>JAVGWX010000003.1:127292022-127892022 GCA_036924085.1 Ariolimax columbianus | reverse complement strand
AGGTTCACTAACGTCTTATGGGATGCTCGTAGGTTCGTCAACGTCTTCTGTGATGCTCGTAGGTTCACCAACGTCTTCTGTGATGCTCGTAGGTTCGTCATCGATCTATCGAACTATTGATTCACGGAGCTATCCAATCTACTTGCTATGGCTGGGTTGTCTGAAGAGTTTTGTGTCAAGTTCGTTAGTCTTATTGGAAACTTTCTACTCAAGACAAGGGTGCACATCTTACAAGACAAGGGTGCACATCTTACAAGACAAGGGTTCACATCTTATAAGACAAGGGTGCACATCTTACAAGACATTGGTGCACATCTTACAAGACAAGGATACACATCTTACAAAACAGGGGTGCACATCTTACAAGACAAGGGTGCACATCTTACAAGACATTGGTGCACATCTTACAAGACAAGGATACACATCTTACAAAACAGGGGTGCACAACTTACAAGACAAGGGTGCACATCTTACGCAAGTGTGTGAAAAAAACCAAGAGCCAAGAGAAGGATTGTCAAATTGCAATCACTTATGCAAACCGCCCATCTGTCTATTCTACCTGTTCTATTTGTGCAACGTTGTCGTGGTTTATTTCTTTGGTCTACAATGAGGAATTACAAGGCTGAGGAATAAACGTCACTTTAGGTTGCAGTTTTCGTGCAGGCTAGATTTTTATTTTTCTTCAGATAGAAAAAAACAACTTTCACAATACCGAAGTTTTGGGCCCGTGTCGTCCTTGTCAGAACACAGGTATGTAATTCATTCGGTAGCCCCCTTTTTCTATATTTATTAGAACTGGTTCTATTTTGGCTACGTTCTGTCGAAGGTAACAACTATTATGGACCGAAAAGTCGATCCTGAGCTATTTCTGTCTTTTGTAACAACTTCTTGGAATGCAATAGCTGAGAGGCGAGAAGGTGGGTGGTACGAATCCCTCAAGTTGCAAGCGTGCCCTAATCTCAAAGACAGAGAATATCTTAGCATATCGGAAACGGCCTACATACTCGCAGGTCACGTATACACTATGTGAACGTAACAGGACCCGTGGCAGTTGAAAACTAAGAAGCGGTCTGTTATTCCCTGTCCGGATAAAAATTGTAAAGGTAACGAATTCCCTGCCGAATAGTGGCCTGAGTGAAAGCCAAAAGAAGGTAGCAACTCCATCATACAAAGAGACTACAGGTCAATTACTTGTTTGTCTGCACACTCGATTGGAAGTATAAAAATATCTTTATACCCTCTCCCCGCAACTTGTAGAAGAAGAATGACCAAATGAATATCCAAAACTGTATTTAACCATTCGTATTTCAAGTTTGTCACCCCATTTCTCAAATATAAACGTAAAACTAGAGATGTAGGTCTCTGCTTGTGGCACAAATCAAAATTGGTGGTGACTGCTGACAAAGAAGTGATTACCTGCACCTTGCTCCACACAGCGTCATCCCTTTGGATCGGATATGCATCCACCTCAAAGTTTTGCGGGTCGTTGATTACTCGATACAAATGAATTTTGTCGGTATCCGCCCATGCATTTGGAAGTACAGTGTCAATGAAGGCCAGCCGGAGTGGCTGAAGTAGAACCACCGCTGTCAGCAACATTAGAACAAGATACCGGAATCGGTTGGTATGACACTTTCTGTTCATCATCTGAAATCAGAGATCAAAGCATGTACCATAGTGCTGACCCTGGTTAGTGAATGATGAATCGCTCATTCTACGTAGGGCAAAGAGATTTTCTGTGGGCAGTAATTAGTGCGACAGAATACTGCTCGGCTACATAAATGTAGACATTTCTAGATCAATGCAGGGCTGTGTAAGTAGAGAACTTTCTAGAATAATGCAGGGCTGTGTCAGGAGAGAACTTTCTACAATAATGCAGGGCTGTATAAGTGAAGAACTTTCTAGAATAATGCAGGGCTGTGTAAGTGGATAACTTTCTACAATAATGCAAGGCTGTGTAAGTGGACAACTTTCTACAATAATGCAGGGCTGTAAAGAAGGAGAACTTTTTAGATTAATGCAGGGCTGTATAAGGGGAGAACTTTCTACAATAATCCAGGGCTGTATAAGGGGAGAACGTTCTAGAATAATGCAGGGCTGTATAAGGGGAGAACTTTCTAATCAGAACAACGTAGAACTGGATGCGGGGGAGAAGTTTCTGACCAGAATAATGCAGGGCTATGTGGTGGATGAGCGTCTAACAAGAATGAGGTAACATATGCTGGATTAGATCTAATCAGAATAATGCAGGTCTATGTGGTGGATGAGCGTCTAACAAGAATGAGGTAACATATGCTGGATTAGATCTAATCAGAATAATGCAGGGCTGTGTGGTGGATGAGCGTCTAACAAGAATGAGGTAACATATGCTGGATAAGGTCTAATGAGAATAATGTGGTGCTATATAGTGGATACGTTCTGATCATAATAACCTAGTGATATGTGATAGAGATGTTCTAGCCAGAATAATGCAGGTCTGTATAAGTAAAGCTTTAGAAGGAAATCTCTAGAAGTTTATATTTTTTCTTTATCTCTGTCTTTCCTTCTCACCTATTTTTTAAATTTCTTTCGTTCTTTCTTTCATTAATTCTTGTTTCTGTCTTTTGTTGGTAATAAAGATGACGTTATTTGTTTGTGCGAGGCTGCGATATTTCCGCCTTTGACAAGGCACACCTAGTTTAAGCACAGCATTTTTTAGTATTGGGTGTTACCTGTCCCTATATATATATATCTGTGTGTGTGTGCGTGTGCGTGTGCGCGCGTGTGTGTGCGTGTGCGCGCGCGTGTGTGTGTGTGTGTGTGTGTGTACACATAAGTAGACCAGATATGTGAAACAGCCAACCCAAATGAAGGTAGCAACATTGGTGAACTCTTAAATAAACTTCTCTTTGTTGACAATCAAGCAGTCATTTAAACTGACAAAAACTGCAACTGGAGCAACTAATTCATAAACTAAATACAACATGTAAAAAATACAACACAAAAATCAATGTAGAAAAAAACTGAGGTCATGAAAATAACTAGAATAGCCAGAGACATCAATATCGTCTTTGAAAAACAGCAAATCAAAGAGGTGAAAGATTTCACATACTTAGGAAGCACGTTATCAGCAGACGGAAGAAATACAGCCGAAATCCAATAAAGGTGCAATTAGGCAAATCAGGTCTTTGGACAATTAACTCCAATACTTAATGTCAAGCAAGCGACAGTAACTACCAAAAGAGCTTTATACAACACGATTTTCGTCCAAACACTAAGCTTTCAATGTCAAAACGGGACACTAACATCCAATGTAAAACGAAACATCATAACAACCGCAATGAAATGCCTGCGAAAAATATTGGACGTAACAGGGAGATACATGATCAGAAACGATGACATCGGGAGACTAGTGGGAACAACACCAGTAAAAGACTACATTAAAAGAGCAACTAAAATGGTTTGGACACGTAGCAAGGCTTTCACCACACTACACCCCCAACACGCAATGCTGTTTAGAGACAACTGATTCAAAGCCAAAGGCAGATCATGAAAAAGGTGGCTTACAGAAATATATGAGGCCGTGAATGCTACTGTGCATGAGGCACACATACTTCATAACCTCACGCTGAAAGGCACAACAGGATAAGCGAAAAGAAATAAGATGTATATATATATACATATATAAGGGAGCCGAGTAGCGCAGTGGATAGCGCGCTGGCTTTTTTCAGTCCTGGAAGTAAAAGCGGCGAGGCAGAGGAGATGGCTACCGCCCTCATATAGCCGAGCCTTTGAAATGTGAGATCGCTAACACCTCACACACCTACGGCAGTAATGCTATGGGTTACTTTACTTTTTACTTATATATGTAAATTTATATATATATATATATATATATATATATATATATATATATATAGAGAGAGAGAGAGAGAGAGAGAGAGAGAGAGAGAGAGAGAGAGAGAGAGCTGTATACTTGTCTCAGTTAATACATTTTTTTATAAGCATGTTTTATGCATCTAGTATATATATATTTGTCCATGCATTAGGGACTTTTCGTGACGAAGAAAAGTGCAGGTGCCTGCATGCCGTTAGATCCGTAACAAATTTCGGATTGCCGACATTGATTATCTGACAAATTGATCTTGTTTGATGGTTCTAGCAGCGCCCACAAGGTAGATAACGGAAGGCTGTAAACACAAAAACCGGTTTCAGTACACGTTCTGTCTCACATACCGCTTTTATCGCTGATTACATTCTTTCATGCAAAGAGTTATTTTCTTTTTCCAACTTATTTCTGATTCTTTTCATTGTTGTCTTTGTCTTCATTGCATTTTCTTCTTGTTATTCTTGTTCTTCTTCTTCTTCTTCTTCTTTTTCTTCTTCTTCTTCTACTGCTAACTTCTATTTTCTTCTTCTGTTTTCTTCTTCTTTTTCTGCTTCTTCTACTTCTCATCTTCTTCTTCTATTTATTTCTTGTTCTTTTGTTTTCACATCCTCTTTCTTTAACTCGTCATATTCTCGTTCGTCTATTTCTTACCCGTCTTCTGATTATTCATTCCTTCTCATTTTACCGTCACTTTTTTTACTTCTAATCCTTCTGTTTTTAGGACACTTAAGATTCGTTGATACAGTTTGTTTCTTTGTTCTGCATAAATATTGTCTCTATCCAGTGTACATTAAAAGTGTCTTTCAATTCATTGCATATGTTTTCCATGCAGATTTTATTTCAACATCAATCGTATTGTGCTTTAGATAAGCTGTCACTACACGATTCTTGACGTAAAGCAGGTCTTGGCATCAACAAACATTTGTTGTTGCTGTCAAAATCTTTAGCAGAGCTCATAGCAACCTCTAATATTAACCTAGTGTTCAGCTAAAAACTGGATGATAAGCCCTGACCTAGACACAGCTTTAATCTGGACTTATTGGACCACTTGATAAACTCTGACCTAGGCATAGCTTTAATCTGGACTTATTGGACCACTTGATAAACTCTGACTCGGGCATAGCTTTAATATGAACTTATTGGACCGCTTGATAAACTCTGACCTGGGCATAGCTTTAATATGGACTTATTGGACAGCTTGATAACCCTCACCTGGACACCACCTTTTTCTGGACTTATTGGACCACTTGATAAACTCTGATCTGGACACAGCTTTAGTTTTATTCGACCGTCCGGTAAACCTTGAATTGGACACACAGCTTTCAAGGTGTCGACCATCTACACCTGTCCAGAATTGTATTTACCTACAGAAGGATTAGCTGCTTTATCCTACATTTTTCAATAGAGATGCAAGCGGATTAAACTTAGAAACTGGGAACTGCCGCGTATAGCCCGTATACAAACACAGGAATTCAAAAACACAGCTTCCTGAAAATAGTTATCAATATTTAATTAAATAAAATGCATTACTCACAATGACAAAGAATAATGTAAGGTTGACATGAAAAGCTCTGAAACTTGCGAATTGTCAAAACTGAAACGGTTTTATTTTCCAATCTTTGTCGTAAGTATTGTTGTTGCATGCAAAAGCTGAAAATGTGACAAGTAGTCGCTCGAAAACCGTTACTGCAAATCTCTAAGTTGAAGCACAGTTTTGTGAAGACACCGGTTACATTAATATGACTCCGGCTATTCTCAGAAAGATCTTGCAAACTGTTGTATAAAGCATTCTTGAAACAGAAAATAATATTAAACATATCATCAGTCCTTGCACGCTTTGTATAACGGGTCAGAAGTCAAAGTGCAGAATGTTTTGTAACTAAATCTTTCCGAACGGTTAACTAGAACATACGGAATACGATACGCTAGCTAGGTCATGGCTAACACATTTCAAGGATACAGTTAACAAATATGCTCATACAATTGTTGATAATATCTGTCACATAAAGTAGAACTTTACTAACAAAGTTCTTCAATGCGTAAATTTTTGTCCGTGCAAAAATTAACCTACACGGACATAAACGTACATGCCCATTTAAAAACACAAATGATAGATGACTAAACACGACCTATTTGATCGGGTTGAGCCGCATTCTAGCGGATGTTGCTGCGCGTACGCGTCTATGACAACTTAGTGTATTTAACAAATGAGATGACGACAAAGGAGAACATTGAGGGAAGAGAAATTTTCAATAATGCAAAATTAAGCACAGATAACAACCAATAACAGAAAAGACAATCCTAAATTAAAGTTAAGTCAATGACGAAGATACGGTGGGGACTTCTGTTTCTTCAAAACGTTTCACCAACAAACAAAACAAAAGATACTTTGTCCGTGTCTCTATCCGCATTATCTACACCCTGTGGTAAACAGAGAAGCGACAACTACCGCAAAGATAAGTATTTTTGGCACTCAGAAAATGTAGGTCAAGCAACAGACAAGAAAGTCCAGTAATAGACACTTCACAATGAAACCCGAGTGGCTCCTTTTTAGTTCGACTTTCACTGCGGACATCTACGAGAATCTCCACCTACAGACCAATGTTCCGTTAATTACTAAAACACAGCCACAATCCCATCATGCCATTAGTATGGAGATCCCCGGTTATCCATAACTGCCCCGTTCTCCCCGTTACTTCCTCCAAATCAACCCGATGTACCCAGCTATTCTGACAACTGCATATTATTCCAGATATAATGTTTTGATCAGCTGAATGAGATGTGTTGGGAGCCCCATGTTATTCGCATCGGTCCATAGAATTTCGTGTTTGTGCAGCGTACAGTCAAACACTTTCTTGTAATCCACGAAAGCAAATGTGTACTTTTATATTACAATCACTGCACTTTTGGATAATGTTTCTTATATTAAGTGTGTGATCCCTCACTTCTCTGTCTTATCTAAATGGCATGTCTAAAAGCATGCCTGCATTTCACGCACTTCCTTGCTGACATTGTTTTCTAACCTTTTCAAAATGAACCGTAGGAAGATTTTGGTAGGATGACTTATTAAAGCGATAGTTCGGCAGTTAGTGTATGGCTCCATTCTTGGAGAGTGGGATATAAACATATTTTTGTTCTATGATCTGTATCATAGTGTGCTGTGAAAGATCTTCCTCTTATCCTGCCTGTATACATATAATGGTCTATCATCACATCCCGGTGATACAGACGTTGTTCGGATTAATGTGCGTTGTAACAAGATTTAAAGTCTGTCGCCATTTTGATGTGATACAAAGGAGTATATTATCTGACTGTTTCGATAAAACTCAATAAGACAATCGTAAGAAAAGAACGACAAAGGTATTCATAATTCGAACAGAGAAGTTCATAGATGTTGGCAAGCGCAAATAAATATCTTGTAATGTGAAATAAAAAATACGTTGTATACTATTCTAATGATTTTAATTTTTTTTTAAAAGATAATTATATTAGTCATTCTCCAAGAATATGCCGGAGTAGCCAAAATCAAACTTCCGTAAAATAAATAAATCCAAAACGAAGCAGCAAGAATAACAACAGCATGCACAAGGGCCACGCCCACTGGACAACTAGAAACAGTTAATGACGAACCTCCAACCAATAGAGCACAGAATGGGCAGCAGCTTCCAAAAACAAGGTGAGAAATTCAGAAGCCTGATAGACCTTCTGTCCAAAACAATAAAAGGGCCTGAGAGAGGAAGACCAAAGCAGAGCAACTTTGTGGCGTTAGTAAAAACTAAATAGAGAACAGATCCTATAATTAGGACAACGGAAATAAAGCCCATGTACACACCCTACACACATGCTGTTCACAGAAAGAAACAGACAGAAGAGCCATAACAGTAAAACAAAGAGAAATACTACACAAGCAACAGCTGGTCTCATGCCTATACAGATGTACCAGCAACAAATACAAGAGAGGATAGAGTGTGATGAATCTTTCTGAGCTTAAAAAACAGTAGACAAAGATAGCTATCAATGGCAATCGGAACATTTTGAAGTAACTCAAGAACAGAAACCTTGAAAACGGCAACAAAAGTTCTATTGGCAGATGGAAACACAGAGAGACAAGCTGTACACTTCACAGACGCGCTGTCAGTGATTGTGGCAATGAGCAGTCAAAAATATGCAGATCTGAAGGAACTAAGAGTCATGCTCTATAACTTTGTAACCTGTTCAAGAAACTTGTGATTTAGTGGATACTTCTTCTTCTTCGTCGTACGCTGTCAAACGTCAACATTTATTTTTTCGAAAAAAGCAGCGGTCATTCTGAGGCTGTCGACACTGCCATAGAGCTTGTCTAGTGTTGCCACTGGTGATGGCCACATCTGCTTTCTCTGATCCTCGTATGTCGGGCAGTTTTGCAGCAGATGTTCAGCGGTCATTTTCCCAGTACCGCATGTGCATTCGTCAGTGCCACCTATCTTCAATTTATTGAATAGGTGGTACCTCAGTCTATTGTGACCAGTCTTAAGACCACGACCTGCTCTCTTCTGTTCAACTGGTAATAGGCATCGTTTTTTTGTGTAGCCAGTGTGTTCTGTTTCCCATTTAGTCATGTATCTAGCTCTAATAAGCCTTTTTGACTCTTCGTATGTCACACTAGTATCAGGTTGTGGTAGTGATTTAGGGGATACAATTTCACTGCATCATTTTTGGAAACAAATAGGCTGACAGTCAAGAGAAGATGGAAAGTTACCTTGACCTGATACAGGTATAACTAATGAAGAGGTCAATAAGTGTACCAGGTGTACATACAGGCACGAGTAGAAAGCGGAGCACACAGGACGACAAGCAAATGACGATAATATCAGTTGAAAAGAAATGAGCAGACGGCAATCTTCAGACTCAGCAAAGGTCACAACAGATTGATATACCATGTGCTTAACAAGCTGACAGTAAATACCGATGAATATGTATGCGACAAAGGTAGCAAATTGCTGCTGAAAATCTTCTACAAAAATGTCCAACATAATAGGAACAAAGAAATCACGCATGGTTTTTACCAATGCCGTTCCTGACACAAGCTCTATGGAGATACAAATGGCCTTTTACTAACCATTACTTTCTATATATATTCAAGATTACATCTGAAAGTTTACTAAGAAGATATTAATCATTTAAATAATTAATTTTCATTCATAATCAGTTTGTTTAAATTGTAAATTTGAGCAAACATGATTATTTTAAAAATAGGTTCATAGCCACAGAGCTCCTGACAGGCCAGATAAAAGAAACAAACTTGTGCTGAAGTTGTAAAATGAATTCTTAGGTGAGAAGGGCGTGGCTGGGTGGCGCAGTAATTAGCGCCCCAGCTAGAAATTCAAACATACGTGTGATCGGAATCATGCACCAATAAAGTCCTACCACTATTGGAAGTAAACCAACTATAAAAATTGCTCTCTGAAGTCGGATTCGATGAGCCATAAAGCACAAAACATGGTACAATGCATTCAGTCTTAAGAACCGATACGAACAGTATGCGAGGAGAACTTTAAAGATTTCACGATGAACACAACTATTTTGTGTAACGAATTGTAAATGTATCCGGTCAAATATAAACTGTATCAAAAGCAATTCATACTCTACATTATTAGGTAATTAGAATGACACATCCGGCTGAAAGTTGACTAAGATTCAAATATTTCTAAAAGTATTAAAAATTCAGAGAGAAAAACCTTTTCATACGTTCTCCTCAAATGTAGCATGTGAAGTATTTCATACAATGCCAGCATAGCTGCAGAGTTCAACTTTTATTTACAGATATCTGTGACGTGAAAGTTATTTCCAGTCGGCCCGATTTCAGGTATGACTTAATAAAAGTCTATGGCACCACTGCATGGTCATGACTTGCGTTGATTGTTTGTAATACTTCAAATATTGACTGAACTAAAAGTAGTCACCGATCTATAGAAGCATGGTGGAGTAAGGTTTGGTCTGGGATTGCCACAACGCGTGCCAGAGCGCAGTATTTCATCATACACTGCGCATTACAGATAACTGGTTTGTCATTGATTGCTATTTCTTTGATATCCCTTTCCCCCAGTTCGCGATATCTCTCATTTCACTATTTTTCACCTTTTGCGATTTTTTGCAATAATTATTTCTCTTCTTTGATTCTTTCTGTTTTACTAATGTTGCTCTACTTTCATGATGTTTTAAATTATTATTCATATCTCTATGATAATTTCTCTTTTCGTGATGTCTTTGCTATCATTATTTCTCTATGTTCATTATTTTTCTCATTTCACTATTATCTCCTTTTATTATTTGTCTCCTTTCATGACTACGTTTCTACAAGTATTCTCTCTTTTCATTATTTCGCTTTTATAATTATTTATTTCTTTTCATTATTCCGTTTCTGTAACTAATTCTCTTTTCATTATTTTTGTCCTTGTGTTTTGCCTGTCCCTATTTATAACTGTCCTTTATTTCATAATTTCTCTTCTTTCATTATTTGGCTAATTGTCCTTTTCTCTCTCCTGTCCTCATCTTGTGAGGTGAAACTATAAACACTTTACTTTTTCTTACCTGCTTTTCCTTCTTTACGGTGTCCACGTTGACAGAAAGTGTGCCCTGTTCTATTTTAGCAGCAGTGTGTTTTGTTTAACATGATGGTATCACTAGGTCTACCCCAAGGTTTTCAGTTCGGCTGGTACACCAAGCTTGGTTGGGTACAATTACTTATTATATACTCTCATTCATCCTCCCAGAATTGATAAACTGTTTCTCATGTGTCCTCTCTTTTTGTCTGGCAGTACCGTATTCCCCTACCCCCGCACTACATTGTGAAATAGTTTGTCAAAAAATGTTATCAGAATTTGACACAAGCTGTGGTTCTATACCTTGTTTCCAACTCTTCATTTTATCATTTGTATCATTACTGACACGACCAAGGTATGGGGTTGAACTCCCAAAACGGGCACTCTTACAGACAATCCCGGTGTAAATGAATACCATACTGACAGTCAGGGGAGAGAAAGATAGTGAAGAAGGAAACTTGTCATCCCACCTCAAACAAGCTATGGCCTTGTATACTGAATTCACACCATTCTCGATCAGCGGCCAAGTCTGCTTAAGGAGTACTTTAAACGTTTATATTATTACTGAGGAATGTGTGGATGAATACAGCGCTTTCTTCGGGTGTTCAAGGTACCGTTATTGCTTTCAGGCATATATACACGTCAGTCCACCGAAATGAGGAGGAGTGTTTTATGTACTAGGGAATATACAGCAGCGAGGAACGGAATTACAGCCTAACTCACAACAAAGTGGAGAATTAACACAATGAACCTTTGAACACCTCCACCCCGACGACAATTTCTACTATTTGACTATCTTTAATAAACCTTCAAACACCTCCACCCGACGGCATTCATATGTGACTACCTTTAGTGACCATTCGAACACTCCCACCCTGTCGACATTCCTATGTGACTAACTTTAATGAACCCTCGAACACCTCCACTCCGACGGCATTGCCTGCTATGTGACTACATTTCCGATTGCCTTTGTTATTATAACTGTTTTTCTTTATTTATTTATATTTCTCTTTTTCTACGTTGTCCTTCATTTATCCTGCTTTACAAAGTACTTTATCCAATTTAGGCACCAAATGCCACTGACGATTTTTGTACTGCCTTGACGACATTCTTATTGTCTGATCTGTTTCTTCCCTGGAAAGTGTGGAGTAATCATTGTGGGCAATATCCCTTACTGGAAATCTCTATCAAAACACCCAGGCTCTTCATGAGTGGTTTCTTTAACATTTAACAGACGAGTCCGTTTAACGGAACTGAGCCTTGCGATGTTTCTTCGCTGATAGGGTGCTTCTTAATTAAAACTCTTCTTTACATGTTTGCTGTACGCTTTCCTTTTACGCCATTTTCGGACAAGCTGTGATCTTAAGTTGACCCGGAAATCGTTATCAGATGCCATCCTGACGTCGATCTGTCAGTCTACATTTATCAATGTTATAAAACGCTACATTTATCAATGTTATAAGACGCTACATTTATCAATGTAATAACATGTTTCAAACGTACAGATGCTCTGGCCGTAGTCACAGCACTAAAAAGCCAGAAAAATACTGAACTTAATGATTTAAGAGCATTACTCTGTCAACTATGCCAGCAGTCCGCACCAAAAATGGTAGTGGTGCAGTGGGTTCCATCTCACTGCAGCATCCAAGGCAACGACGAGGCAGACAGTCTGGCAAAAGAAGGTGCAAAACTACCACAACCAGATACTAGTATGACATACGAAGAGTCAAAACGGCTTATTAGAGCTAGATACGTGACCAAATGGGAAAACGAACATACTGGCTACACCAAAAACGATGCCTATTATCAGTTGAACAGAAGAGAGCAGGTCGTGGTCTTCAGACTTTGCACTGGCCACAATAGACTCAGGTACCACCTATTCAACAAATTGAAGATAGGTGGCACCGACGAATGCCCGTGCGGTACCGGGAAAATGACCGCTGAGCATTTGCTGCAAAACTGCCCGACGTACGAGGATCAGAGAGAGCAGATGTGGCCATCACCAGTGGCAACACTAGACAAGCTCTATGGCAGTATCGACAGCCTCAGGATGACCGCCGCTTTTTTCGAAAAAATAATGGTTACTGTCTGACTGCTTACGACGACGAAGAAGAAGAAAAAGAAGAAGAAGAAGAAGAAGAAGAAGAAGAAGAAGAAACTTGCAAAATAATATATTCATGTCTATTTTTACCTATATCATAATGGCAAGAAAATCTACTTGTGAGAGCACAAAGAGTAATAACTTTCTTTATTGAAGTCCAAAGTTAGCAATGTTAGAAGTAAGTGACCAATGATTTATGACGTTTGAGGAAGGTCGAAAGCTAGACTTAGAACGGCAAACAGTGCGTGCAATTATGAACTTATAGAACACGGTGTTAAAATAAATTGAAAGTCCTCCACATATGTACACTGAAGTGATTGAAAAGCGTGATAGCCTTACTGGGAATGTGTAAAACGTGTATTTTGTGGACTAAGAAACAAGCGAGCAACAATATGATTTTAAGAGCATCCGTCGAACAGGACATGACCCTTAACCTCTACAGTTAGCTGGTGTACCTGGTGTTGCCAAAGAAAATTATGGAAGGTCATTAATTGTGTATATCCCCTTCCTGCACTACTTCAATCCCTATCCCCGTCGCACTCCGTTCCCACCCTCGTACGATTACATCTCATCAGCACACTCATTCCTCTCCCCTCTCTAACGTTCCATCCTTCTCCTCCTCAACTCGCTCATCACCTGTCCATATCCCTCCCCCCATTCCTCTACCCGATTTGTCAAGTTGTACTAGACATCGAGCGCCTAACTAGCCAAACCTCATGATAAATGTAAATTCGCTCCTCGTATCACAATTCATATTTTGGAGAAAAAAACTTGCACCGAAATAATTATTATGTTATTCTTGTTTCAATTTTGGAATATCCGGTGTTGGCTAGGATTTTTGTGAAAGTGGTTCGTTTTAAAATATATCCCTCCACTGCATCAGTTCATTCCAGAAAGCTAACCGTGCAGCCTCTTCCCTCCTTCACCATCTCATCTCTTCCCATTCCTTTCAACCTACCCATTCTTCCATCTATCTCTTTACCAACCCATCAACCTCAACCTGCCAACCTTTTCCCGATGACACCCCCCCCCCCCCACCCGAAACCTGAACATTATATCTCCCCCTATCCCACCCACCCTTGCCCGTCTCTAACCGACCTCACTGAGCTCATCTATTTCTTCATGTATTTCCCCTCCCCCACACCCAAAACCCGAACATCATATCATCCCCCCACCACGAACCCGCCGACCACTGTCTATCACTACTCCTGCTCAATCATTATTTCTTCCCTTTATTCAAGTAGACTTTTAAAAATTATAAAATGTGTTAAACCATATTATCCATCAATTTGACAAATTAAATGTAAGTGTATTCTGACTAAATTAACAAGCCACATCTATTTCCCCGATTAAAGTCGGAAAAATGGTCTCAATTTTACTGTGTCATCATACAACTCATTCATCTGAGATTCAGCCAATCATATCTCTGTCGTACACGTCGGACAAACAGACAGACACAGAAGTTTGATCAATAATGTAATGAAAACTCTAGGAAGGATGAGAGATATATGAAATATGCTCCCCCCCCCCCCCACCCCCCACCCCCAATACCATTTAGATATTAGAAACTGGTTTGATAGATTCAGAAACAGAGTTCAAGTTTCAGAAACAGAGGTCAAGTGTACAATCAAACTACAAGATGAAGCAGCAGCTGCTAACAGTCATGTTGTGCTAAAGAAAAATAGCAATCAGTGAAATGAAAGAAACTAAAAATCATGTTGAATCGGGAATGACAGTTATCGAGATGATAGGCTACAATTAGGAAAAAGAAGTTTAAAAGTAATTACAGGTTTTCAAAACAATATTGAATGCTGTAAATACATTTTTATGGAAAAGTAGCTGCGATGCACTTGACAAAATTCAATGCTTTACAACTTGAAGAAATAAGTGTGTCAAGTTTCCACATCAACATCTAGAGTCCTACAACCTCATCAACATTAGGTCAGCTTGAGTCCCTCAGTATCTTCACCATAACACAGACTATGACTGTTAGATGATGGTGGTGAGGATGATGATGAAACCCTTCTATCTTGTTCGTTCTAACCACAACAAATAATAACTGCATGCTACTGATTCAATATTGACGACCAGCAATGAGTGCTTCCTGGGCCTGAAAGGGGAGCAACGAATAATAACACCGCAACCTACCAGGCATGTAGGAAGAAGTTAATAAGAATGGCTGAGCATCTTGTAGAAACTTAAAGTTAGAAAAACTTGAACAGATATAGACAAGTCAATATTTGATGACATGACATCTATTTGTTGAAAACCTATGCTCAACAGGGAGCTAAGGAGGTTTTGCTTGATTGAAGCAATACGGACTCTAAACTGTACATTGATGTCGGTATTTTACGACATTTATATCAATTTCTATTGCTAACGTAGTACAATATAATGTTAGCACTTTATTACGATATTACATGGATATATATGGAGAAAAAAAATTCTTTGCTTTAGTTTTATCGTTTTACAACATGGACCTGGATCCTAACCAGTAGTAAAGCTGGGTTCGCCTGTACATGATGAGGATGCTAACCCCATGCGTCTGGGTGGCATTGTTTACCAAAAGTTCGTAAAATGATCTATCATTCTGTCCTATGGTTATTACTAGCACACAGTGCCTCATAACCTGGCCGCGTTTCAATAGTTTACTTTGACTACAGTTATGTTCTCCATCGTAGTTCCAGGAAAGCAAGAACACGGTCACTGTTGCATTCCATCTATTTCGTCAATGTGGCTAAAGAGGGTCAATTCCAATATCTTGAATCGGTAATAGACCACAAAAGAGGTATCGAAGAAGAGTTAGCCACGCGAAACGCAGAAACTGGTAGACTATTCCAGGCAATAAACAGGAGATTCCTCGGCAAAACAGAAATAAACAAGATAACAGCGATGAATGTCTACCGATCTACGTGTCTATCTGTTCGGATGTATGGTTGTTATTTGTGTGCATAAAAAGCTACCTACCATCATCAAGAATGAGGCACTTAAGAAAGGTGGCCCAAGTGACAAGATGGGACAATATCCGTAACAAGAAAATTCGAAACTAGACAATACGTAACTAGACAATACGTAACTAGACAACACGTAACTAGACAACACGGAACTAGACAATATGTAACTAGACAATACATAACTAGACAATGCATAACTAGACAATACGTAAATAGACAACACGTAACTAGACAATACGTAACTAGTCAATACGTAACTAGACAACACGTAACTAGACAACACGTAACTAGACAATACGTAACTAGACAATACATAACTAGACAATACATACCTAGACCATACGTAACTAGACAATACGTAACTAGACAACACGTAACTAGATAATACGTAACTAGACAACACATAACTAGACAATACGTAACTAGACAACACGTAACTAGACAATACGTAACTAGACAATACGTAACTAGACAATACATAACTAGACAATACGTAACTAGACAACACGTAACTAGACAATACGTAACTAGACAACACATAACTAGACAATACGTAACTAGACAACACGTAACTAGACAATACGTAACTAGACAATACGTAACTAGACAATACGTAACTAGACAAAACGTAACTAGTCAATACGTAACTACACAACACGTAACTAGACAATACGTCGATATCTCGGTCGAGCCCTGCTAGTCTAAGGGGAGAAGTCTCAACTGAAGTGGTTCACGATGTTTGTAGAATGAGAGACGATCGAAAATCATTGCAATCTTGGGAGGCCAAGTGCCAGGGACGCGAGAAGCACGAAGCCAGGGATCCAGACCCCCAGGATATGGAAAACAAAGAGCCAGGAATCCAGATCCCCAGAATATGGAAAGCAAAGAGCCAGGGATCCAGATCCCCAGGATATGGAAAGCAAAGCGCCAGGGATCCAGACCCCCAGGATATGGGAAGCAAAGAGCCAGGGATCCAGATCCTCAGGATATTGAAAGCAAAGAGCCAGGGATCCAGACCCCCAGAATATGGAAAGCAAAGAGCCAGGGATCCAGACCCCCAGGATATGGAAAGCAAAGAGCCAGTGGTCCAGATCCCACAGAATTTCCCAAATACGATGGGAACACAACACACAGCAGTCCATGAAAGCCTGAGGCCTGGACTGAAACCATGCCAGGTTTAAAAAAAAGACGGTGGATAAAATAGTCTGGCGATATATATGGTAAACCTCTACACCTCAGCGTAGAAAACGAATGACTGATTAAGTAAGTAAGAACAACTTAAAAAGGTTGTGCATGGTGCTAGCAGTCTCTTAATTAATACGTCTTGATTCTAAGCTGTTGCTGAATAATTGAAAAGTATAACTAACAAGGCGTCACTGCGTGGGCTAGGTGGCCTTCTCGCCCATCTAGACAGTCTTGGAAGGTTGTCGGAATCGAACCCTACGATATTCTCTTTCTAATTCCACAGTGATCCCTGCAATGTGAGATGCTGCTGAAACACAGACATTTACATAAGCAAATAGCGTTCTCCGTTCTGCGATGAATTTCAACTGGTCGACATCCTTCAGATGTTAGAAACCGAATCACCGCTCGCTGATCAACTCTGGACGGATTTCGTATCACACCCGCCATGTTTTCAACGGTTTGCTGAGGAAACTATGAGTCGGAAATTTTGCAAACTTGACGGTCTGTATGTGCTGATTACATCAAAAGTGACGTCATCATGCGCATCGTAATTATGTTCACTTAGTGCAGTTAGGTTCGGCTTCGTTTGAACACGCTTCGTAGTTTCTACAGTATGGGGTAATAAGTCACAGAGCTCTTCTTAGTCGACGCTCACTGTTGCCTGGGGTAGTTCACAGTGCTACTATTCTCTGATCCTATTTCAGACGCCGGTTACACATTATTATCCAGCTCTATTAATGCATGTTTTTCTTGTTTATATACATCAATTTGTAATCTAAGTTATACTGATTGCATGTACTATTAGTTGTATGTTTGTGCAATACTGAACATACGCTCGTATTAACATGTACACAGGTCGTTAAGTTATCATTCCAAGAAAGTAGACTTTCAAATCCAAAGTTCCAGTTACTGACATGAAAAAGCTTATCTTAGGCTACAACTAAACTATGTCACCTTGCAGGTTCAAAGGTTCATAACAGGTAAGACGCGGTGCAGCAGAATTACACAATAGAAAAGCGTGGAATGACATTTTCTTAACAGCAGCACTGTAGAGCCGCGTCAAAATTAAAACTTCACATTGAGGTGGTGATAATGATTGGTTCGGTACATGCGGAGAGTGTCCGCAAAATTCATGCCGAGCTGCTAACTGATGGAGGAGAAGCACCTCCGTCTGACACGCAGTTGTTGACTCCGACTTCCCAAACACTGTGATCACTGGTGATGAATATCCGTTTTCAAACAAGCATAGAATTACAGATTTTCTTTTGCAGTTTCAATTTGATCGCGTTTGTCTTAACAAACTAAAAAATGCGTACATTTTCCTACATATCATTTGTTAATTAAATTATGTTTGGGTATACGTAAACTGCTTTTTTCTCTCTTTTTTTTTTTGGGGGGGGGGGGGGAACGAGAAACTAACTTATGAAGTAGATTTTAATGCGGAATACAATATGATGACCATTACTTTATAGTATTAGTAGCCCCTTTAGCAATGATCGACTAATGTAGCATCTTTCATTCAAGACCGACTAAAGTAGCACCAATCAGTCATGACCAAATGTAGTAGCCACTTTCAGTCATGACTGAATTTAGTAGCCCCTTTCAGTCATGATTGACTTTATCAGCCCATTTCAGTCATGACAGAATATAGTAGCCCTTTTTAGTCATGACCCAATATAGTAGCCCATTTCAGTCATGGCTGACTATAAGATGATGCGTTTTGGTTATCTTTCTTCTTGTGGCGTAGTCGTTTAACTTATCCGTGGTGCAAGAGCGTTTCACCCATCATGGTGTGGCGTTTCAGGATACACCTGCACTTGGATCGGTCTGCTGCGTCGTTTTCTCAAGATGCCTGACCCATGTCTAATGCCTTCATATACCGCATGCAAACATCTTCGAGCCTCAGCTGAAGTCGGCCAACTGTTCTTTTGCCGACCGTTAAATTGTCTGTAAATAATATCTTTGAGGATGCAACCATCGTCCATGCAACGAGCATGACCAGTCTTTGCTGATGAGAGTGTACATGTCTGTGAGACCGGAGTGCTGCATCTGTTACTCTATTCTTCAATGTAATTCTAAGGACAGATGGCAGGCGCCGTAGATGGGAGGTGTTAAACATGTGCTCTTATTTGACATAGGTTTCCGAAGTTCAGCCATCATGTAGTAGCCTATTGACCATAAACGAATTGTAAACCTGGACATTACTTTTAATTGCAAGCTTCTGGTTTTCCCAAACATACATTGCGAGACAAGCACACACAAAAACAGTAGTTTTGCAAATGTCACTATCAATTTCTTGGTCTAGAGAGAGCTTGCCGTTAACAGGGACCAGTAATGTGAATACTAAAATATGTCAAGAATATATCTTATAGTTAAAACTCCAGCTCTTATACACGCTAACGTTAACACGTGTTGATAATGCCAAGCTAGTCCTTCAACACAAATATGTAACCTTCAATTCAGTTCGGTTCATCCCGTAACCCATCAGGTCGTTGGGGCACACACGAAGACACTCCCAAAAGCCCACGCCATCCCTCTCTGTCTGTCGCCGCCTGACGTTTCTCACCGAGACGAATTCCTGACCACTCAGTGATGTTGTCCACCCATCTCTTCCTTGGACGTCCTCGCCCTCTCTGTCCCGGTATGGAACCAAAGAGTATCGAGTTGGTAATTCCGTTGGACCTCGCGACGTGCCCGCACAAGGTCATATTTCGTCTTTTGATAGCTGTGAACAGATCTTCGAAAGGACCAATAGCGTCTTCAACTCTCTGACGAATTACTACGTTCGTGACACGATCTTTATATGTAACATTTAGGATTTTTCTATAGCATCTCATTTCCATTGCATGTATTCTGCCCTGGATATCTGCTGTAATGGTCCAGGTCTCGCAGGCATACAGAAATATTGACAGCACCAAAGAGCGCATTAGTCTAACTTTTATGCCGAGGGCGAGCCGCTTGTCTTGCCATATAGGTTTCAGCCGAGTCAGCGCCGCTGTTGTTTGTCGTATTCTTGCAATTACCTCTGGCTTCGATCCCTCTTCCCTGATCAACGATCCCAGATATTTGTTACCTTCCTGAAACTAAATATAGCGATCATTGGTTTGAATCTGAGGTCTCAAACATGCGTCCAGCTACAGTTTGTGTCACATGAAGCTGTATCGTTGTCTATTGAGTAGCTTTATTCGCTTATATACAATTATTTTATTGGTCTGAAAAAAACAGCAATATTTCATATGGTTGTAAATCATAACATTTGATAAACTTGAAAAAATGAAACGAAAAACACAGATCACATGTGGGATTAAGGTATCTATCTATCTATCTATCTATATATATATATATATATATATATATATATATATATATATATATATATATATATATATATATATATATGTATATATATTTATATGTATCTATCTATCTATCTATCTATCTATTTATCAATCTATCTATCTATCTATCTATCTAACTATCTATATATATATATCTATCTATCTATCTATATATCTATGTTTTTGTGCGCAAAATATACAGCGCATTAGGCAGATCTCCAGTTGGAACGGCGTGACGCCACTGTTTTTAGATCGTGTATGGTGCCTATAATTGAGCCCTCTCCGATGATTGTTCTTCTGAGTGTTTCTTTAAGTATCACTCTTTCCCGAACGCTCTATGGTGTCCATTCGAGTGCTAGCAATGGAAGACGGTTGCTGTTCATTCTAAGGACATGTCCGACGTATGTCCATCGTTGTTTCCTGATGATTGTCGACACGTATATTTGGTTTGCCTCTGTTCTTTTCGAGTCATTAATTATAAACCGGTCCTCGCGTAAATTCAATAATTTTCTTTAACATTTATTTTCAAAGATATTTAGTTTGTTTTCCAGCGCTTTTGTTGTCTTCCCGCTTTCAGATCCATATGTCGGGACTGATATTACGATTGAGTTGAATAGTCTAAGCTTGGTACGTTTGCTCAGTGTCGTTGATTTCCAGATGTTGGTGAGCTGATTAAAGGCGCTCGAGGCCAAAGCAATTCTAGTGGAAATTTATTTCGCGGCGTTTCCATTTTGTGCCATTTTTCTCCCCAGGTATGTTTAGTGCTAAACACTTTGTAGAGATTTTCCCCGTAGCTTGATAACAACCGTTGTGTTTGTGGAAGCCATGATTTTTGTCTTTGAGGCGTTTACTTGAAGTCCTATCTGTTCTGACGATTGGAAAAGTCTGTCTATATTTTCTTGTGTTTTTCAATTAGTGGTAATGAGTAGCGCTAAGTCGCCTAAAAAAATCAAGATCTTCTAAGGTCTTATTATGTGTCCATTCCATGCCTAAATGCTTATCATCGTTATAGTGTTTCCTAATCCAATCTATAGCTATTCCAAATAGTAGAGGTGATAAAATACATCTCTGTTTTACTCCTGTTTTTATGTTATGCCAGTGTTGCCTTCGGTTGGTCAATACAGCATCGTGAATTATCATAATATGATAATATTTATGTCTTTTGAGGGTAAGCCATAGTAAAGTATAAGATAACATTAATTCAATTGAAAAACTACACACCAATTCCTTATCAATTTAGACTCCCTTAACAGAAAACAGGATTTCCAACAGAAAAAAAGAACTAATATTCCATATCTTCTTCTTCTACTTCGTACTCTGTCAGACGTCATATTCCATATTACGACTAAAGGATTGTCCAGAAATGATCCATGTTTTAATGTGCACAGTCGTGACATCGATATCCTCTTCATATGGCATTTAGGCAATTGCATTTGTCTAATCATGCCCTTTTCTGATCTTCATGCAAGAGCAGATGAAGTCAGCCTATTTTCAAATCGACGTGACGACGATATTTAAAAACTACTAAGCCAGTTTCAAATGTAAATCATGTTATCTCTAGTCATATGAAAAACTGAAAGAGAAGTCAGGAAAATTAGATCTGATTCAATTGTTTGCTTTATGGGGTGATTTTCTTGTGGATTTGTCTCAGTTTTCGGGATAACATTCCTGTGTGAACAACCATTTTCTTGTTGATTTATGTCAGTTTTCGGGATAACATTCCTGTGTGAACAAACATTTTCTTGTTGATTTATGTCAGTTTTTGGGATAACATTCCTGTGTGAATAAACATTTTCAACAATGAATTAGGCTAAATCCAGCTGTCGAGAATACATATGTGATGAGCATTTGAAGTAAATTTTCATAATTGGTTATACATATTGGAATCCCAGATCAGTTACACTCTTAACATGAAATATCGGTTCAATTATTTCCATTAATCTTGAAATGCAAAACTTCTTAGTTTGAAGATTATGTTTTTGGTATTTTCATTTGACAGTCGATAACAAAAATGCCTGTTAATTTGTTTAAAACATGTGTGTTCTATTACTTTTCATTGAATATCCGATTTTGTTGTTTGTCATGCAATCAGGAAAATGAGTACTACTATATATTTTGTTTAGGACGTATGTCTGATTACTAATATGGAATGTAGTTGAAAGTGTGTAGATTGAATATATTTCTTTTGAATATGTAGTGATGACTACAAGTTTTCAACAATGTATTTGACATGCTTTATGTACATTTTTTTTTCTTTGAGCTACTTTACTGTGAGTCACAAAGTTAGACACATTCTAATTTCAGGTAAACATTTGTAAGATGCCAGTAACAAAATAACCAAACCTCAGGTAAACATTTGTAAGATGCCAGTAACAAAATGAACCAAACCTCAGGTAAAAATTTGTAAGATGTCAATAACAAAATTAACCAAACCTCAGGTAAACATTTGTAAGATGCCAGTAACAAAATTAACCAAATCTCATTTAAACATTTGTAAGATGCCAGTAACAAAATTAACCAAACCTCAGGTAAACATTTGTAAGATGTCAATAATAAAATTAACTAAACCTCAGGTAAACATTTGTAAGATGCCAGTAACAAAATAAACCAAACCTCAAGTAATCATTTGCAAGATGCCAGTAAAAAAATTAACCAAACCTCAGGTAAACATTTGTAAGATGTCAGTTACAAATTTAACCAAACCTCAGGTAAACATTTGTAAAATGTCAGTAACAAAAGTAACCAAACATTTATAGCTTGCTGTTCTCATCTTCTAATTCTTTGGGTAGATAATTTTCTAAAGTGACTTGTTTTCTTAAAGTCAAAACTACATCCTTTCTAAGTTATTGCCAAATTACTCTTTTGTTCTGAATCATATCATGTTGATAACCACTAACAGATAATAGAAATGATTCTAATTATAATTTGATGTTCTTGCTTTGGCCCGCGAACAACTGTAACATATACGGTGTAGCCCTCGTACCGAACAGTTTGGTGACTCTAGGTCATATCTAATTCAGTCTCTCTCTCTCTCTCCTCTCTCTCTCTTCCTCTCACTCTCTGATTTATATGTATATAAATATATGTGGGGATTCCGTGGCGAAGTGGTAAAGCCGTCGACCTCGTGATAAGGTGGTGTGAGTTCGACTCCCGACTTCGCCGTTTTTTTCAAGGGTGCTTGATGCGAAGTCCCCTGCATCTCGTAGTCGCCCCCTAGTTATCTTGTCCTTGACTTACCACTGGGATCGAGCGGCTCGAGACGAGAGAGTGAGAATAAAAAGTAGCGCAGTTATTCCTTGCTAAAAATAGCGCTAGCAAAATTAATTATGCCATCATCGTCTACGATGGGCGGCGGCCTTTGCCTTTTAAATATATATATGTTACTTGAATTTTATCAGGCAGATAAGGTGTACCTGACGTCAAGCTATTCTTTGATTGTACGATATATCTGGTCCGGTCTTAGAGTATCTGCCTTGGTCTCACTTCCAGACACTTATTTCGGTTATGGTAGCATATATTCGAGTTGTCTGATCTGATCCATGCCGACACTTAATACCATTAAATATATAATCGGATCATTTACATATTAAAATTAAATCTTGCTACATTTATTAGTTTGCGTTCGATTCAAACATTCCACCTAACTGTGATTGATCAACTCCTATTAGCTTTCCAGACACTTTTCACAGATATGGCCTTAAGCTGAAATCCCAATCGTCTGCCCTTGCGATTGAGTTATCTTATTTTTTTTTTAAAGAAATGTATCTGAACCAATTTCATCTCCAGGAGTACAATTGTCACCAACCTGCTTTTTTTGTGTTTGGTTGAAGAGAACTCTCAGAGAGATTATCGCCCCTAAATTTCCATAACAATATTTGGCCGTATCATTACCCAACATTTTTGGTGATATTTTTACCCATTGTGAGGATGCCTCAAAGGTATCAAAAGGGCTGGTGGACAAAGACCGCTTTCCTGCCCAATCGTCACGAACTGTAGATGCATATTTAACAAATAAACACGATTAGACCAAATAAATGAGAGGATTTGCGGAGCTTAGCAGATGCCTGTTATACACCAGACTGGGATTTGATTCCCTGGTGTCCATTACTACATTTTCTTGTCTGCTCTTGTGTCTATTACTACATTTTCTTGTCTGCTCTTGTGTGTATGTGTTTTCTCAGCGCTTCAGATGTACTTGTTGTTTTGTTTGTAATCGTCGTTGTTTCTTTGTTTATATATAGTGTTGCAGTGTGTCTCATTGTTGCCTGTCTAAGCTCAGTTCATACTTTATGTTTGTGCTTTTGCTGCTTGAGAGAGCCTTTGCTGCAGCCTTCTATTCATCTATTCATGGACGGTCAAGTTTGAATGAAATAATGTGTGCCAATAATGTTAGCCGTATCGCTTGCACCCGATAAGGTATTGATCGATTAACGACAAGAGAGGTTGTGTTGTTGGATTTATAAAGCTGTTGTACCACAAATTCATTTAGGGTTAGCGTGTGTTCAGCAGCTGTCTTTTTTTCATTTAATGAATATTTTCTCCATTTCTTTCTCTCTCGCTCTCTCTCTATCTTTCTCTCTCTCTATATTCCTCCCTCTCTCTCTCCCTCCCTCTCTCTTTCTCTCTCTCTCTCTCTCTCCCTCTCTCTCTCTCCCACACTCAAACCCGTTCTCTTTTTCTATTAATTGTTTGCAGTGAGCCGATAAAGGATTCGAAAAAAATGTCAAACACAAGCCTCCTACAAATCAGCATTCATATTGCCCCACAAAACGAATTCGACGTATTCAATTCACAACATTAGCATCACGTACCTCATTTCCAAACATTGGCCCTGGTTTTGTTTTCTAAACTAGTATATTATTTCTACAATAAAATATTCCATATTCAATTTCAAATCGATGTTCTTGTTTTTCACATTTTCCATCTAGTTTTATTTTCTAAAATCAAATGTGTGTTCATAATTTCTAAAATTAGCATAATTTTTCTGATTGATATAATCTTTTTTATTGGTATTTTGTCCATTCTACAAAATCGATTTCGCCAGAAGCAGAATGTGTAATTAGGGGCAGTAATTAATTAAGTAATTGATAAGCTGGCCGAAGAAAGATGAATTGTTCGATAATTAAACACAATTACAGTTATGACTATTTAGAAAATAGGCCTGAGAAACACAGGATGTCCAAGCCCGGATTAATAATATCAGATTTGCATTAAATTATGTCGCCAATATTGAATTCGTCATTTTTATGTCCTGATAATATTAGAATGTTCAATGCAAATATAACATATTTTCTACTCTATCAGCAGATGTCATTACAAACACAGATGCACACGAGGAAGTGAATAAAATAATAACCAACTTGCAGACCTGTGCAGAAAGTTTGTACGTCAAACGAAAGTACAATATGAAATAAACAGCAAAAGCATAACATTAAATGATTTCTCTCTTCCTACACCTCTGCCCTACCTCAAAATCTTAATTGCACGCTTTATCCCTTCAATCAGCCCACCCCAGGCAGCCCATCTTTTGCCTCTCTCAACTAGCCCATCTTTCCGCACCCCCCGCCCCGATTTCAACTCACCCACCCTTGTTTGTGATTCAGAGCTGAATTAACGACTTTCAAAAATATCCCAGGCAGAGCCTCACATAAAGTACATCGCACCATTTTAAAGCACTTCCAATGATGTCATTAATTGATTCATTCAGCCAATCAAATTGCCCCCCACAACGTTCACAATAGAGACAGAGAAACACTTTATAGACTAGCAGACTTGTGAAGATCATCCGCCGGTGAGTCGACCGCACAACATGAACGAAATAACAGCCGGTTGGCATTTAAATAGTAATCCCTATTCCCTCACGTCTCCCTTTCATAACATGTCCATTGCACTCTTCCCCCAACATATATCCCCTCCTCGATTTCGTCCACACCCGTTTCAGATCCATAACTGTGTTGAAAACTTTCATAATTATCCCAGGATTCAGCCCTAAATTGTAGTTCCTCTTTCCAATCGCCATTTTAACCTACTTATGATGACATTACGTAATTCGATCTGCCAACCAAGTCTCACCTGCAAATAGGCGCACATTTGATAAATAATTGCATAGATACAGTTAAAGATTAGTCGTAGAAAATACTGACAGATAAATTATACTCTCAAAAAAATCAAACTATAAATGTTTAAGGTTGAAAACCACTTTGAAGAACATGAGAATAAGAGAGGGTTGAATAAGACCAGGTCAAACCAATGGAAGAAAAAAACCAGAGATTCATAAAAGATATATAATGAAGACGCACAAGAAATGCGCTGGTTGCAGTTCATGTCCATGTTCCAAAGAAGTAACTAGAATTAGGAGAACTTATTATTTCTGGAATATCTTTAGAGATACCATTCAATCAAGAGGGAACAGTTACTAGAGTTAGATCGAATCTGTAGTGCCAATCTTGAACTTGTTGTACAAATAACATCTAAGTCGGTTGTGACCTGTGTGTAGCCAGAGAATGATCCCCTGGTCTCACTTGATGGTAGGCGTCGTTTTCTATGTGGCCAGGGTGGTCTTTCATACAGTGTGCACTGTACGTTTCTGGCATCTTGAGAAAAACACTACAACGAATCATTAAAACGCGTGAGCGGTATTAAGTCAATCGATTGAGGCTGACAGTAGACAGTTAAAAATAGTCAGAGAAGTATGAAGCAAATTACATCATTAAGGAATAAACATTAAAGGCAGACAAAAATAATAATATGATAATTAACAAAGTTACAGGAAAATCACCAATAGTGGTAACATTAAATTATTAAAGCCACAGGAAAAACTGTAATAGATGTAACACAAAATTAGCAGAGCCACAGGGAAAACTGTAATATATGTAACATAGACGGTCAGTGCATGAACAAAATACAGCTCTCTAATATCTGGAAGACATAATGCAGCAGATACAATAATAGCTGTCCATCGTTGTCGATGAGGACCGCTGACATCATCCTTGTCACAAATTTCCCTGTTGGGTGTGGGTGCGTATGTGGCTGAACAGGCCAATGCGGGCACGAAAATATCTGCTACATATCGGGAACACAAGGTTTGTAGAAGGGGATGGTGTTCCCGCTGCTCGGGATTTCCGCGTCTCGTGTCTGCTCTGGGCTTTAACAACACGGTCGTCTTCACCGGCAGCTGCACCCGATTTGACTGCGCTTCTCCAGTCAGATCTGTTTTGCGCTAGACATTCCCAGGTGTCGATGTCTATCTGGCAACTTTTCAGTGAGTCCTTCAGACCGTCTTTACAACGTTTCTTTGGGCGCCCTCTCTCGCGCCATCTCCCTCTCAGCTCGCCGTAGAGAAGCTTCTTTGGGAGCCGTTCGTCTGACATACGGACGAGGTGTCCGGCCCATCCTAGTCGTGCTTTCTATAGCAGTGCATGTATACTGGGCATGTTAGCCCTCGACAGAACCTCGATGTCAGTGACACGATCTTGCCATCGGATGTGGAATATTCGCCTCAGGCAACCTGTTTGGAAGTGGTTTAACCTCCTTGCATGTCCAGAGTATACAGTTCAGCTTTCGCAAGCGTATAGTAGACTTTGAGTTTGGTCTTGACGCTGATGCCACGACGTGCCCAGACCATCGAGCGCATTCTACCAAAGGTTGTGCTGGCCTTTGCTATTCTGCTTGCCACCTCATCGTCTAGGCTGACAGATCTCGACAGCGTGCTGCCTAGATATGTGTATTTGTCTACGGCATTCAGCGTCTGCCCGCTGACTGTAGTCTCTGGTTTTGTGAACGGCATGCCTGTTGCTGGTTTGTACATAACCTCTGTTTTTTTGGCATGTAAGGTCAGGCCAGAATTTTCGCAGATACTATAGAGCCAATACAAATGCATGAAGTAGATAGTAGGAATTGAACTAAAGACCCACAGCTTGAAACTGAAAGTGGAAACTGAATTCATGACAGCTAGTAAATGTGGTGTTTAATTATGTATTCTACTTCACTACTGGGTTGCCTGTACCTATCCCATGCTCCTTAGTTGTGTATAAAGGCGAGGATCTCTGAATGATACTTTTCTTGTTGTAGTAAGCGACCAGTTGGTGTTGTACAAGGGTATCTCTGCATACAGCACAAAATGTAACATAAAGCGCCTTTACAAGAAAACAAAATTACTATGATCCATGCTTTCTGACAGGAAGCTAAATGTAGAGTAGCTCCATGCTCTTTCTGAAGTAAGAAAATGTGTATTATGATTACTGTTGTACGATGCGAAACAATGTACACCAAACAATTATTAGAATAGAAGCGTTAGATATACAAAACAGCGGGTATAAGTTATAGAACTATAGAGAAAATAGACGAAAGACCATGGAGTAACTATAAAGTTAAATAAAAATAACAACATTCGCTAACCGAAGAAATTATGCAGGTGTAAACATTTAAATATAATATTTCAAGAGTAATTTCATCGCTTAGCCATACTGGAAAGATATTCTGTAAAATAATGGAAAAAAAAGACTAGGTCAAATAATAGAACCACAGCTTAGTAAAGCACATTTGGGATTTAGGAAAAACAGGAGCTGTACAGATTCAATCCTCGCACACCTTTCAGTGTTTGGTAGTGGGAGATAAAGAATGAACGAAGCCAAGCCAAGTCAAGCCAATCCTGGCACTCACGTGGCTAGCAGAGAGAACAATCGCGTTAGATCAAACACTACACGTCACGTTCGTAGGACAAGAGAAAGCATTCTATTGAGTAGAGATACAAACTGAGGACAACATTAGAACGTTATAGAGTAAATAAACAAACACCCACACGGAACAGACACCACACACAAAAATAGTGCACACCCTAGAGCATCATGTCTAGACAGAATATACTTACACTCAGATCTATACACCAGACACGCCAAACATCTACCAGAAACACTCAGATCTATACACCAGACACGCCAAACATCTACCAGAAACACTCAGATCTATACACCACACATGATAAACATCTACCAAAAACAATTAGATCTATACACTACACAAGCCAAACATCTACCAGAAACACTCAGATCTATACACCGCACAAGCCAAACATCTACCAGAAACACTCTGATCTATACACCACAGAAGTCCAACATCTACCACACTCATATCTATACACCACACAAGTCCAACATCTGCCACACTCAGATCTATACACCACACAAGTCAAACATCTACCACACTCAGATCTATACTCCACACAAGTCAAACATCTACCAGAAACACTCAGATCTATACACCATACAAGCCAAATATCTACCAGAAACACTCAGGTCTATACACCACATAAGTCAAACATTTACCACACTCAAATCTATACACCACACAAGTCAAACATCTACCAGAAACTCAGATCTATACATCATACAAGCCAAATATCTACCAGAAACACTCAGATCTATACACCACACAAGTCCAACATCTACCACACTCAGAACTATACACCACACAAGTCCAACATCTGCCACACTCAGATCTATACTCCACACAAGTCAAACATCTACCACACTCAGATATATACACCACACACGATTAACATCTACCAGAAACACTCAAATCTATACTCCACACAAGTCAAACATCTACCACACTCAGATCTATACACCACACAAGCCAAACATCTACCAGAAATACTCAGATCTATACACCACACAAGCCAAACATCTACTAGAAACACTCAGGAGTATACACCACACAAGCTAAACATCTACCAGACACACTCAGATCTATACACCACACAAGTCAAACGTCTACCAGAAACACTCAGATCTATACGCCACACAAGCCAAACATCTACCAGAAACTCAGATCTATACTCCACACACGCCAAACATCTACCAGAAACACTCAGATCTATACACCACACAAGCTAAACATCTACCAGAAACACTCAGATCTATACACCACACAAGCTAAACATCTACCAGAAACACTCAGATCTATACACCACACAAGCTAAACATCTACCAGAAACACTCAGATCTATACACCATACAACCCAAATATCTACCACTCTCAGATCTATACACCACACACGTCAAACATTTACCAGACACACTCAGATCTATACACGACACAAGCCAAACATCTGCCAGAAACACTTAGATATGTACACCACACAAGCCAAATACACGTCAAACATCTACAAGACACAATCATATCTATTCGCGACACAAGCCAAACATCTGCCAGAAACACTTAGATCTGTACACCACACAAGCCAAATATCTACCAGAAACACTTAACTTTACAGACTACTAGGCAGCCATGGCTACCATGACTACAGCAGAAACAAACACGTCACTCAGACGATCCACGTATTTGAAGTTCAACAACACATTGCTTCAAAATAAACCCTACGTTAACCACATTACACACCTCATCCTAACATACATGGATGACCCACAAACAGAAAACATACAACGTTGGGAAATGCTTAAAAACACAATTCAAGAGAGAACAATGAATCTTGCAACCAAAATACACAAAGATAAGATGATACAGTAAACATTAATAGAAGAAGCCATCCATCTAACGAAACACCATGCTTACACACATTACAAGACGAACTAGAAGAATGACAACACTGCAGGTTTAAAGGAGCTTTCCTGAGAACAAAACTAAACACGATAACACAGGAAATACCAAGTTAACAATACCTAACAATAGAACAGAATGCACATAGGAGCAGACAGATAGAGTAATATTGGACCGAGAGGGCAACACACACACACAGATACACCAGATATAGCACGAGCTTTTGAGACATACTACAAAAAACTATGCACAAGCGAAGACACGGAAAAACAGATCAAAGACGTTTTCACAAAATGCGCAAGAAAACTCAACAGCGAGGAGAAACTTGTCCTTCACGCACACATTACACTCACAGACATAACAAATGAAGTAAACAACATGCAAAAAAGGGTAGTCACCAGGACCTGATGGCACACGGATATGGAGCGAAGGAAAAGAAGTTGCTTGCCAACGCAGACGACAACGTCTTCTTTCCCCCAGACTACACATGAATAGAAACAATTCTAAACACTTTTGCACACTTTGGGAAAGACAGTGGAGCAAAAATAAATAGACAAACATCTACTATAATGGGCAAAGGCCAGTCGAAAAACAAAGTGGACTTTCCTTTTGTTCTAAATATAACAGACTCCATTAAATTGTACGGCATATCCTTCCTATCAGACTCAAACCACATACACCACGACACATGGAACAACTTATCAGACCCCAACCACATATACCACGACACATGGAACAACCTATCAGACCCCAACCACATACACCACGACACATGGAACAACTTATCAGACCCCAAGCACATACACCACGACACATGGAACAACCTATCAGACCCCAAGCACATACACCACGATACATGGAAAAAACCTATCAGACCCCAAGCACATACACCAGGACACATGGAACAACCTATCAGACCCCAAGCACATACACCACGATACATGGAACAACCTATCAGACCCCAAGCACATACACCAGGACACATGGAACAACCTATCAGACCCCAAGCACATACACCACGACATATGGAACAACCTATCAGACCCCAATCACATACACCACGACCCCAATCACATACACCACGACACATGGAACAGCCTGTCAGACCCCAATCACATACACCACGACCTCAATCACATACACCCCGACAAATGGACAAATTTAACGACCACAAAAAAAAGACATGCTCCAAAGTTACAGATTCAAAACAGCCACACTTTTTGGCCTTAGCATAATAGTAAATACATACATCATACCCAAATTAATCTACACAGCCACAGTGTTTGAACCCCCACAGCAGACAATCAAGGATGTCAACATACTCATTAGGGGTTTCATTTAAGCAAACACCATATACAGCATAACCCAACACGCACTGGCACAAGACAAGATTTGGAGTTATCCCACTCCAAAACATACCCCAAAAAATACAGTCCCTCCGAAAAGGCGACGTCGGGCGGATTGGAAAACATCCAGAACACACACTTGCGCACTACAACATTGGCCTCAGTATATCCAAGCTGATACCCATAAACAACACCACACTACTGCAGGCCATTACCGCCCTTCTACACGTCTTGCATAAAAGCCATCCTAGGACACGATCAACTAACACAACAGCAGACAAATAAAATATGCAAACACCTAGTCAAGCTACAAGCGCCCTAATTACACCTTAGAATAGAAAGAGGTTACAAATATTTTTAAACAGACTACATGAACACGTTCACAAATCTAAACAACCTACACATTACCACAAAAGCTAGAGATGTCGCTTAACGACTTTTATTCAACTTAACTCATATAAACAGGAAAATAACGCAAACCAAAATGTCAACTATGTCAGACGAGCGAAAAAGAAACAGAAGACCACATATTCTACTCGTGCAGTACAGTCATACCCACAAGATCAATTCTAATAGACACAATCAAGACAAAAACAAGCCAGAAGGCAGACATGTATAAGGCAATAAAGCTAAACACTATACCAGACACGACACCAAACATTGAAACACAAATGCTAATTCTGCTATCAGAATACAGATACATCATATGGAGATGTAGAAATAAAGCCTCATATCGCATCAGAACATACTCCCCAGACACTCTACTACACATGGGAAAGGCGTTGTCCAGTAGCGACATACAAATGTAAATGTTGTACTGTGAAATATGTATGTTAAAGTATGCTTGATCATTTTCATTTTCAATTTTCAATTTCAATTTCTCTTGCAAACTCAAACAGGAAAAATGTATTAATGTGGAAAAGAGTGAATGAATGAATGTATCCCTGTTTGAGACTTTCCCTCCTTTTTTTCTCCCAACACCGCACTGGAATAAAGTATAAAACATTTGCATAGCAGGGAAAGTATCAATTTCCCCATTCCCACTGAGGGGTTGGTTTCCCTGCTGAACTAAATCACCCAAACTCTCCCCCGGCGGTTAAATCTTATCTCATCTCTTTTCAATTCACCAGTTTTATGGTGGTCCTTTCCTCCACTGGTCAGTTCCTAAGTCTTGACCAAATGGACAATGTACAGTGTACATGTACCGTAGTCAAGGGGATAGGTAATGCATGGCGTACACGAGAAGCATTCGTTACCCTAGGATTATGTCAGTCCACTCTGTCCTAAAACCCGGCCTATTTCCCTTTATGGCTCTATAGCTTTTTGGGAAACAAAATAAAATACATTTATATATACAAATGGGTGTATAAGCAAATATGTATGTACGGATATATAAGCATGCTGCATATGTGTATGTGGGTATGTGAGTTTATGCATGTACATATACGTATATATATATATATGCGTATATACATATGTGCATACATGTGCGTGTATGTATGTATGTATGTATGTATGTTTGCCCTAGGGTTATTCTAACTTAAACATTACCATACTCATCCACATCTTTCCTGACCACACACAGCAGATAATATAGCACACAGCAGATGGCATATTTATTATATAATACTCATACCAGAAAAATGAGTAGTGAAATTACAAACACAATACAATACATATCATCTTAACTAAGTATTTGTATATTATATACATGTTAATATAAATATTAACTAAAGCGGAAATGTTAAGCATTAGCTTTTGATGGATTTCCCAACTATCCCAAACCCAGTTCTAATGCCTACACACATCACACATACATCTATTTAACTGCATCCTCAACACACCTTACTAAAAACTACTCCTCACTCAAATCCCCTCAGGCAGGTGATTTGGACATACCTCGTTCACAATGCGTCCTGCTAACAACATACGTTCAGATTATCTATTAATACAAAAACTCCCACACCTATTTGAGCGGTCCTGTTCTATCACTAACATTCGTATGACAGTCTATCAATCGTTCCTCTATCAAATCGGTGAGCTAAACGGACTCCTATATACAGTCTCTCTCATTCGCGCTCCTCCTCTTTCCATCCAGCCTCTCTTATCCAGCCTCTCTCATCCAGCATCTTTCATCGAGCCTCTCTCATCCAGCCTTTCTCATCCAGCCTCTTTCATCCAGCCGCCTGAGCTCAACTTTGACTAGTCTTATATACACTCAAGCAGTATCAAAGCTGACTAACGGACCCCAGGGGGATGGCTCTACTCAGTCGCCATTGGAGCGAAATACTTTGCACACCTGTCACTTATATATAGCAGCAAGCTCCGCTACCATCTCGTCTGTCCCTCATTCTCCCCCTATCCAAATCGGAACGCCAGTGGTCAGCTCCCATATGTCCACATTCTTTGCCCCAACTCTGTTTTCCTTTGTTGAGACGGTGAGTGATCTAAGCACGCATTCAGGTACCTTTGTTCTGAGTCATCAACCACATCACCCCTGCCCTAAACTCTCTTGCTCCGGCTGGAACTGTTACATGTATGTATGTATGTATGTTTGTATGTATGTATGTATATATGTGTACATGGGTGTAAGTAAGTGTGTATGTATGCATTTAGGTATACGTGCATTTTCGTGTGTATATTTGTGTATATATATTTATGTATGCGTATATGTGTATATGTATGGTTATATTTGTAAATGTCTGTGTGTTTGAAAAGATATATGTATGTATATAAATGAATAGGTATGTATCAGTAAGTACACACGTGCATTCATTTATATGTGTATTCATGTATATGTGCTTTCATTTATGCTTTCACAAATAAATGTATGTCGCCATTCACCTCACAAAGTGTCACTCCCACCATCTCACGTTTAATTTTCTAGGAATTTTCACCTCATTTCAGCTCACATCACAGAAAGGTTTGTTAAAAAATTTTGCAATAAAGAATTTGAAAAAAAAAAAAAAAAAAGAAAAAGCAAGAATTTATGTCTAAACTTTAAGTCATCATCACAATCCTCCTCCTCTGTGAATTGAACCCACCCTCCTACAAATGATGACAAACCACTACCCATTCCAACCGCAATTGATTTCAGAGGACCCAATTCCAGTGGAGTATCATCAAGTTTTCCTCAAAAGTCAGAAAATCTCTTACATCTGGAGCAATTTTGAAAGCACGACCTGAAATACCAAAACTAGACGAACAGAGGAAGTCATCACAGATGTTCCTCAGTCTAGACGGCAGAACTCTAAATCATTTATTTGATTTATTCAATGCTTTATTTTCATTTTTTTCAATGTATTTATTTATATTATCATCTTCAGAATAATTCCATTTCATATATCCCCTTTATACATTTCATTTCACTGCATTTTCACTATATTTTTTCTAATATATGTTGTTGTTTTGTTTGCGTTCGTCTTATTTATCTATTCCCCAAGGCGTGTGTGTGTTACACTGTGGTTTTTATGTTGCGCCTGTCGGCCCAGTGCATCCGACTTCAGCATGCATTTTATGTAAGGGTCTGCTTCCTCCTGCATTTTCTAAGGGTTTGCTTCCCCGGGGTAACGGCTGGTGCTGTGATGGGGATCGAACCCAGCACCTTCTGGTTGTGAGCCGTGCCACTTAACCACTAGGCCACGCCGTCCCCTTTTCTAATATATAATAGTGATGATTTGAAAAAAGAAAAAAAAGAAAAAAAAAGAAAAGAGAAAAAGAAAAAAAAGGACAAAACTAAAAAAAAAGGTCCCTATCAACATTTTAACGAATGAAAACAAAAGGTGTGATGTAACTAACATAAATATACCCATTCCCAAATTTGGTACCCCGATTCCTGGAATTCAAATTGAGCATATTTGACCTTCGGAGCTGGACAGGGTACACCAATAAAAAAAAAAGAGACCTACTATCAACGATAAGAAGGATCAACGAGAGGATCAACAAATGACATAAAACTCTTTTGCATCACTGAAACACTAGGTTTGGTATATACATGTACACATATGCATCCAAGCACTAGTTTATGCGTCTTTATATCGCCCAATTTTCAACGGTATGGTGTGGAATAGGCGCGCCTCCGCCAGTAGAAACTAGTGAGGCTAACACCTAAGAAAGACACAACAAAGCATCAAGAGGACAAGAAACATGCTCCCTCCATTCTTTCCTCACACTCTGTTTTACTAAACTCTGACCAACAATCACACTCTTACACAACTTTCACAAGCGTCCTCAGGGTGTGGCCCATCCATTGCACTTTGGTTGGGTTGACCTCTCAGATCGCCCCTAACTAGCATAGGTACATACAGACGGAGGCACACACACATTCAAGCACTGCTTAATACGTCCTGATGTCGCCTATAGTGACTATGGTCCGGGTGGAAAGGTGCGCGACTCCACCAGAAGAATACAGAGAAGCAAACCTGTAGAGAACAAAATTTAAAACATGCTGAAATGATGTTCATAAGATTGAGATAGAGGAGGGAGATAAAGCAGAGAGAGAGAAAAAGTTGCAGAGTTATGTGTAACGAATACCGCTTCTCTGGTGTGAGGTATAAACAATGAATAAATAAACAGAGAAATCTCTTGAGACAAAAGTAATTTTGATCCTTAGATAAATACTACGCAAAACGTTGAGAGCTAATAAAATGTTGCAAATATATTACCCCCCCCCCCTCCCCTCCACCTTTTGTCCTTTGGCTGATACTTAAGGATATCATTTATTAGTAGTTGATCTTATCAACACGTGCCAATAATAACAGGGCACATATCGTACAATATTGTATATTTAATGAGTTCAAAAATCCGAACTTTGTCACTGTTACACAATTATTATATTTCTATAGCTAATTCATATATCAAACATAAGATAATGGTTTTGTATTTGACATCTTCATCGGCATTTTGTTTGCGAGATAACGAGGAGGGGACACTTCCAGGAGTAATCGATCTAATTTCGAGGAGAGGACACTTCCAGGAGTAATCGATCTAATAACGAGGAGAGGACACTTGAAGGAGTAATCGATCTAATAACGAGGAGAGGACACTTCCAGGAGTAATCGATCTAATAACGAGGAGAGGACACTTCCAGGAGTAATCGATCTAATAACGAGGAGAAGACACTTCCAGGAGTAATCGATTTAATAACGAGGAGAGGACACTTCCAGGAGTAATCGATTTAATAACGAGGAGAGGATACTTCCAGGAGTAATCGATCTGATATCGAGGAGAGGACACTTCCAGAAGTTATCGATCTAATATCAACAAGACAACAATGGTGCTATAAGCAACTTCAAATAGTAATTATAAAGTCAATACAATATATTCGTTCAAAATATGAATAGTGATCGATCTGACGAAGATAAGTTCACACTGGTACGATCATACTTACTTATAACCTTAACAAATGTAACGAACACACAAATCTTCACACCAAAGTTCTCTAGTAAACCCCAATCCTCACACTAAATGAACTTTGGTAACAATTTCTGTTTTGCGCCCAATATTGTTGCTAACATTCCTATTTATACAGGTAAACGAAAACGGAAAGTACAGGTAGTACAAAAACAGGTACATTTCATATCATAAAAATATTGTAACTCGTGTTCCCCGATGATATGGTACTAGATTATAATTAGATCGACATTTGATAACTGCAGATATAGGATATTCTTTGATTCGAATGCAAATCTATGCATTCTGTGGAAAATAAACGCGTGACTTATAGGAGTCAGTTTTCCTAAAATATGTTGGGAAATATAGATGAGTGAGTGTGTCGCCAATTTATGTGTTGTTTATTTTGGCATCTCTCGATTGAACATTAACTCTAGATCAATAGTTTGTTTGAACAGATCAAAGTCGGAATAGGCACTGTATGCTGTTGACATTACAATATGGCCGAAGAATGAACATGTTTAGGGAGAGGCAATAAGACTAAACAAAATCCTACGGAGACTAAAGCACTGCTGCCAATCAAGGAAACTGGATATTAATTGTGAAAAGATTGTATACCATGTTCGTTAATAGCCATATTTCTTCTTCTTCTTCTTCTTCGTTCGTTCGTTCTCAATCTCCCGCTACCAAACCCTGAAAGGGCTTAAGTAGCAGAATGTAATCAAGAGAAAGGAATGCGCTGTGTCGTAGTTTACAGCTTGGCTGCAATATTTGCACCTTTCGGTCCAACATATCCGACTTCAGCAATAATTTTTTGAGTACCGGGTTAGCATTCCCTCTTCGATCCCTTCTCCTTAGCCAGTCTGCCTGTTGCAGCCTGTTATCCAGGATCACCGCGTGGAGGTGTAGAAGGGTCTTGACAGCTCTGGTTCGCTGACCCTGACGCTAGCAGTCAGCTATGGATCGCTGACCACTGCAGCTCATGCGCTGCTCAGCATCTTGATCCCAAGAGACACATTTAACTCTCAAACAAAATAGAATTCTCAGATTATAAGAACATGAACTGCTAAGTCAGGAACATACTGCGTATCTTAGAGTCAGTCACATTTGATCGACAACTCAGTGGCAAGCACGACAACACAATGTGCAAAGCTGACACAATTACAACTACTGAAGGGATATGCTGGCACAGCATTGGAATCAGACAAAGTGGATTTGAAAGGTTTGGGGCTTGGCTATGTGCGCTTTGCTATAAAATACAATAGTATTATGCTAACGACATGTTCAAACTTAGAATCCTTGGGCAGGATGCAGAACAATTATCTTTGCTTCATTGGAATACCTTATGATGCGAAGCTATACATCTTTCATTGCAACCCCTTGAGATGCGAAGGTATAGAGCTTTCATTGGAGCCCTTTGAGATGCGAAGGTATAGATCTGTCATAGCAACCCCTTGAGATGCGAAAGTATAGAGCTTTCATGGAAGCTTACGGAGGAAATAACAGATTGAAATACAGCCACACTAATAGACACAGTATTCAAAATTGACAACCACATTTGTTCTATGTCTTTTCTTTCATCAGGTCTTCATCTTCGTTATTGCTTCTAAAGTTTCATATTCCACAAAACCTAGTTTATAATTCGTGGCAGTTCGTCGACGATAAAGTCCACTTATCTTCTATTCCTTCTTCGCTCATCTTCAGATCAAGGTTCCAGTTTCTCTTTCAAAGGACACCGTTGTTTGTAAGGCTGTTTTAATCTCCAAATAGCCTTTGTCTCATATACCTCACGAGATCAGTATTGTTCTCTCTTTTCTCGTGTCAGCATGCATCTTTGTAGGATGCGTTCCACGGTCATGAAATGATTCCCACATGGACACTTGTCATCTGTCCCAATCCTCATTTTGTTGTAAAGATGACCCTTGAGTATGTTATGCCCAGTTCGCAGTCTGAAGATGATGACTTTCTGTTCTCTGGTAAAGTTAAAGTGGTTGTTTTCTTTTCGAAAGTCGGGCTATTGATCATCCCATTTTCCCCCGAAGTTGGCTTTAATTATGGTCTTGGCCTCATTATATGTGATTTTCAGGTCTGTTTGTGGAGATGCTCCTCCACACTTTGCTAGTTTGTCTGTAACAATATCGCAGTGGGATGGGATCCACTGTATGACCAACCTTGGGTGTTCTGCTGCGAGCTGTGTCAGGGAAAACATACATTGCTTGAGATCTTCATCTTTGTGTTGTTTTAGCGCTGCTGGTATAAACGCGGCATGTCAGGAATACTTTGTTTTCTTGGTGGATATCTTTATCTTGGATTACAAGCTCAACTGCGGCCTTCATCGCCTCTGCTTCTGCACGGAAGTTATTGGAGTATGTTCCCGTTGTTAATACTCTAGTTTTTTCCTTCTCCATTCCGTAGTCTGTAATAGACCCCTCCACCTCTATTGGATGTGGCTTTATTAGATGAGCCATTTGTATATACGTGTATCCATGTTTCTGGTGGGTACACTCTCCTAAGATATTCTTCTATAATAAATTTCCATTCTAATACTGTCTGAGTTCCCTTTTTCTCTATTCCTTCTATGGTTTCTACCATCTCAGGGGACTTGGATGTTTTCCACGGTGGGATTTGGGATGTTTATTTTAGATCTCTAACCACTGTCTGGCTAATAATTTGATCTGCTCTTGCAAGTTCTTTTGTTTTTGATATTAAGTGGTTTCTCTTTAATTTCACTATTCCCATGCGATTTATCCTGTCATATATTGGGTGATTAGGCATTCGTTTGAACTCCTCCGCTTGCTGGAGTGTTTGTTGGTCTCTGCGCGTCTCCATACTTTCGATTCGTGTGATGCTCTCCTTTGCATTTATTGGTGTTGTTCTCATAGCTCTAGTGATGATACGTATATCTTGGTTTTAGGTTGTATTTATTATTTGAAAGTTATTCTTTGTTGCTGTAGACCATGCTGCTATCCCGTATTCTAGCACTGGTTTCACATAATCCGTGTTCAGTTTCTTTAGGGTGGCCGTGTCAGTTCCCAATGTTGATCCTGATATCGTTCTCATTATGGTCATGCTATTCTTAGATTTGTTCGTGGTTTTTATCTGGTTTTTTCCATGTCAACCTTGGGTCCATTGTTATTCCCAGTTAAGTTGGACTTATGTCAAGGAGGAGAGTCTAGCCATTTACTTTTAGGATAGCTTCTTAGGGCTTGGGGGATAGAAGATTGTGTACGTGCTGTTGGTAAAAGTCCATTTCATTTCCAATGTCGAAAGTATGGTTATACAGTGAATCCCTGGACACTGAAATACACTCTGAACTACGAGTACGGCAGATTCTCTTGTTCTGTTAAGGATCGACGTGATTGCACTCTAGGCAGACCTGTCGATGCTTAATCTCTGTCAGCATGTGTCGAAGGGTGCAGATACTTATGGTTCCCAGAGCTCGCTGGTCATGCACACTTCTGTGCCGTCCTCTCAGAGAGTCTTCAAATTTCAAAATTGTGCAATCTGTGGGTTCCAGGGGCAGACAGATTATAAAAGAAGGCATCAAGACAAATCAACAACATCCAACAACAATCCTTCAAACAGTAGCATCAATTATAAGAACGGTCAACTTTCAAACAAACGTTGCTGTAAATGTGGACTATGGGAAACCAAGAGGTGAGGTCAACAGACAAATGGCGTGCCATATCATCATATTTTTGTCAAATAACTTAAAGGAAAGAATTAGAGCACAATTCTTCAGCTACGAACACATAATATTCCACTTTACATTGATTTGAACGCAATTAAAAACAACGCACTCCAGAGTGCTTGCTCTGTACACATTCATACGATAATGTGGATTACAACTTCTTTGAATGCATGGAGCAATGTTAAGAAAATGCTTCTTCCATTCAGTCCTGATAAATGGAAGACTTTGTACTTAACTAAACAAGCATTTGTCGATACCATTAGGTGGGAATGGGCGAGGAGCGATAACATGCTTGCCCGTGGATTCATAACAACACTATTGATGATGTTACGTTTGTGTGGTTGGATGATGTTACGTTTGTGTGGTTGGATGATGTTAGGTTTGTGCGGTTGGATGATGTTACGATTGTATGGTTGGATGATGTTACGTTTGTGCGGTTGGATGATGTTACGTTGGTGCGGTTGGATGATGTTACGTTTGTATGGTTGGATGATGTTTCGTTTGTGTGGCTGGATGATGTTACGTTTGTGTGGCTGGATGATGTTACGTTTGTGCGGTTGGATGATGTTACGTTTGTGTGGCTGGATGATGTTTCGTTTGTATGGTTGTATGATTTTACATTTGTGTGGCTGGATGATGTTACGTTTGTGTGGCTGGATGATGTTACGTTTGTGTGGCTGGATGATGTTACGTTTACGTGGTTGTATATTTTAAAATAGCAGGATAGAGCACTATTATTGTGAATCATTAAAGGTATAAATTATCAATGTCTTCATTTAATCCGAAAGCAGCCTAGCCTTTCAGATCACAATTGAACATTGAAAATAACTAAAACACAAAACAAACGGCCCCATTTCCGATGAACATAACCACAACTACACACATGGTAATATACTTGAACTTTAACTACCAGTAGCAACAAACACATACAACCCTTGCTGATACACATTATTGGATTTTATTATGAATATGCTTTATGTTGAACAATGATATTCCTTAAACTGTTTTCATTTGTCTGTTTTCGTTTGTCTAATACTGAGTGCATTACTACTTAGATCGTAACGAGAAAAAACGTCTGTGACTGGCCCAACATAAAAGTGCATTTATAGCCTTGCTTGTATGTGAAGCCATTATTTGAACTGAGTTTTACTGTATCTTGCCAGTGTCCCGTTTATAGACAACGTTATAAGTGTAGTTCCGGTGTGCGACCAATTAGCGAAACTTAGGCAGGAATCAACTAGAGTATATAATCTAATATAAGATAACACTTAGGCTAAATTGAAGCGTTAGAACAGTAAACAAAACAACGAATCAGGAAAGAGCAAACTAGGAAACTGCGCTGATAGAGACAAGTAACAAACAGGAGAGATCCACACAGAACGAAAAAAATAACAGAAGACGAAGAGATAGAAGTTGAGCCACATAAATAATTTATAGGCGTACCAAAATGGTAATCACAAACCATGCACTGTCGTTATGGATGAAGTTTTGGAGACTTACATATTCTAACGTAATGCAAAACAGATTTCACTGAAATCTGGCTTGCATTATCTAATTTACAGCATGGTCTTGGTTATAATTTACAGAGAGGTAACCTGCTGAGGACTCATAACTATCTAGTCATCCCCATTCGTACTGGATTATGCCACAGCCAGCGTATTCATATGGTTCACTGCCAAACAATGGGGACGTATGTTCCTAATTTGGAGCGTTTAGAACCTACAATAATCTGGGGTAGTTGTCTCGCCGCAGCGACTCAATTTCAACCAGTGTTGGTAAAGCGATCTCAGTCCCGCCAGGCGGAGCGATAGCGCGGGCTTGCGGAAAACGCTCGCCTGCCTTTCCCCGTAGTGCGAATTGGGTGCGGTTTGTGGTAGTGGCTCCTCCACCGAGGTGCCCTAGTCTGGTCCGTATCAGGAAACGTGGTCCGTCCGTGGTGATTTCTCTAAGGCTTATAGCAGAGCTCGACAGTACGTCTCGCTGGTGGTCCGACTCTCGCAAAGAGCTTGTGACCGGCAAATGGAAAGCAGGAATCGTTGCCTCGAGGCCCTGCCGTTCGTCTCTCCCTACGGAGAAGGGCAGGCCAAATGGTGTCTCTAGTCCCAGTGAAATTCGTCGCCGAGGTCGTTGGGATCCGTTCTGCACAGAGCGCTGCCATCCCTCCTCGAGCGAGCCCGGTCGGTCGGTCGTCTGGTGCGTGTGGAAGGCCCCTGTCAGGCGGTCCTAGGTCGACGGAGTGAGGGACGGGTGGAACAAACCGCCCGTCCCGTCAGTCGGTCCCTGCGGCCGTCGTCCCGGCAAGGCTTTTTACACACCCTTCCTCCGCCGACCGGTGTGCGCAGTACGTACGTCTCCGACAGATATCTGGTTGATCCTGCCAGTAGTCATATGCTTGTCTCAAAGATTAAGCCATGCATGTCTAAGTTCACACTGTCTCACGGTGAAACCGCGAATGGCTCATTAAATCAGTCGAGGTTCCTTAGATGACACGATCCTACTTGGATAACTGTGGCAATTCTAGAGCTAATACATGCTTACCAAGCTCCGACCCTCGCGGAAAGAGCGCTTTTATTAGTTCAAAACCAATCGTCGTTTCCCCTCGCGGGGTTGTGGCGTCCCCACTGGTGACTCTGGATAACTTTGTGCTGATCGCATGGCCTCATGTGCCGGCGACGCATCTTTCAAATGTCTGCCCTATCAAATGTCGATGGTACGTGACATGCCTACCATGTTTGTAACGGGTAACGGGGAATCAGGGTTCGATTCCGGAGAGGGAGCATGAGAAACGGCTACCACATCCAAGGAAGGCAGCAGGCGCGCAACTTACCCACTCCCGGCACGGGGAGGTAGTGACGAAAAATAACAATACGGGACTCTTTCGAGGCCCCGTAATTGGAATGAGTACACTTTAAACCCTTTAACGAGGATCTATTGGAGGGCAAGTCTGGTGCCAGCAGCCGCGGTAATTCCAGCTCCAATAGCGTATATTAAAGTTGTTGCAGTTAAAAAGCTCGTAGTTGGATCTCAGGCGCAGGCGGGCGGTCCGGCTCGCGCCGGTTCACTGCCCGTTGTCTCCTGCCCTACCGTCTGCCGGCTCTCTCCCACGGGTGCTCTTCGCTGAGCGTCCTGGGTGGCCGGCGCGTTTACTTTGAAAAATTAGAGTGTTCAAAGCAGGCCTCGGCTGCCTGAATAATGGTGCATGGAATAATGGAATAGGACCTCGGTTCTATTTTGTTGGTTTTCGGAACTGGAGGTAATGATTAACAGGGACAAACGGGGGCATTCGTATTGCGGCGTTAGAGGTGAAATTCTTGGATCGCCGCAAGACGAGCTACTGCGAAAGCATTTGTCAAGAATGTTTTCATTAATCAAGAACGAAAGTCAGAGGCGCGAAGACGATCAGATACCGTCGTAGTTCTGACCATAAACGATGCCGACTAGCGATCCGCAGGAGTTGCTTCGATGACTCTGCGGGCAGCTTCCGGGAAACCAAAGTGTTTGGGTTCTGGGGGAAGTATGGTTGCAAAGCTGAAACTTAAAGGAATTGACGGAAGGGCACCACCAGGAGTGGAGCCTGCGGCTTAATTTGACTCAACACGGCCAACACTGAAATGAGTGACATGCCGAGACCACTCTTCTGGGGTCTAATATGGAACTGGTGCTGGACTTAGACCCCCAGAATTCTGGGGTTATGCCCCTGTGGCTCGGTTCTGTCTGCATCCAGTGTGTGATAAAGGAATTGACGGAAGAGCACTAACAGGAGTGGAGCCTGAGACCTAAGTTAACTTACCACGCCAACACTGCGGAATGACTATCAAAAAGTACACCTTCGCGGGGTCTAATAGAGAACATGTGCTGGAATTAGACCCTCGACAATTTTGGGGCTACCCCCTAAGAAACTTGATTGTCTCGCTAAGGGAATTGACGGAAGGGCACCACCAGGTGTGGAATCTGCGGCTAAATTTGACTGAACACGCCTATACTGTAGGACAACTGACAAATCGAGAGCACTGCCGTTTGGGTCTAATAATGAACGTACGCTGGTATTAGACTCACGGATGACAAGTCAGCTCTCAAACACTCAAATGAAAGAACGCTACGGAAATCGTGTTTTAACTCTGCGGAAACCGCAGATTTCAAATACCTGGTCATTGACAAACAAAAGCCCTCAATAAATTCGTCTGACCAAATAGTGAACGGGTGCTGGAAATAGATCATCTGAAGACAGGTCAGTTTTACCCTACAAATGACTGGGCGTTGCTACGGAAAACCAGCTCAAATCGAGAGGAGCCGCAGACACTTTGGTTCACGTACCAGGCTGATAAGCCAAGGGCGCGAGGCTACCATGTGGGGGATTGCGACCGAACCCTTGTAAGCCGCAATCCCGCCCAAAATCTCAGCACCACTGCAATGGGAGGCTCCTACATGCTCGGGACCTGGGGCTTGCGCCCCAGCCCTATCAGGTAGAGCCACAGTAAGAGGTCCTTGCCGCCCGCAAGTCAAAGCGGGCGGACAACTGCTTGATACTCACCCTATACGGCGATGGGGTGCGAAAAAACACCAACCAAAGACTTAGTACCTGGTCGGGGTGTCGAAAACAGTAGAGCAGCCACCTCACTGTGAACTGTCAAGACTCAACCACCGACCATGGGAGTTGTCCGCACACCAGGCGAACAACATCTCGGTGACATTACCAGGCTTGTCCTCTGGCTGAATGCACTCCGGCTACGATATCTACCTCTGTACGTTATCAGCCATATAACTATCATACTGGACGCAGAAGAGATGCAGACCAGCGGACATTGCACACCTGCCCCACTGTGTCAACACCCCAGGTGGCGGGGAATGCTAGGCGTACCATCCCTGCATAGAAGCCAAGAAAATAAAGGGAAAAAGAGATACCCCACTCAAATGCAAATGCTACGTTTCTGGCAGGACGTGACGATCCTGGGATACAGACACACTGGACTGCCTCTCTTCCGGGTAAACCAGTCCATCTCATATATCATATCATCATTGCACCCTATAGACACGAGTAGTGAAGACTCGATAGTCTGGTAAGACAACTTCCATAGGAGAGAAAACTCTGATCGTAAACAACTGCTGCCTTGCAGATAGGCTGGGGACAGCCAAAGGCTAAGGAGGGCATCCCTACAGAAACGCCTGTTGAAATCGGATGCACGGGGCCGCAAGCCTAACAAAACAGTGCAACGTAAATCACAGTATGATGGCAGTACAACCTATTCGAAAAACGTATGGCGCTCATCCTGAGGAGACCCGCCAGGCAGCGATAGCGCCGGGCCTCACGCCTCGAAGGGGCCCACCCTTGACTACTGGTGGTCACCCACCCATGTGTCGTGGAGTCAAGGCACATGGCTATGGGGTAACGTCTATTGGCCAAAACTTCAAGACCCTCAGAATATTACAGTGGAATGCGGAGGGAGTCATTAACAAAAAACTTTCCCTAACACACCACCTGCATGAAGGTAAGATTGACGTGGCATGTATCCAGGAAACGCACCTCAACAGTATCCATAAATTCTCAATCAGAGGATACCAGACCTTCCGTCTAGATAGAGAAGGCCACAAAGGAGGGGTCCTGATACTGACCAGAAACAGCATACCGAGTAGCGCGGTACCTGTCAATCACACCGGACAAGCAGAAATTGTAGGAGTTGACATAATGGCTCAAGAGACGAAGCTCCGCATTTTCAATCTGTACGGACCACCAAACAGAGACCTATCGCTCTCGAGTATGGAGGTCAGAGACTCCAACTGCATAGTAGTTGGAGATTTCAACAGCCACTCGGAGAGATGGGGCTACTCTGACACAGACAGCAGAGGTGACGAAGTGGAAGATTGGGAGATAGATGCAAATCTCTCCCTAATCAATAGGCCGGAGGATAGCCCTAGCTTCTATTCAAGAACATGGCATACCACCTCGACTCTAGATTTGGCCTTCTCCACACAGGACATACACTATAAAATAGACCGCCAGGTGCTAAACCAACTGGCAGGTAGCGACCACAGGCCGATCAGGCTAACCATTGACATGGAAGTAGGCCCACAGGAAACAAAACCGCTCCCACGTTGGAATTACAAACGAGCCGACTGGGACAGATTTGCAATCCTGACAGATGGGCTGTGTGAAACCATCAACACACGAAACACCAAAATGAAGCCCATGGCAGAGAGCCTAAGCAAGGCAATAATGCAAGCCGCCACTGAAACCATCCCAAGAGGAGCTAGGAAAAACTATAAGCCCTACTGGAATGATGAGTTACAGAAAGTGGAAGATGCAGTAACAAATGCTAGGAACGTGGCAGAACGTGAAAAATCCATGGAGGCGAACATCGCCCTCAAAGCCGCCACGGCGAAGTACAAACACACTCTCAAGCAAACAGCAAGAGAAAGTTGGAAAAACAAAACGGAAAGTTTAAACCTGGACAAAGAAGGGAACAAGCTATGGAAGCTAGTCAGAGCCATGAACGACGAAACCCCGTCAAATAAACAAATTACTATCAAGCAGGGCGAGAACTTGATCACAGGTAAGAAAGCCGCAAACGCCTTTGTCGATCACTATGCCAGAGCAAACCACATCGAGGTCCCTGCAGATAAGCATACAGACATTAGCGAAGAGCTAAAGCGACACGAAAACATAAATACGGCTCCTGAAGAGCACATGATGGCCAAACTAACCATGCGTGAAATGGAAGAGGCTATGAGAACACTAAAGAAAAGGAAATCTCCCGGAAAAGACGGGATAACAAACGAAATGCTGATGGGGCTGGGCCAAACAGCGAAGAAAAAACTACTATCAGTCCTGAACCAAAGCTGGAAAAGGGGTATTGTACCCCAGGCATGGAAGGATGCAATACTGGTACCAGTACCAAAAACAGGAAAGGATAAAACAGATCCGAATGGATACAGGCCCATAAGCCTACTGAGCTGTGTCGGCAAGCTGATGGAACGGATGATAAACACCAGACTGATGTGGCATCTGGAAGAAAAACGAATTCTAATTCCACAGCAAGCCGGCTTTAGACAGCACAGATCCACTGAGGACCAGGTCATCCTCATAGCCCAGGAGATAGAAGATGCCTACCAGGCACAGAAGCACACAGTAGCTGTCTGGGTGGATCTGGAAAAGGCATTTGACAAAGTCTGGAAGGACGGACTTAGAGTCAAGCTGAGAAGAAGTGATGTCTGTGGGAAGATGTACAAGTGGATCAACCACTACCTCAAACAAAGAACGGCCAGAGTCCAAGTACAAGGGCAGATGAGCAAAAAGGTGACACTCGAGCAGGGAGTACCCCAAGGGGGAGTACTGTCACCCACACTCTTTCTGGTATATATAAACGATATTACAGAGAATATACCAAGAAGAGTCCATAGCTCAATGTTTGCAGACGATCTGGCTATGTGGACCTCTGAAAAGAATCTCACCATAGCAAGAAACCGGATGCAAACGGCCCTAACATCGCTGGAAGAGTGGGCGAACTCATGGCTGGTAAAAATAAACGAGGAGAAAACCACGTGCACAATATTCTCGCTCTCATTAAAACCCCAAAGTACCAAATTAAGCCTAAACGGCAAAATCCTGCAGCCAAACGACAACCCAACCTATCTGGGAGTGACATTTGATCGGCGCATGACATGGAAAAGTCAGATTGAGAGAAACCGAATGAAAGCCAGAGAAAGAATGGCGATCATGAGGAAACTTGCTGGCACAAGCTGGGGAGCAGACGAAAGCATACTAAAGAAACTGTACACTGGAAGAGTGAGACCAGTTCTCGAGTATGGCATTGCGGCATGGACAACAGCAGCGAAGGCGAACTTCGATAAAGTTAACAAACTTCAAAACCAAGCCATGAGAATCATAACAGGTGGCATGAAGTCAACGCCAATTGTAGAACTTGAAAAGATTACAAGACTGCAATCCATGACCGATAGAAGAGACTGCAGAGCCCAGCTGCAGTCAGAGAAACTCCGAAGACTGACGGACCATCCAATGTACCAGAGACTAAACAATCTGGGAAATGGGAAACTGAAGCGGAGAAACTTTGCAGAAATAGCCAAAGCAAAGGTGCACGAAGATCCCACAAACGCACTAACAACACCAAAACCCATCACTACTGTACGAAAACCTACTTGGAGGCAGGATATATTTCCAGAGGTGGTAGAAAATATACCAGGTATTGCAAACAAAAACTGCCAGAGTGAGAAAGAAAGGAGAGACACTACCCTAAGCTTCATAACGAAAAGCTACCCAAGCATGGACTGGACCCATGCATACACCGACGGTTCTGTAACAAACACTACACAGAACGGAGGGGCAGGAGCATTCCTGAACCTACCAAATGGCAGAAATATAACACTGTCATTCGCTACTGGTAAGTACACAAGCAATTTCAGAGCAGAGGCAGAGGCACTGAGGGCGGCAGTGGAAGAAATGGCAACACACAGTGAAAATGAGAGCCATATAGTCTTGCTGACAGATGCTCTCGAAGTAGTCACAGCGCTAAAAAGCCAGAAGAACACTGAGCTTAATGACTTAAGAGCAGCACTCTGCAAACTGTGCCAGCAGTCCGCACCAAAAAGGGTGGTGATACAGTGGGTTCCGTCACACTGCAACATCCAAGGAAACGAGGAGGCCGATAGACTGGCAAAAGAAGGTGCAAGACTACCACAAACAGATACCAGTATGACGTACGAAGAGTCAAAACGGCTTATCAAAGCCAGATACATGTCCAAATGGGAAACCGAACATACTGGTTACACCAAAAACGATGCCTATTACCAGTTGAACCGAAGAGAGCAGGTCGTTGTCTTCAGACTTCGCACTGGCCACAACAGACTGAGGTACCACCTATTCAACAAACTGAAGATAGGGTGTACCGACGAATGCCCGTGAGGTACTGGTAAAATGACCACTGAACATCTGCTGCAGAACTGCCCGACATACGAGGATCAGAGAGAGCAGATGTGGCCATTGCCAGTGGAACTGCAAGACAAGCTGTATGGTAGTGGCGAGAGTCTCAGGATGACCGCTGCTTTTTTCGAAAAAATAATGGTTACTGTCTGACTGTGTACGCAGAAGAAGAAGAAGAAGAACCTACAATAAAATTGAAGCTTTGAGAACCTGCTTACCTTTTGACAAGAATAAATCTACAACAAACAAGACTATGACAAAAACAAAATTACCATCAAGTTTGTGACAAAAGTAAAACTACGACAATACTAATATCACAAAAACAAAACTACAGCTAACAAGACTATCACAAAGAAAAGCTACACTATCCACTATACCAACACTATCACCAACAAGACTATCACCACAAACAAGACTATCACCAACAAGACTATCACCAACAAGACTATCACCAACAAGACTATCACAACCAACACTATCACCAACAATACTATCACAAACAAAACTATCACCAATAAGACTATCACCAACAAGACTATCACAAATAAGACTATCACCAACAAGACTATCACAAACAAGGCTACCACAAACAAGACGATCAGCAAGAAGACTTTCAGCAACAAAACTATCAGCAAAAAGATTATCAGCAACAAGACTATCGGCAACAAAACTATCAGCAACAAGAATATCAGCAACAAGACAATCAGCAACAAAACTATCAGCAACAAGATTATCACCAACAAGACTATCAGCAACAAAACTACCAGCAACAAGACTATCACCTACAAGATTATCACCAACAAAACTATCACCAACAAGATTATCACCAACAAAACTATCCACAAATAGCTTATCACCAACAAAACTATCCACAACAAGCTTATCACCAACAAAACTATCAACAACAAGATTACCAACAAAACTATCAGCAACAAAACTATCGTTAACAAAACTATCAGCAATACGACTATCACATTGACAAAACTATCACCAACAAAACTATCAGCAACAAAATTACCAGCAACAAGACTATCAGCAACAAGACTTTCAGTAACAAGACTTTCAGCAACAAAACTATCAGCAGCAAGATTATCAGCATAAAGACTATCACCAACAATAATATCAGCAACAAGAATAACACCAATAAGATTATCACCAACAAAACTATCAGCAACAAGATTATCAGCAACAAGACTATCACCAACAAAACTATCAGCAACAAGACTAACACAAATAGAATTATCACCAACAACATTATTCACAACAAGATTATCACCAACAAAACTATCAGCAACAAGATTATCACCAACAAAACTATCAGCAACAAGATTATCACCAACAAAACTATCAGCAACAAGACTATCACCAACAAAATTATCCACAACAAGATTATCACCAACAAAACTATCCACAACAGGATTATCACCAACGAAACTATCCACAACAAGATTATCGCCAACAAGACTATCATCAACAAGACTATTACAAACAATACTTCCACATTAACAAGGATATCACCAACAAGACTATCACATTAACAAGACTATCACCAACAAAACTATCAATAACAAGACTATTAGCAACAAGACTATCAGTAACAAGGCTATCAGCAACAATACTTTCACATTAAGAAAACTATCACCAGCAAGACTATCACATTAGCAAGACTATCATCAACAAAACTGTCAGCAACAAAACTGTCAGCAACACGACTATCACATTGACAAAACTATAACCAACAAAACTATCAGCAACAAAACTATCAGCAACAAAACTATCAGTAACAAGGCTATCAGCAACAATACTTTCACATTAACAAAACTATCACCAGCAAGACTATCACATTAGCAAGACTATCATCAACAAAACTGTCAGCAACAAAACTGTCAGCAACACGACTATCACATTGACAAAACTATAACCAACAAAACTATCAGCAACAAAACTATCAGCAACAAAACTATCAGCACCAATACTATCAGCAACAAGACTATCAGCAAGAAGACTATCAGTAACAAACCTATCATGAACAATAATATCACATTAACAAGACTATCAGCAAAAAAACATTAATAAGAAAGACTATCAGCAACAAGACTATCACATTAACAAAGACTATCAGCAACAAAACTATCAGCAACAAAACTATCAGCAACAAGTCTATCAGGAACAAAACTATCACATTAACAAAACTATCAGCAACAAAACTAACAGCAATAAGACTATCACCAACAAGAATATCACCAACAAGACTATCAGACACACGACTATCACCAACAAAACTTTCCCCAACCAAAATAAACCCAACAAGACCATCGGCAAAAAGACTATCACCAACAAGACTATCAAAAACAAGTCTACCAGTTACAAGACTATCACCAACAAAACTATCAGCAACAAGACTATCGGCAAAAAGACTATCAGCAACAAAACTATCCCCAACAAGATTATCACCAACACAACTTTTCCTAACAAGACTATCACCAACAAAACTATCAGAATTAAGACTATTAGCAACAAGACTATCACCAGCAAGACTATCAGCAACAAAACTATCACCAACAAGACTATCAGCAACAGGACTATCAGAAACAAGACTGTCAGCAACAAAACTATCACCAACAAGACTATCACCAACAAAACTATCAGCAACAAGACTATCACCAACAAAACTATCACCAATAAGACTATCACCAACAAGACTATCACCAACAAGTCTATCACCTACAAAACTAACACCAAAAAGACTATCAGCAACAAGACTAACACCAACAAAACTAGAAGCAACTAGACTATCAGCAACAATACTTTCACATTTAAAAAACTATCACCAACAAGACTATCACCAACAAAACTATCAGCAACAAAACTATCAGCAACAAGACTTTATCACCAACAACACTATGACCAACAAAACTTTCACTTTAACAAGGCTTTCACCAACAAAACTACCACTAACTAGACTATTACCAACAAGACTACCACCAACAAGACTATCACCAACAAAACTTTCACATTAACAAGGCTATCACCAACAAGACTGTAACATTAACAAAGCTATCCCTAACAAAACTATCACCAGCAGGACTATCACCAATAATTCGTTCACATTAACAAGGCTTCCACCAACAAGACTTTCAAGAACAAGACTATCACATTAAACAGGTTATCCCCATCAAGACTATCTGCAACAAAACTATCAGCAACAAGACTATCTGCAACAAAACTATCAGCAACAAGACTATCAGCAACAAGACTAAAAGCAACAAGACTATCACAAACAAGACTATCACCAACAAAACTATCAGCAGCAAGACTATCACCAATACGATTATCACCAACAAAACTATCCACAACAAGATTATCACCAACAAAACTATCCACAACAAAAGTATAACCAACGAAACTATGCACAACAAGATTATCGCTAACAAGACTATCATCAACAAGACTATCACAAATAATACTTTCACATTAACAAGACTATCACAAACAAAACTATCAGCAACAAGACTATCAGGAACAAAACTATCAGTAAAAAGACTATCACCAACAAAGCTATCGCCAACAAAACTATCAGCATTAAGACTATAAGCAATACGACTATCACCAACAAGACCATCAGCAACAAAACTATCACCAACAAGACTTTAAGCAACAAGACTATCAGCAACAAGACTAACACCAACAAAACTATCACCAAAAAGACTATCACTAACATGTCTATCATCAACAAAACTATCACCATCAAGACTATCAGCAACAAGACTATCACCAACAAGACTATCACCAACAAGACTATCACCAACAAAACTATCAGCAACAAGACTATCACCAACAAAACTATCAGCAAGAAGACTATCACCAACAAAACTAGAAGCAACAAGACTATCAGCAACAAAACTAGAAGCAACAAGACTATCAGCAACAAAACTAGAAGCAACAAGACTATCAGCAACAAAACTAGAAGCAACAAGACTATCAGCAACAAGACTATCAGCAACAAGACTATCACAAACAAGACTATCAGCACAAGACTATCAGCAACAAGACTATCCCCAACAAGACTATCAGCAACAAGACTATCGCCAACAAGACTATCCCCAACAAGATTATCACAAACAAAACTATTACCAACAAGAATATCACCAAAAAGAATATCACCATCAAGAGTGTGATCAACAAGACTATCACATAAACAAGGCTTCCACCAACAACACTACCACTAACAAGACTTTCATATTAACAAAACTACCACCAACAAGACTATCACATCAACAAGACTGTCACAAAAATAATTCTACCACTAACACAACGTTAATATATGGTAAGGGGAATATGATCATATGTGAGTTAATGACGTAATACAAAAAGAACTATTTATTAATATAACGTATCAGAGACAGGTGAAATGTGCATGTTTCAACAATACACACCGAATCATAAAATATTCATAATCAGATAACGCCTACCTTCATTTCTTCCAGAAAGAGAGAGAGGGCCAACGTATGGAGACATGTCCTTTTTAAAAGAATATTCTATTGTGATGCTACTATTCAGTATTCTGTAAATCTCTAAATTCCTTTTGGACATTGTGCCATCTCTTACAGCACAATGTGTTCTCACTTCTTCTCAAAACATCTCGAAAATAGTGGGATTGCTTGTTTCTTATATATATATAATTCATTTATCTGTGCTCTGTCTTCCGCCTGTACATATTCCTTAGTCATTGCAGCTGTTAATGACAATCTTGACTTTCTATATAAAAGCAAAGATGGCAAAGTGCACCAAAGATGGCGGCGTAAACGACTGCGGGTCTAGGTTGCTCTGTTGTTTCAGTCTGTTGTAAATGCCGCCAGACCACGGAATTGCCTTGAACTCACACTAGTCGACGACTTACCTTTGTGTTCACGGAAACGTGTTGTTATTTTCCATTTTTCTATAATGGACTAGAAGACAGCCAGAGAGAGATGCCCAACTCACTCACATGCTTAGTTTTTTGTTTGTTTTTGTTTATTCGCCTTATTTCTCTATTCCCTAAGGCGGTGTGCGGTGCACTACGGTTTTTTTTAATTTTGCGCCTGTCAGTCCAGTGCATCCAACTGCGGCATGCATTTTATGTAAGGGTCTCTTTCTTCCTGCTTTTTCTAAGGGTTTGCTTCACCGGTGTAACAACAAGGCTACCACCTCTAAAACTACCACTAACAAAACCATCACATTAACAAGGCTACCACCAACAAAACCATTACATTAACAAGGCTACCACCAACAAAACTACCACCAACAAAACCATCACATTAACAAGGCATCCACCAACAAAGCTATGAACCAAGCACCTTGGGGTTGTGAGCCGGTGTCACTTAACCACGCCGTCCTCCACATGCTTAGTAATGTCCCTACGATCTCTTTTGGTTATGGGAAAGGCACGACACTCAACGTTAGATGTCATTCTCCAGCCCCCGCCCCCTCCCCTCCTCATCCGCAGCCTTGCGAGATACCTGTTTACTGAGGTACCCTAAGGAAAAATCTGCATCATGTGCTATCTACAGTCGTCTCGATAAACATCTTGCCACTGGCCAAGGGTAGCTCAAGACCAGAGAGTGAGGTTGACAAAAGGTGCAGTAGCTTCCTCACTTTAAAACAAATCACCCACGAACGAAGCAAGAGAAAAGATTGTCCTCACGGCCGAACATAGAGAGTGGCCTTCATCCAATGTGATGGACGAACACCATATAAAAACACACATTATTGACATGCAAAGATTTTCTTATTTGATGACTGATTGTCTATGATTCTCATGTTGTTCGAAAGGCAGAACATCAGTTCTGTTTCTTCTTCTTTTACTTTTCTTCTTCCTCTTCTTCTTCTTTCTCTTCCTCCTCTTCTTCTTCGCTGTTATTCCCTTGGTATGCAAAGAATATTAACAGACCCTCTCCAAGCAGTCCTGACTTGTGAAACGTTTCCAAATTATCTCCAACTATGACTGTTTTCTTTGCATCGGTCTAGACGTCCCTTCGCCGTATTTTGTGTGTGTGTGTGTTCTTCTTCGCCTCTCATTTCCCTAGGTATTTTTGTTGAAGTGTTTTTTTCCAAACCTATATAATCAGCCACTGGATATTTGCACATACAGCCGCGGTATAGATACAAACGGTTTACCATTGCAAGAAATATATTTTCAAACATTGAGCTAAAACATTTGTAACTCTATCTTTGTTGTGGAAAAATGTAAAAACACCATTTATTTGCCTAACCATACATTTTGTTTCCTGATATGCATTTCTTATATTAAAGATCACACTATTTTGTAAATAAGAGGCTTTAAACCAAGCAAAGTCAGCCACTTCCAACTACTCCAGTAAAAGACAACTGCACAAATAGTGTATTGCGTTGGTTGTCTATTGTTGAAGTTATCATATCAATCTAGTCCAAAATGCTCCCATACTCGAGAGTGAAAATGAGCTCTCAATTCTAACTAAATGGTCTCAAAGCATGCCATGCACAACAGTTTCTGACACTAAAACCAACATCTGACTTTCTTACTACACCATCAAGCCCACTAAATAGTCAGATGGGTCATATATACTTTACGTGACAGTTCATACAGGAGTTGGGAAACTATGACCTCAGACAACCTACAGCCTTAAAGGTATTCCATTGATAACCAAAGGCTAAGGGGAGTTAACAGAAAATAATAAAACCTATCGAAAGTGAACTTCCTGGAACGAAAGACCCGCGTAGATAGCGTCGTGTAATCCTACTTTCAAATGCGACAGGTGTACTTGACCTTGTAAAACATGTCAAGAATGGAGGAGCTGGTAACTTTGTCTCATATTCCAAAATACAATTCTTCGCATCAGGACAGGCCACACCAGACTGAACAGACATGTACAGGGTTCGAATGTCTGTTAAGAAAGATACACTGACCCAACTTTTTAACACTAGACTCAAAATTGTACGGAGCTAAAGATGAGCTCCAAAAAACGCTCCAGTAGATCGTATGAATTCGTCTGACAGTGTAAACATCACTCATGCTATCACAGAATGAAGAAATGCGACATGGAGTATTTCAACCACCAAAGAAAACAAGAACGAACGAACGAAGAAGAAGAAGATATTAATTACTTTGATATCATTCCGTGCGTCTATAGCTAAATTGATTGACATCCAAACTATGTTCCCAAGTTAAATGCTAGCTTGTCTTCATTGAGAAACATGAATATATTTTTATAAAGAACGGAGAAAAATGTCGTAATCAGATCAATGATCAATTCCTATCCTACAGATCAGTACTAGCAGCTTGACATCTGTGTTTCTGTTCGGTGATGATGTGAGCTGGCATTGCTGCATGAACGTTTGACCATATGAGCACGTGCTTGCAAGTCTGTGAAGACACGCTGTCGTGGAATTATTGATGTCTGTATTTGCGTCACGTGTTTGTTTATTTGTATTGGAGTGTCTGTTTGCGCCAGGTTGAAGACGGAACACGATTTGTTATCTGTTTAATATTTAATTGATTTATTTTCATCGATTTTATTCAAACAATAATTGGAGGTGATGTACAGACTGACGACCTGTAGTGCGACATCAAATTGAAAAACTGAATTACAAAAGGAACAGCATAAAAGGCAATAATCGACGTGTTTTAAATGAGGACACATACCACCACATTAAAAAAATTAACATTGGTATTGTAAAAAATGTAACGTTCGTTTTCATAATGTTGTTGTTGATAGCTTGATTATTTATTGTGTGAATGAAACAAAAAATTTTCCACACAAATAAAAAGGTAGCATCATGGCATGCCATGTGCAGTGGTTTACTGATTGGGGCAAGGGACGTGAAACAAAGAAGGATACAGTTAAGAGTACAGGGTATAGAAAGCAAAAACAAACCATGAAGGAACAATGCAAAAAATGTACACCTTTCTCCAGTCACAGTCAGGACTGTTATTCCTTGTCGGCAATTGATAGGCCTCCAAGTTGACTTTCTGTGACAATATACTCGTTTCTATATTATTCCTTGTCGGTAACTGGTAGGCCTCCAAGTTGACTTTCTGTGACAATATACTCGTATATATATGTCAATTATTCCATAACATATTCACATATTCCTCAATAATTGTTGTATCATCTCTGTAGTGGATGTGGTACCAATTTGTCTACAGTTTTAGTTCATGCATGGTCTCTTGTTTTGTGTTTCGATTTACGTTTGTATACATTCAGAGATGTCATTTTTTATTCGATCTTCCTTTGATCATAGTTTGATTCCTGTTTAAAGTATCCTCAAAATATGTTACTTGTATATACTGTACTTCTGCTGTTGTAGGTCCCTAGCCTGTGTCCTTGTAATACTCGTATATATTCTCTGAGACTACACATTTCTTTGCCATCCCTGATTGATAAACTAATTCTTCGACATCATTTTCCGTATCCTATCATATTTTTTATATTTTTAACTTGGCGTGACAGCTGTCCGAACGTGGACTTATATTTCTCCAATTATAACCAACTTTCCGAATACCAGCAAAGCTGATATTTTATAAATCAGTGTGGCCTGTTAATCTATCCAATTTTGTACATCAGTGTGGCCTGTTAATCTATCCAATTTTGTACATCAGTGTGGCCTGTTAATCTATCCAATTTTGATGGATTTCGAACAGGGAGCTCATAAGATTTTACCGAAAAACTTATTTTTTTTAAATATCTTTCTTTTGTTCAGCCACGTGATATTTGACACCCTTCGCCCCGTGAGAAACAACTGTTAAAACGAACAGCGTTTTCTCATAAAATGGAAGAAATTTGTCATCCGTCGCAGCGTAAGAGACGATTTTCAAAGCAACAACAATTTTCTATTAACAAGAAAGGTATCATTTGGAAGTGAGGTTTGTTGACAAAATAATCAGTCGATTAATTCATTTCACGACATACGGACTTTTCTTTAATGAAGGTCTTCATAAATGTTCTTAAGGCGGTAAATAAATAACAGTCGCATAATGTGCAACTATTTGTAAATTTTAGAATGAGCAGGCCTGAAACAAAAAGTTCAATAAGTAATTCATCGTATTGTGAAATATCGACATGTTAGTCTCCATAACAAAAAAGCATGATTAGTATAAAGAAAAATAATTCCGAAAAATGTGGTTTTTCAAATAAAAACTTGTTACTTTCTTATGAAGTTTCAAGTATTTTAGCCTGAATGGAAAAACTAAAGATTGCCGTCTTAAATAATAATTGGTGGCTAGTGATCGTTAAATACAGCAACTATTAAAATGATGTGACAGGTCAAAGTATCAACCTCTCCTCCGTAGATTTCAAGCCACCCCTGGTCTCAAAGAGGTGGGATCAGTGTACCTGCATCCTGAATTACCTCCAGTCGTCTTGGCATATATCTGGTCATTGGTCCAAGATAGTTCGGAACCAGAGAATGAGGTTGATGATCAGCGCTGCTTCTTCCTCACTATAATCTTCTTCTTCTTCTTCTTCGTACGCAGTCAGACAGTAACCATTATTTTTTCGAAAAAAACGGCGGTCATCCTTAGGCTCTCGCCACTGCCATAGAGCTTGTCTTGCAGTTCCACTGGTAATGGCCACATCTGCTCTCTCTGATCCTCGTATGTCGGGCAGTTCTGCAGCAGATGTTCAGCGGTCATTTTACCAGTACCGCACGGGCATTCGTCGGTACACCCTATCTTCAATTTGTTGAATAGGTGGTACCTCAGTCTATTGTGGCCAGTGCGAAGTCTGAAGACAACGACCTGCTCTCTTCGGTTCAACTGGTAATAGACATCGTTTTTGGTGTAACCAGTATGTTCGGTTTCCCATTTGGTCATGTATCTGGCTTTAATAAGCCGTTTTGACTCTTCGTACGTCATACTGGTATCTGTTTGTGGTAGTCTTGCACCTTCTTTTGCCAGTCTGTCTGCCTCCTCGTTGCCTTGGATGTTGCAGTGTGACGGAACCCACTGTACCACTACCCTTTTTGGTGCGGACTGCTGGCACAGTTTGCAGAGTGCTGCTCTTAGGTCATTGAGCTCAGTGTTTTTCTGGCTTTTTAGCGCTGTGACTACGGCGAGAGCATCTGTCAGCAGGCCTATATGGCTCTCCTTTTCACTGTGTCACCATTTCTTCCACTGCCGCCCTCAGTGCCTCTGCCTCCGCTCTGAAATTGCTTGTGTACTTACCAGTAGCGAATGACAGTGTTATTTTTCTGCCATTTGGTAGGTTCAGGAATGCTCCTGCCCCTCCGTTCTGTGTAGTGTTTGTTACAGAACCGTCGGTGTATGCATGGGTCCAGTCCATGCTTGGGTAGCTTTTCTTTATGAAGCTTAGGGTAGTATCTCTCCTTTCTTTTTCAGTCTGGCAGTTTTTGTTTCCAATACCTGGTATATTTTCTACCACCTCTGGAAATATATCCTGCCTCCAGGTAGGTTTTCGTACAGTAGTGATGGGTTTTGGTGTTGTTAGTGCGTTTATGGGATCTTCGTGCATCTTTGCTTTGGCTATTTCTGCAAAGTTTCTCCGCTTTAGTTTCCCAATTCCCAAATTGTTTAGTCTCTGGTGCATTGGATGGTCAGTCAGTCTTCGGAGTTTCTCTGACTGCAGCTGGGCTCTGCAGTCTCTTCTATCGGTCATGGTTTGCAGTTTTGTAATCTTTTCAAGTTCTACAATTGGCGTTGACTTCATGCCACCTGTTATAATTCTCATGGCTTGGTTTTGAAGTTTGTTAACTTTATCGAAGTTCGCCTTCGCTGCTGTTGTCCATGCCGCAATGCCATATTCGAGAACTGGTCTCACTCTTCCAGTGTACAGTTTCTTTAGTATGCCTTCGTCTGCTCCCCAGCTTGTGCCAGCAAGTTTCCTCATGATTGCCATTCTTTCTCTGGCTTTCATTCGGTTTCTCTCAATCTGACTTTTCTATGTCATGCGCCGATCAAATGTGACTCCCAGATAGGTTGGGTTGTCGTTTGGCTGCAGGATTTTGCCATTTAGACTTAATTTGGTACTTTGGGGTTTTAATGAAAGCGAGAATATTGTGCATGTGGTTTTCTCCTCGTTTATTTTGACCAGCCATGAGTTCGCCCACTCTTCCAGCGATGTTAGGGCCGTCTGCATCCGATTTCTTGCTATGGTGAGATTCTTTTCAGAGGTCCACATAGCCAGATCGTCTGCAAACATTGAGCTATGGACTCTTCTTGGTTTATTCTCTGTAATATCGTTTATATATACCAGGAAGAGTGTGGGTGACAATACTCCCCCTTGGGGTACTCCCTGCTCGAGTGTCACCTTTTTGCTCATCTGCCCTTGTACTTGGACTCTAGCCGTTCTTTGTTTGAGGTAGTGGTTGATCCACTTGTACATCTTCCCACAGACATCACTTCTTCTTAGCTTGACTCTAAGTCCATTTTTCCAGACTTTGTCAAATGCCTTTTCCAGATCCACCCAAACAGCTACTGTGTGTTTCTGTGCCTGGTAGGCATCTTCTATCTCCTGGGCTATGAGGATGACCTGGTTCTCAGTGGATCTGTGCTGTCTAAAGCCGGCTTGCTGGGGAATTAGTATTCGTTTTTCTTCCAGATGCCACATCAGTCTGGTGTTTATCATCCGTTCCATCAGCTTGCCGACACAGCTCAGTAGGCTTATGGGCCTGTATCCATTTGGATCTGTTTTGTCCTTTCCTGTTTTTGGTACTGGTACCAGTATTGCATCTTTCCATGCCTGTGGTACAATTCTTCTTTTCCAGCTTTGGTTCAGGACCGATAGCAGTTTCTTCTTCGCTGTTTGGCCCAGCCCCATCAGCATTTCGTTTGTTATCCCGTCTTTTCCGGGAGATTTCCTTTTCTTTAGTGTTCTCATAGCCTCTTCCATTTCGCGCATTGTTAGTTTGGCCATCATGTGCTCTTCAGGAGCCGTATTCATGTTTTCGTGTCCCTTTAGCTCTTTGCTAATGTCTGTATGCTTATCTGCAGGGACCTCGATGTGGTTTGCTCTGGCATATTGATCGACAAAGGCGTTTGCGGCTTTCTTACCTGTGATCAAGTTCTCGCCCTGCTTGATAGTAATTTGTTTATTTGACGGGGTTTCGTCGTTCATGGCTCTGACTAGCTTCCATAGCTTGTTCCCGTCTTTGTCCAGGTTTAGACTTTCCGTTTCATTTTTCCAGCTTTCTCTTGCTGTTTGTTTGAGAGTGTGTTTGTACTTCGCCGCGGCGGTTTTGAGGGCGATGTTTGCCTCCATGGATTTTTCTCGCTCTGCCGTGTTCCTAGCATTTGTTACTGCATTACTATAATCTAACTACAGCGCAAGTCACATCATCAAGACACAGATGTCTGATGGTGTCGCCATCATGGCTTGCGGTGGACAACTAACATTCCACCGGTGTACAGTAGTTCATTCACATAAGGCACGTCATTTGTGTATAGTATTAAATGAGCATAGGTCTAGTCAAGTGTGTATTACATTCGTGTGATATTAACATTTGCCATGTATATATGTTAGATTCGCCTGAAGTATTGCATTCGTGTGATATTAATATTCGTCAAGTATGTATGTTAGATTACCCTGAAGTTTTGAATTCGTGTGATATTAACATTTGCCAAGTTGTTGAAATAATGCATCCCCGGATGGATCAGGTTAGGTCAGGTCAGGTCATCCCGTAACCGGTGAGGTCTTTGGGGCACACATGAAGACATCCTCACAACTCCACACCATCCCTCTCTGTCAGAAGCCGGTGCCTGTGACTCTTCTGGTCGGAGACCGGTCCATTCTTTTATGTTGTCTTCCCATCTCTTTTTGGGCCGGCCTCTTCGTTGTCTGCCATGCACCCTCCCGTGGAGGACTGTGTTTGCAAGACCATTTGATCTCGATATGTGACCGTACCAAGCGAGTTTCCTTCCCTTGACAGTCGTCAAGAGATCTTCGAAAGGCCCCACTGCCGTCGCAATTCCACCTCGGACCTCCTCGTTTGCAACTCGATCTCCGTACGTGACGTCTAAAAGTCCTCGGAAACATCCCATCTCCAAGGCCCGCATCCCCCGCCGAAGGTCAGCTGCAACTGTCCATGTCTCACACGCACAGAGAAACACCGACAGGACCAGCGTACGCACCAATCTGACCCTCGTGCGCAGCGCCAACCGTCCATCTCGCCAGACTTTGTCAAGACGTGCAAGCGCCACCACTGTCCGTGCCACTCTGGCCAACACTTCACACCCCGATCCCCCACCACTGACAATCGACCCAAGACATTTAAAACGGTCAACCACTTCGAGCTCCCGACCGCCTGCCTCCATCTTGCTGTCGAAGCCCGCAGCGTTGTCCGTCATTAGCCCTGTCCCTCCGGCGTCCATCTCCACACCATAGTCAAGAGCTGTCCCATCGAGCCCCCCGACCCACCCCTGGAGCTGCGCCTCTGAACCCGCCAACCCGTCGACATTACCTGTAAAACGAAGGCCAGCAATCGCCCGGCCCCCCATCCCGACAGCACCAACGTGACCTCCAAGCGCCTCACTCATAATTCCTTCAGGTAATATATTGAAAAGAGCTGGAGAGAGTGTACACCCCTGTCTCACACCAACTGATGTGCGAAACCAGTCTCCTCGCCCCCCACCCACAAGAACCGCACCAGACGCCTTGCCACACAGGTGCCCAAGGACCGCCATAATATCTCCGTTGATATCACACATCCTCATGGTTGCTCAAAGCGCTTTATGCCATACCCTATCAAACGCCCTCTCAAAATCCACAAACACATGACACAGTGTCCGCTGCTGCTCTATACATCTCTCGCCAAGCAGCCCAAAATTAAATATCCGTTCTGCAGCGCCCCCTCCCTGTCCGAACCCCGCCCGCCCCTCGGCAACAATGTTCCCCGCCTGGGGTCTCAATCGGTCGAGGATTAATTTAAGCATGACCTTGCTAGGGTGGCCAATGAGGCTTATTGTTCTGTAATTTTGGCACAGCTTTAGGTTTTCAGACTTATGTAACGGTATAACTATTGATTTCGTCCATAAGTCCGGCCAGTTTCCGGTCGCCCATATTTTGTTACAGATGTGTGTCAGGACTTCCACCACTACCTCTCCACCTGCTTGTAAGAGCTCTGCTGGTATATTGTCCACGCCGGCCGCCTTCCCTCTTTTCAATGTCTTTACCGCTGCAATTACCTCTTCCTTCGTTATCAGTTGGTTATCCTCTATATTTGTTGGTGTTGGGGGGAATGTTTTCTCAGGTTTATTTCGCCCTTCATAGTTATATAGCTCAGAACAGTACTCTGTCCATCTTGCCAGTTCGTCATTTCCCTCAATGAGACACTTGCCGTTTTTATCATGAATCATAAGGTTCCTGCTTTGTCTTGGTGTTACTAGTTCTTTGACCACCTTGTATGCTCCTTTAGCATCATTTCTGTTTAGTCTCTCTTCGAAGTTTGCGCATTGCTCACATATCCACGCTTCTTTCGCCTCTCTCCTCTTTTGTTGTATGGCTTTCTTGACCTCTTTATAACTGCCGACCTCCTCCGGCGGGTGATTGTGTTTTTTCAGTGACCTTCTTTTATCACAGAGGTCTAGAATGTCTTATGGTCACCCATGGCTTCTTTTTTGTTTGGTGGCATCCCAGGATCTCTGTTGCAGTATCTACGAGAGCTGCGTTAAAAGACTCTGTAACTGTATCTGTATCCAGTCCCTCTCTGAGAGCCAACAGTGGCGCAAATCTCACTCCCACCCTTGCTTGGAACACTTCGGTGATTTCTGGGTCCATTAGTTTGTCCAGGTCAAACTTTAGCCTGGTCACATCCTTCTTTGCGACTCCCTTCAATCGCAGACGCATGGTCATCATAACCAGATCGTGGTCGCTTCCTATATCAGCTCCGGGGAAACTTTTCGTTTTGTCGGTGTTGATGCTCGATCGGAACCTCCTCTGGATCAGTATATAGTCGATCTGGCTATGCACTTCATTGCTTGGGTTATGCCATGTCCAGCGTCCTGACGGCTTGTTTAACCCAAACGTATTTACCCCCAACAGCTGGTTGCATCTTGCAAATTCTAGGAGTCTGAGGCCCCGGTCATTGGTTTCTTTATTTCCGTATGGGCCACATGTTCCCCTCCAGTCGTGTACTGCATCTTCTCCAATTTTTGCATTCCAATCACCCTGGACTACTAATATGTCTTTTTTTGGCGTTTCGTGTATCAGACTTTGAAGTTGATCATAGAATGCCTCTATTTAACAATCTTCGTAGTCTGCAGTGGGTGCGTAGCACTGTATTATGGTAATATTAAACGGTGCTGTCTTTAGCCGTAAGGTGATAAAACGCTAGATTTTGGGCGGCAACCCAATATGCATCTGGATGTGTCTTTATGCACCAGTATCCCCACTCCGTGTAAATGTTTGTCCTCCCTGCCACTGAGGTAGAACTTGTGGCCCTCCTCCGTGGTAAACTCTCCAAAGCTTTTCCATCGAGCCTCACATATACCAAGGATGTTCCACCGGTAGTTCTTCATCTCGTGCGTTAGCTCATTTATTTTGCCACATGGGTTCAGTGTTCTAACATTCCACGTACCTATTGTGAGCTTGTCTTTCCTCAGTTTGATGGTTCCACCAGTAGCACACTTATCGCCTCCGACCTGGTGTGAGACGGCAGGCGCGGTCATTGTTAACCCGGGCTGCGACCGAGCCGGTATGTTTGATTGTGGCTGTGTCCTCATGTGTGAATCTTCGGCGGTTTTCTCTTGGCGGAGCCCATCTCCTCTCCAAGCCGGTGCGGGACAACAGCTGCATCTGACCTGGAGGAGCCCATCTCCCCAGGCGAGCCATTGCCTTGTTTGCCTACAGCCTCGCGGCCATAGTTTCCCAGTGTGGACCACTTGGAGGTGAGGTTGACTTGTGTGTTCGCTTTATCGGCAGGCTACTCATTTCACTTTTTGCTCCTCAGAAGAAGGACTAGCTGATCCCGACATCGCTGGTTTGCGATGCTGAGCGCAAAACACACCATTGCACCAATGTAAAGAAATATTAAACACAGGATCAAGAACGTGATAGTTAAACTGTATAAAGCATTAGTTAGACCTAGTTTGGAGTACTGCGTACATGTGTGTAGTCCTTATCATAGAGGATAAATAAATATGATGGAAAGGATACAAATAGGAGCGACAAAGATGATAGTGGGATTACAGAATTACAGTTATGAGGAAAGACTCAAAAACCAGCCTTCAATGTCTAGAAAAGAGAAGAATTCGAGATGACAATACAGGATTATAAGATAATCAAAGGAACGGATAAATTAGACTATAACAAGTTTTTTTTTCAAAATTCCATTTACAATAATAAAAACGCATAGCTACAGATCAACTAAAGGCAGGTCCAGATTAGATATAAGGAAATATTTGTAAAGCCAGAGAGTGGTGAATGCTTGGAATGCTTTGCCACAAGAAGTAGTAGAGGCAGAGACAATTAATGCATTTAAGAATATATTGTATGCGCATAGCTTTTAGAGCAAGGAAATGTTAATGAAGTTGGTTGTATAGAGACTGCAGAATCTTCTAAACAAGCATAAAGACGTTAAGTTAAAATATAATGTCCCCACTGAGTTACAAAGACAATGCTTTAAAATGATACAGAAAACGAAGAATGGGCTGGCCTGGACACAATGTAGAACATGATTTTTTTCTACAAGAGATACTATATGACCAGATAAACGGGAAAAGAGGAAGGGTTGTCAAAGACTCACCCCTTATATCTCAGGAATGCAGAGATATGAAATTAAAGTGAGTACCTTTGCTAAAATGGAGATAAGGTCAACTGGAGAGACATGATCAGACAACTTTACAACCAGTCTTAGGACTGATCAACTAGATAATGATGATATTATAGTATATCTTTTTTTTTTTCTCAACACTGTAACAGCGAAACGACGCCGAATGAAACAAGATAATTGTAGTATTGTCATGATTGTTGTAATATTAAAAATCCAGCTAGCTTAAAAGGGAGACTACTACTAACAAAGAAAAGCGTTTTCCTTTCGATTCAAGTTTTGAGAGTGGCCCCCCTCTATCAAGATGTCAACACTTGACTGCGGCTCTGAAGCCAGTGAGACACGGCGAGCTGTCTATACTGACGATCGCAAGGTAAGGTTTCACCTTTGATTACTATTAGGCACCAATTTGTGTCTAGAAGACGTTGATAATGCTATTATCGTGTTTTTTTGTTGCCTAGTTTACATAGTAATCTTCTGTTTATGATCAAATGTAGCGTCTGATTTATGAATTGAATGACTGTTTCTGTGTAGTCTACACTTACAGTATGTAGACCGTAGAGAAGACCTGGTCGAGTCACAGTACTCACAGTTTTAACCATTTTATTTTTACAACAGGTATGCATCTGTTAAGTTTGAGCTCAGTTGTCAGTAGTCATTCAGTGTCTTTGTTTATAACTGTGATGTACAGATGTTTCTGACAGATCTCGGTTGATAAATTTGAGATAATACTGGGGAAAACATTTTTCACAAAATGACAAATCATATTTCTTCTAAAAGTGGTCGACTATAGACTATAGAATTTTAATAGTCTATTTAACTATTTTTATGACTGATGGCGTACTTTTCAGCGCGGAATCTAGACAGAGTAGACTCAAGACCAGTTTCAGTAGGGGCTAGCTTACCTTGATGTCTGCATAATTGGAGGGTTTGAACGTTCTTGAATAAAATCAAAGTTAGATGAGATTGTTTTTTAAAATATGCAAATATGTAGCCACGGTCGCAACTAGTTTGAAGATAAAAATGGCAAATAGTTGTTAGTTTACGGAGTCTACCTCAGTAACTGTGTGTTGTTAGCAAACGCTTATAAATGTGTAATAAATAATGGATATAGACTAACACATGGGGTATTATTGTAAACAACTATGTGTATGTACTAATGTAGTATGCTCAACAAACATAATATAAATGATTAATGATTTTATTATCTTTGTTTATTTTAAAACATAGTTATAGTTGACCAATTGTTAAATCGTCTGCTATCAGTTCTACAGTACTAGCCCCATTGACTAATTTAGCCTGTGTTATGATTGTATACACATTTTCGGAAATGACTACACACAGACCTAAACGATTAACTCAGAGCTCAGTCATTATCAGATGCTGCATTGAGCACATATGGTAGGTGCCTGGTTGTGATTATTTGTAATGAAGAATGTGTAGAAATACAAAACAAAGGTTCTATAGGTGAATGGATGTGCTCTCCACGAAAAAGCTTAGAACTGGTAATCAAAGAGAAGTTAAGAAGCTTATTGGATTTGAAGTCTTGAACAAAGCATGGCATGATAATTCAGTATGCTAGATATATCTAATATAGTAAGGACTCTACAAAGCTGAGCCATATTAACAACAACCATATGTTTGTGGCACAAAATAATTAATATATATATGTGTGTGTGTCACAAGCAGTTTATCCAGACATACTCTTCACTAAATATTATTAGTATTCACATGACATATAATGTATAATCAGAAAGGTGATGTTGGTAACATTTCATTGAAAGACCATACCTGTTGTCTATCTGCACAGCTATCTACAGGGCTATACTTACTAAGTTAGTCACTTCTCTTCAGCCTTGGGGTGAACAGGTTTGTCAGAAAGGACACCAGGCTTCTATCTGCTGTTTTCCTCTTGGCCTGGTTCCAGTCTAGTCCTTGGTCTTTTTTGGAATGTCTAATGCTGTCATCCCATTGGATTTTGGGTAGTCCTCTCGGTCTGGATCCTTAGCTCTTTGCTTCCATGCCTGCCATGAAAGTCAATCTACTTTTATTCTGGAGACATGGCCAGACCAAAAAACGTTTTTTTAATTCTGGAGACATGGCTAGACCACCAAAGTTTTTTTATTCTGGAGACATGGCCAGACCACCAAAGTTTTTTTTATTCTGGAGACTTGGCCAGACCACCAAAGTTTTTTAATTCTGGAGACATGGCCAGACCACCGAAGTTGTAATTGCTTTGTCTTAGCCTGCAAGGACTGGGCTTTGAGATCTTGAAGTTTTGTCTGATTGCGGACCTTGCCTTTTGTTACGCAGACTACCTTCCCTTGACATCTCATTTTTTAGAGTTGGAGATAGTGTTTCTGAGTTATTATCATTTTCCATGGCTTGCATCCATAAATCAAACAGGTACATAGGTGGAGGGGTATTCATCCATCTTAGTTGTCCTACGCATTTCTCTTTTAACTGAGAAATTCTCTATTTATTGCACGAACAAGTGAACCAGCTGCTGCCCTTTGAATAGCCAAGAAGTTGTTCTCCCATCATAATGTTGTGTCTCTTCTTCACCCAAACCAACATGGTTTTTGTTTTTGAACTGCTATAAGTCATCCTTCTCTTCTCCAGCTCATCTTTCCAGATTTGAAGGTTGGTCTAGAGATGTGCTTCCGATTTGCGGATTGATGCCACATCATTGGTGAATGCCAGCTCTGATGTGTAAACTGGTCTCATCTTTCCCACTGAGTACATTTTTGTTCTCTACTTTAAAGTTTTAATGACATCATCCTTGAGCAATATGAAAAAATATGGTGATATGTTGCTCGAACTAATACAACTGTGGTCCTGAACTTCTCTGCCTTTTGGTTCCTTGTCCTGATGTTGTTTCTGCAAGAAGCTCTATATGATGCAGATTAAAGATGTCATATGGTTCTTTCTTTCCATGCATTTCCAGGAATCTTTAATAAATGTCTTTTCCAGGTACAAGAAACAGGTGTATTTTATCATCTTGCTCCAGACCTTTTTCATTGAATTGTCTGATGTAGAGATATGGTTTTGGGTGCTTTGGTTTACTCTGAAACTGCTTTGTGTCTTGTCCCTCCGGTTTAGCCAGACTTCTTAGTCTCTACTCCAGTGTCCGATTGTATGGAAATATATATGTATGTGGGAAGGAAGGTGAGAGAGAAAAAAGGTGTGCTGAATCCAAAAAAGTAATGTAATGATCTATTGTTGTTTTGAGTTATCTGGTTATTGTTTTTATTATGTGTCAACATTATTGTCTTACTTAGGAAACGACAGCATTAGGAATGTCTAGCCAAATTGGCCCTGATGCAAGTAAAACAGAAGAGTCAAACCCTGGCCATGAAGATAGCAATCCTGTACATAAAAAGCGGCTCAAACAATCTGTGCATCATGCCCATTTTGTTGAACCTCAGCAGCAAGGTAATGCGAGCTTTGTTATATGTTTTTAAAAAAAATTATTTATACTGAAATGTGCTTTCTTTCACCTGTTCAATGTGTTTTAGTCCCAATAATGACAAAAATAAAAACTAGTAAACAAAAAAAGAAATAACTATGGAACCAGAATTTGTTGTAGATGTAAATACAATCAATCACCTAGTTAGTTAATACATCAATCAGTCCATCTGTCACAATAATGAAGCCTTTGAAAAGTAATGCTTTGTTTTTATTAACATTTTTATTAATTTTGCTAGTTGTCTTTAACTGACATCATTTAATCAATCATTTGTAATCAGTTAGTCAATCCATCAATCAATCTGTCAAGTCATTCTGACAATTTAACACATGCCTCCATTCATCCCAGCTGTCACGGGCTTCCTTAGTACATTCACCTAACTTAAGTTCTATCAGTTATTCTACCTCCCAGTTCTTGTTCTTGTGGTAAGATTGCTAAATCTTTGTAACATTGTGACATAGTGATATCACTTAAATGGGCTGAGATTTAATCTCTGGATTTTAGTATGCATCTGAAATCTCTTTGCTATCTAGCAAGCAATGTGCCTTATGAGTGCTTATATAAATCCTAGCTTTATGATGATGCTATATTTATCAATGATTCATATTCTATTATTTTACTGCTCTCTCCCCTTTCTAAAGCAACAATTTTTTCAATCTTTTTGATATTTTCATGAGCTCACAACACTGACATACTAAGGAAGTGTGTCAATCTGACTTGGGTGAAAGTCTGGAGGTGGTATTTATTCCTATGATCGATAACTTCTAGTCATAAATTGGGGAGAGGGAAAGGGGGTAGATTGTGTATGAGTGCCAAAAGATTAATCCATTTCAGGAACAAATATTTTAATTATGGTTCTAGCCAACAATATTCGCTCTTTATGTTCTGTATTTCTTCAAATCATGTTAACTTACTTAGTTTATCTTTGTAAAATATTTCTTTTATACACTGGGAGAGACAGATTTAGAGATAAAGAATGAATAACACAATGCAAAACATATAAAGATAGACACAGAATTAAATGGTTTGATCAAATCACCAAGAATATCTCAAAATCATCTTCTTGTGCAAGCTGTTAGCATCAAACACGCAGAGCAAGAGGTAGACCTAAAATAGATGTATTGATGATGTTAAAGACCACAATTGGGGCTCATGACAGAACATTGCATTTCCCCATGATGGGTAATGATTGAAGTGGGCAGATGAAATAATAATGATACACATCTGATCACTCTAGATTGATGCACGTTTTCTAGTGTTTAGAGTTGTAATGCTAATACAACAATAAATACTCTTTCTTGCAGATGATCTTGAAGCACATGACTCAAAAATTCTGGTTGAGCCATTGGGACAGGATACAATGAATATAAGACTAGGTTTTCTTCAAGTCATGCATATCTATGATGTACAGTTTTCCATTGAAGATGACCTTGGAGAGGATGTCATATTTGATCCTTTGGAGAATATCCATGTGAAAATTGAGTCTATCAGCCCTTCAGAAGATGGTAGGTGAGATGCTGTTGTAGCATTCTTAATGTAGATCATCCTTCTCTTCTCCAGATCCTCTTTCCAGATTTGAAGATTGATTGATTGGAGATAGACTTCTGATTTGGAGATCGGTGCCACATCATTAGCGAATGCCATCTCTGATGTGTAAACTGGTCTCATCTTCCCAACTCAGTATATTTTTTGCCCTCTCCTTTTAGGCTTTGATGACATTATACTTGAGTAACATGAAAGGATATGGTGATATGTTGCCATGACTAATGCTTAAAGGTGCATGGTGGCTCTTTCTCTTCAGTCATTTCCAGGTAACTTTATCAAGTGCCTTTTCCATGTCCAAGAAACCTGAATTTCGTCATTTACTCCAGAGCTTTTTCATTCAATTGTCTGGTGTGAAGATAATGTGTTGCTTTATGTCTCATCCATATGGCTTAGCCAGACTTCTTAGATTAATATGGAATCAGCCCACCTCATTAATCATTGTTTTATAACATCCTTGTCACTCCACACTACATTTAGCATCAACAGCATTAGAACTGAATCATATTTTTCATCACCTTTTGACTTTTACCACTAGTTCACCTAAACACCATTTACATTTTACCACTAGTCCACTCAAACACTATTTACATTTTATCACTAGTTCACCCAAACACTTTACATTTTATTACTAGTCCACCTAAACACTATTTACATTTTATCACTAGTGCACTGCAACACCTTTTGAGTAATACCACTAGTCCATATTATCAACTTTTAACTTCAACCACTAATCCATATAAACATCTTTCGATTTCATCTCATCTTTTTATCATTAGCCCATCTTATCATCCAATGACATTTTTAATACCTGAGGCTACTATTTCCGGCCTACAATCTCTGGTCCACAATATCATACTAATGTTGTATCACCAGAGAACCTTATTATCAGATAATTTGTTATCCTCTGTGGCTTCTATCTATCGTCCATTTTACCATCTCATCTTTATCTCCAATCCACCTTATTACATTCTATCTGTTTCTTCCTCTTCTTCATTCGTTCTCAATCTTCCACGACCAAACCCTGAAAAGGGCTTTGCAAGTAGCAAGAAGTTGTCTGAAGAATGGAATGTGTTGTCTCATATTACACTTTCTGTCTTCTGTTATAAAATGTTATCTCATATCCCTCCAACGTTCTCACTACCATTAATCTTGCCAATTTATTGTATCTGTCTCTTTTAATCCTTTTATTCAGGAAAAGGTCATAACCTCATTCTAACATTCAGTGCCCTAAAGGAAAAGATCATGCAGGAATCGATCACAATTACCAGCAGGAAGGACCCAACTAGGAGAATTGTTCTAGAGTTACATGCCAGAGTTTTAGGTAAGTTCCCAGTAATACTTTGTGTTTGCTTGTTGTAAAATGCTGCCATGTTTAAATGTTATTTGATTCCTTCTTCATCTTCAGTGTTCGTCCTGAAAAGGACTTTTGTGTCGTGGTTTACAATGAGGCTGCGATATCTGCACCTTTTGACCCAGCACATTCGATTTCAGGAGGCTTATATATATATATAAGAATCATTAATGAGTTAATCCTTATAACTTTGGCCACCCAGTCCATAAAATACCTTTCTTCTGTGTTCCTGACAAAATACGCACAAGCACAAGGTAGACATCTGAGAAATATTATTTACTATGACAAAACTATGTGTTCTAATTTTATTATTTTATCTCAAATTGACTTACCTTTTAATCATGACTTGAACCGTGTATCTACTTGTTTTGGCAGTAAATTGTGAAACATATTTAACCTTAACTTAACGTCTTTATACTGGTTTAGAAGACTATGCAGAGTCTGTATACAACCAGTTTCATTTACATTTCCTTGCTCTAAAAGCTATGCGGATCCAATCTATTCATAAATGCATTAATTGTCCCTGCCTCCACTACTTTTTGTGGAAATGCATTCCAAGCTGAAATATTTCCTAATATCTAATCTGGACTATTCTTTAGTTAATTTGCCCTCTTGTTCTTGTAGGAGGTTGTATATTGAAAAACTTGTTATAGTCTAATTTATTCATTCCTTTGATTATCTTATAAACCCGTATTAAGTCACCTTGAATTCTTCTCTTTTCTAGACACTGTAGGCCAGATTTTCTGAGTCTTTCCTCATAATTGGAATTCCACTATCAGCTTTGTTGCTCTTTTTTTATCCTTTCCAGCAAGTTTAAATCTCCTCTATGATAAGGACTCCACACCTGTACACAGTACTCCAATCAAGGTCTAACTAATGCTTTATACAGTTTGACTATCACTTCCTTGCTCCCATGTTTAATATTTCTTTTTATCATATCTAACATTACATTTGCCTTTTTCACTGCTTCCTGAACTTGCTCACTCACCTTACCTGTATGATCTATTATAACCCATATTTCTCTTTCCTTTTCTGTCATTATAATATTGTTCTCACACATTCTGTAATTATGTTCCATATTGGATCTATCCATGTGGATGACTGTACATTTATCTACATTAAACTCCATTTGCCAGCTTGTAGATCATTCTAAAATTTTATCTAAATCCGACCTCAATATATCCACTTCTGCTTTAGATGAGACACTACTGCATAGTTTTGTGTCATCAGCTAATTTTGCAATCATGGATAAAGAATAAAATTGGTCCCAAAACCGAGCCCTGTGGTACTCCACTTTTACCTCGCTCCAGTGGAACTTAGAGTAGGAAAATATAACACAATCTTATTAATGACTTAGGGTAAGCAATTATAACACAGTCTAACTAAGGACTTAGGGTAAGCAAACATAGTCTTAGTCAACCTGTACATCTGCTCCTGTGCAGATCCCAGTTCTGATGTGAGCTGGATGTAGCCGTAGGAGGATTTCCTGCTTTGCAGACTAGGCTCGGGCAGCTAATTACTCCAAAATGGTGGATGATTAACCGATGTGCAAGTTCATCATAATAGACTCAAACACTAGAGCAAAGTGGACCCACAGCCTAGGTGCTATCTATTCTGCTCTTAACAAAGCACCTATCATGGCCGGTGTTATGCCATGTCACACAGTTGTCACCTCTTATGACATGCTCTCTGTGGGGGATTGGTGCTATTCTTGTCCTTGTGGTACACAAAGCCTCAGCGGACTACAGTCTAATTAAAGGCTTGGGGTAAGCAAATGAAACACAGTTTAATTAAGGACTAGGAAAAACATGATTGTAACTATAGAAGACATTTATCTTTCCGTGGGGTCTGTGTGATGATTTAGTCATCTTTTCCCAATGTGAAACCTAGGGTCACCACTACAGATGATCCCTTTACATGTCAGTGACTGACAAAGTGGTCAGTGACTATCATACCTGATGTTGTCTTTAAGGGCAGCAGCAAACACCCCCCACTTCTTAGATCCCTGGTCAGTGACTGACACAGTGGTCAGTGACTATCATACCTGATGGTGTCTTTAAGGGCAGCAACAAACTACTTCCTCTTCACCAAGTCTGCAGCCATCCTTTCTGCAGTTCACCATCCATGATTCATTATTTCAAGTTCAGCTTCTATATCTCTTCATGAAGTTGTTTTAGGTCTGTATCACTTTCACCTTTTTCTGAGGTCCATGCAATGGTGGTTCTGGTGATGGCATTATTTTCTATTTTTTTGGCATGGCCATTCAAATTCCAGCGTTGACTGGTTATGATGATGTGTAAGTATTCTTGATTATTTCAGACAAGCAGTTCCTGGTTGGTGGTGGTGTTCGGCCAGAAAAATATATAAATCCTTCTAAGACATGTGTGGAAAGAGGACAATTTTGATGTTTCTTTTTATGTCATTCTCTAACACTCCACACCATCATGATGATATAATCCCTATAGCTGCGAGCTTGTAGGTCTTGACAGTCCATTGCCTCCTGGACAAACGCACATGTGTTGCTCAGTTGTTGTGGTGGTGTGTTGTGTATGGTTGGGTGCGGTGGGAGCTGCTAGTTGTGCAGGCTGGTTAGCGCTGGGCACATTGTTAGAAGGTGCTCAGCTGATACTGGGTCTATTCTATTCAGATGTTTGTTGAGGGAGGCATGGTTCTCAGCTTGAAGATCAAACTTTGGTCTCTTGTTTTCAATTGCTTGGCTAGGTCCTGGGGATCTTTCTTTGCTTGGGGTCTAAAATATATTAGGCTTATCTGGAATGTAGCTCACTGATTTAACCATTCTTGTCTGTAGTTCTTTCTCATGATCTGCCTGCAAGTCTGTAGTGTGATACTAGCAAGTGGTTGTGTAGTGTTGCCCCCCTTCTGGCCAGTTCATCAGCCTTCTCATTTCTTGAGACTCCAACATGGCCAGGTATCCACTGGAGCACCACTTCAGCTAGACAGTTGATCAGTTAATTTGTAGATGTTATTAACATCTGGAGACGTTCTGTTTTCAAAGGTTTGATGCACAGATTTTGAGTCTGAGAAAATCATAATTTTCTCACGTTTAATGCTACTTTCAAAATCTGAGACTATTCAACAAAAAGCCTTTTCTGTTGCTATTATTTCTGCTTCGTGGCCAGAACAAGTCTGTCAACAGGGGCTGAAGATACAGGGGTATTCTCAATGCAGGTAAGGGTATTTAATTACTGTGTCATATCCAGTCTTGGTGATATTTATAGTAGCAGATCTATGTGTGTATTCATGGATTATATTTTTTTGGATACAAGTATAGTTTCCAAGGTGATAGTTTTCAGCAAAGATGGTAGGGTATCTGCAGAGGGGTTGGAGAGTACAGTTCTTTCTATGGAGTTAGTCGCCTGCCAGCAATGTGGTTCATTATTGATGGAATCTATAAGCCTTCTATCCTCTGGTTTTAATGCTAGTGTCTTGTGCATTTTTTTTAGGAAAGATGTCTTTTTTTATTCTATGCTTTTGGTGTGAATATTCTATAATTTTCCGATATTCCTCCGTAGTGTCCATTTACAAGGAGCTTGTCATACATCTTTACCCTGACTATGACGGAGAAGGAGGAGAAAGTTGAAATTTCGCACATATGTTGCTCACTCAATTTGTACTGGACTTAAGAAGTATAAATTTCCCTCCTCGACGAGTTTACCCGATATGGTGCATGGCGCAACACCCTTATTGACCATATCTGCTACTCAAGGTTTGTCAGAACAATAGAGAAATCAGAGGCCAGAACTGTGATAAAATTCTTGATGTTCCAGGGAAAAACACCTACAGAAATATACAGGGTAATGGAACCAGTGTTTGAGGAATTCTGTCCTTTGTATGCTTCTGTAAAAAAACTGGTGAAGGCAGTTTAAGTGTGGCCGTTCCCATGTTGCTGATCTTCCAAGATAAGGAAGACCATCCTTAGAGTGCAACCAGGAAAATGCTGCAGGAGTAAAGAAAATTATTGACCAGGATAGGAAAATGACAATTGCAGAGATATCTAGGTCCGCAAAACTGAATGAAAGTACAATTTTTATCATTTTACACAACAGACTGAACATGAGAAAAGTGTGTGCCTGCTGGGTTCCGTGTTTGCTGACACGTGAACAGAAACAAACGAGGGTTGATTGCTGTGGCCAGTTGCTCAAAATGTGTCGGTCGAAAAACTGTTGCCAACCATGGTGACAGTAGATGAGACCATTTTACCATTATGACCCATATTTTTTCATTTCCCAAAACTTTAAAAACAGCTGAAAGGGAATCATTTTGATAGTGCCGAAGATGTCATACTGGCTTGTGATAACTGGTTTAGTTCGAAAAATAGGTAACTTTATTCTAAAGGTCTTTTCAAAGTCACACAGAGATGGCAGAAATGTATAAATTCAGTTGGTGGCTACATTGAGAAGGAATAAGCACTGTGCCAACTTTCTCCTACTACTCCTTCATGGTCAGGGTAAAGACCTATGACAAGCCCTTTGTATAAGTATCTTTCATGTGTTTCCACAATTAAGTGTTCTCTCCTTAGGTTGTATGTTAGTATTGATTTCATGTGCATTTTGTATTCTGCTGAGCTTTTGAAAGAGGTTATTGCTTGCAATGACTTGAACGGGGAGCAAATAATATAATTGATTACTAAGTGGAGACATAGCCAATATATAGTTGGTGTTGTGAATGTTGATCTTTTTATTAACATTGGCAGAACTTATTAAGGCCTTCTGCTTTCTGAGTGTCTCGTGTTAGCAATTCCGTGCCTGTGCTATGTTTTAGATTTTTATTTCTGAACGGTCTATTATGAGACTCTATGTTTTGTTTCAATCCTTCTACAGGTTCAACTCTCCATGTTAATTAGCCCATGCTTCTCTGTTTGCTTGTTTTCTCAGTAATTTGACTTTGGTAGTAAACCAGTTACGATTGGTTTTGTTAGCATGGATAGGCTGTTTCTTGTTTTGTCTTCCTGTTTGTTTGTCTCATTAACAGGTTTCTCCAATTGTACACTCCAGTACGGTTTGAGCATTTTCCTGTAACCTCATGGGGTGGATTTCTTTGTAGATTTGATCAATGCCATATCAGTTTTACTATAGGCCTCGTCTATGTCCTGCGTAATTTTGATATCCGTAAAATGTTGGCGTTCTTATCTCCTGAAAAGCTGCAAGTCTACCTTTTTGTAATTCCATTGGAGTCATGTTATGTGAGGTTTTTTTTTACTTTCTCCTTTGCATTGGTGATCTGAGGGAGTATGGTCTAGGGTCACTTCTGATGTTGTTGAGGATTCTAGTTGAGCAATAAATGTGTTATTGGCTGTTGCAAAGGTGAAGTGTGATCCGCCTTTTGATCCACTGGTTTGGGGTAGCAGTATCGGTGTGGGGTTGGTGTTCTGCAGCAGGATTAGCATAGTAGTGAGTAGTTGGTTCCTCTATGGTCGTTCATGTTGGGTTCCAATCTCAGAGGGAAGTGACCATTTATGTCACTGACAATGATTAGTTTCCTCAGACCAGTGGTAAAGGTGTGTTTTTAGTAGGTTGTTTGTGTTAAATGTTTTCAGTGGCCTTCCTTCCATCCAAACTATCATTTCATGTAGATTAGTTTTGTCATTGGTTTTAAGAGCAGAAACCTCTGCTTGGATATCATTCCAGATAAGTTTCCTGAATGAGTGCCACATGCATTTAAAGGTCTGTCAGAAGCTAAATCAGCTCTAGCTTTTTATTTTTGATTTCTTTATATGTTAAGCTGGAGGATGCCTAGTGATTGTATATTATTTGGGGTCCTGGTAGCATACATGCCACTGTTCTACCCAGGTGTGGGAGAGCAGCACTGGACTTGGTAACCAAGGTGGCACTTGAGCTGGTATAAAGTCTGTTGTCTTAGAGGCATCATGATTATGAAGTGGAGGTATGGATGCATCTTTCATGTATCTCTAATGTAAGGCATTCTAGTGTAATGGTATCCTAGGTTCATCACATTCTGTCAGAGATATAGCATATTCATCTGGGTTGGCTATCTTATCATTCCTCCATCAGTTTTACCAGCCTATCTGTAGGTATGGTATGTCTGTCATTCCCCACCACCTGGAAGAAATCATTGTAAAGAGGTATGGGTACGTTTGCTGATCTGCAGCTCTCTTATTCATCTATGGGGGTAATTGATAGAGGACAAACAGTAGGAAACAAGACAAGATAGCATTTAACCCATGGAGTGAGGGCGAATTGGTGCAGTTCAGACCATATACGACTCAACCTGTTTCTTAGCCTTTTTATCTTTCTGGATGAACAGGTGGGCGACAGGAATAACAGGTCGCAGTGTATTTAGCGAAATGTCATAGCCAAAAAGTAACGATGACACAAAAAACTACATAGAAGAGATCAAAGTCTCATCTTTCAGTTTCGAACAGGGCATACTAGAGTCAATAGCCACTTGAACCGCATCAATCCCCAGACCTGCCCTTGTGCAGACATTGCTCTTATCCTGATGAAACAGTTCGACATCTACTCATTGAGTGCAAGGCGCTTGCGGACGTGAGGAAAAGATTCTTACAAGCACTGCCAACAATTACTAAAACACTGTACGGAGCAGTGACACAGCTGAAGAAGACATGTATATATATTAGAATGGCATTGGGCTGCCAAGAGCAGGCTTGCTCAGAAGCTATGGGATAATAACAACCACAACATCTTTCTGGATTGACCTAGCCAGTTGGTGCGTGGAGAGCTGTGATTGCAAAACCATGACGGCATGAGTCGCTTCCCAGCCTTAATGTCCATGACCTGCTTCAAACGCTGGTGGGCAGGAACATCCTGGACAAGGTTGGCCGCAGGGACATCCTGGGCAAGGCTGGCCGGATGGACATCTTGGGCAAGGCAGGCCACATGTCCAAATAGAGTTAAGCTGCAACAGTTTAGCATGGTAAGTGTGCTCTCATGGCCTGTCCATTGGATGACCCATCGTTTGAGACCAGTCATACCAGTGGATCACAAGAATGCACTTCTGGCTGTGCACATAGAACGCTTCAGTGTGCTTCTGATCACCCTTCATAATAGTCTAGGCTTTGAAACCTTACAGCAAGGTGAGGGACGACACAGGTTATGTAAATTAGTAGCTTGGTTTTCAGTGAAAGCCTCTGTTGGTTCTAGACTTGATGCAGGACGTTCATAGAGGCGCCAGTCAGGACAGGTAAATGAAATCCTCACTAGAGTTGACATAGCTGCCATCGGCGTTGTTGTGGGATTGCAGCCAAGGCTTTGTATCTTAGTTTTTGCCCATGAAATATGGATGCTTAATAATGATGTAAGGTCTACTAGGTGCTCCATTGGTTTTATCAGGCCCTAAGGTGGGAGCCTGGTATGACTATGCCATCTACGTATTTGAGGTCTATCATGCACACCTGTCTGATAGTGACTCCTAGGCTGTACATCTTCAGCTGACTGAACATCCAGTCCTTGACACGATAGAACAATGCAGGGGCGAGGATACATTCTTTTCAGGCACCAGATGATGAGAACTTGTCTGAGAGATTGTGGCTCCTGTGTTGCAATGTAGCTGCTCGATTAGACATTGCACTGTGTTGGGAACTCTCACTTCTTTTAAAGCATTCCACATGACAGATCTGTCCACTGAGCCAAAGACAGCCCTGAGGGTGATGTGGAAGAGGTGATTGAATTCCCAGTGTATCTCAATGAGAAAGTGAAGAGCAAGAATGCCATCAATGGGGGATGGCACGCAGTGAATCCAGGCTGTAATGTGGACAGACAGTAATGTGATGGGTTTTTTTTCCTTCATAATCAACATTATGTATAGCAATTGTTATTGGGGATGAAATTGTTGACCCCATGTACAACTTTCTTCAGTCACTTTTTACAATCTTCTTGGAAGGATACAATCTATCTTTTATCACTGTCTCTAGTCCATGTTACCATCTCTTGACCTTTATCACTTGTGACTTCTGTCTCTAGTCCACCTTACCATCACTTGACCTTTGTCACCTGTGGATTCTGTCTCTAGTCCACCTTACCATCACTTGACCTTTATCACTTGTGGCTTCTGTCTCTAGTCCACCTTACCATCACTTGACCTTTATCACCAGACCTCTCTTGTTAGCTCTCCTCGTGCATGTCCCCACCTTGTTAGGTTAGTGGTAGTTATATGACCCCAAGAATGATTCTGGCAGTAGCATGGCTGCTAAAAGTGTCTTTCAGTCCAGACAGTTCAAAGGGTAAAAACTAGACCAATTGAGACACACGCTTGATTGCTACTGGCAGGTGGGAGACAGACATGAACTAAGGAAGACAAACTCAGTAGAAATACCTGTTAAATTTCTATGCTCATTGGAAATTGATAGGATACACCTTCAGAAAGAAGCATTGCAATATTACCAGGCATTTAATGTATTGGATTGAAACCCACACTGAAAGAAACATGTGGGGAGACCAAGTAATACCTGGCGATAAACAGCAGATGATGAGACCAGTGAGTTCTGCTCAAATCTTGTGGGTGGAACCCAAGGCAGTATAAAAACAAATGGGGAGCATCCATTGTGGCTTTATGCTCCAAAGGGTATCGGATGTGTGATGATGATTATCTCAAGTATTTTATGTTTTTATCTCATGTTCCTCTTATTTGTCTGTCTTCTCTCACTGAACACAGGTAAGGGAAAAGGTACCCCATCACTTAAGAAAGGTATTCACTGCGTGAGGATACAGTGGGATGAGGAGACAGATGACAGTGACTGGCAAGGGTTTTGATAACACGGTTGTGAGTTGATTTAATATGCTTGTTAGAAACTTTTTTATTTGAAGAAACTGGCCACATTAACAATTGCTAAGTCGGCTTGGAGCTTGCATAAGTTCTTTATCACTGCAGAAAATATAAGGTTTTTACACAAATAATTATTATTTCCATTTTAAAATGTAACAGGAACAGTTCTGTATCATGTGTCCAATATGTCATGTGATGTATTTTGTCAGTACACCCTGAATGTACCCAAGATGTCATGTGATGAATTCTCTTACTGTACTGTGAATGAACCAGAGACGTCATGCGATGTATTCTTTTACTGTACCGTGAATGAACTGGAGACATCATGGATGTATTTTGTTTGCAATGTTATGGATATACCAGAGATGTCAAGTGATGTATTTTCTCATTACACTATGAATATACCAGAGATATTTTCTGATGTATTTTCTCACTATACCATGGATTACTAGAGATGTCTTCATTGTATTTAAAGGTTACATTTCAGATCCGGTTAAATGTCTGGAAGTATTACTCAGCATGTAGATGTTTTTGTTCTGTTTGTGTGAATATTGCACAGGTAGGTCATCACAGGCAGCTTTGGTAAATTTTTTTCAGCTTGTTCTGACTTATTTGCACTCCAATTTTATCAGTAGCATATATTTTGTTTTTTAAACTACGAGGCGTGTTCAAATGAAACCGGACCTAAATGCACCAAGTGAACATACATACGATTCGCATGATCACGTCACTTCTGATGTAAACAGTACATACTAACCGTCAAGTTTGCAAAATTTCATTATCCTCCGACTCAGAGTTTCCTCAGCAGACTGTTGAAAACATGGTGGGTGTAATACTGAATCTGTCCAGAGTTGATCAGTGAGTGGTGATTTGGTTTCTAACAGCTGAAGGATGTCGGCCAGTTGATATTCATCACAGAATTCAGGTAGTGTATGGTGACAAAAGTGTGTCGAAGACCAGTGAAGAACTGGACAACGATGTTTAGAGAAGGACGTGGGTTAATGAAAGATCTTCCGACACCAGGTCAGGCGCATATTGTTGCATCAGAAGATGCCATCACCAAAATTGATGCAGCAATTCGGGTGGACTGTCCCCAGAGCTTGCGTTCGCCACTTTTGTCAACATTCTGTGATGAATGTCAACTGGTCGACATCCTTCAGCTGCTAGAAACCCAATTACCGCTCACTGATCAACTCTAGACAGATTCCGTATCACACCCGCCATGTCTTCGACGGTCTGCTGAGGACACTATTAGTTGGGGGATAATAATATTTTGCAAACTTGACAGTTGGTATGTGCCGTTTACTTCAGAAGTGATGTCATGATGCGCAATGTATGTATGTTCACTTGGTGCAGTTAGGTCCGGTTTCATTTGAACACACCTTGTAATTATTTATTTTAGTGTTGTTTCTTCCTGCAACTATTTTGCAGCTGCCTGGTGTTGTAATGGATGAATTTCTAGTGTATTTGCTGTGAGTTAGTTTGATTCAAGTCAGTCCACACTTCTCTGAAATTGTGTAAATACTTTCTCTTAATCTTCTGTTTGGGCTACCACTTTTGATGATATATGTTGTTGCAACCAAACGTATGATGTGGCCTTGTGCCCTGATATTATTGTGCTGGCCATGCAGGCCTCCAAGTTTTCTGCATCAAGGCAAGTTATCTTTGCTGAGATTAATCAGTAAACTTTCAGAATTTGGCTAACAACTTTAATCTTTTTAGTATATTTTGGTCCAAAGGACAGGAGCCCATAGACAGCTGAATCAATAATTTTAGTGTATTTTCTTATTGCTCGGCTATTAAGTCATTTACTGCTGAAGTCTGTAAGTAGTATTTAGTTGTATAAAGAGGTTCTTTGTCTGGGATTTTTCAGTAGCTACGAAGTTCTCTTATTATTTTCATGAAATTCTATTGTTAATAAAATTGTGGTTGACCTGTGAATGGCCTAACAAATTATAAGTGCATTTATACATTGCTCAGAATATGTTATACATAATTGACATTGCCACATTCTCTGCAGATATATAGACACACTTTCAGAAAAAAGGGAATTGTATTGATACCATTGTTGTCCTTATCATGCTGGTTCTACATATGTCTCTGTCCTGCCATGCTCAGCCCACTTTTGATGTCAATCTTCTGCAATATGCAGATTACTCGTTCATTGATACTGTGTCATCATCTAACATGATGTCATTGATTGATTTAAGTCAATAAGAACATTTATAAGTAATGGTTCAGTCATTGTACCAGGACATAAACAATATGAAACCCACGTAACCGTTGCAAGACCTTCATCAGGGACAAAAGACAAATGAAAACAATCAATAAATCACAACAAAAAAAGACTTGATGTAAGACAGAAAGTCTTGCTTTTTGTTATGATTTTTAATTTGCTTCTTGTCTCAAGTGTTATCCCACATCAGTTGTTTGCTCAGAATTAAATAAAAGAACAGGGGACGGCGTGGCCTAGTGGTAAAGTAGCACGGCTCACAACCAGAAGGGCTGGGTTCGATCCCCATCACAGCACCGGCCGTTACCCCGGGGAAGCAAACCCTTAGAAAAGGCAGGAGGAAGCAGACCCTTACATAAAATACATGCTGAAGTCGGATGTACTGGGCCGACAGGCGCAAAATAAAAACACAGTGCAACGCACACCGCCTTGGGGATTAGAAAAATTAGGCGAACGCAAAAAAAGATTTTTAAAAAAAAAGAACAATACATACCTACAACAGACATATTGTTCAATCATATTGTTGTCTTGCTAAATATGACTTGGAATGTCCCTGTTTTCTATGGTCCAGAGGTACGGTAGTCATTTGTTTCTTTTTTGGATAATACTTTGTCAATCTTGTGGAATATAACCCTATTGTTAAATGAGACCATGCTGCATTTTTCTTTGACTGAATGACCCCTACATTTATGTTCTTGACTACAGTACTTTTGTTTGACAAAATTGCTACACTTTTGTTTGATAAAGTAACCCTACTTTTGTTTAACCGAATAACCACTACTACCACAATTTTTAAAACCCTTGACTACAGTAATATAGTTTAACCAAGTCATCACTACTTTTTATGTTCTTGACTACAACACTTCTGTTTAACCTAATTGCCACTGCTTAGAATGTTCCTGCAGTAATTTAGTTGAACTAAATCACGACTACTTTTTTGTTCTTGTCTGCCATACTTCTTTTTGTCCTAGTTACAAGCACTTTTGTTTGACCTAATAAGTACTACTTTTGTTTAATACAGTCGTCACACTTTTGTTTAGCCAAATCATCACTACTACCACTACTTTTAAAGTTCTTGACTACAGTACTTTTGTTTGACCTAATAAGTACTACTTTTGTTTAATACAGTCGTCACACTTTTGTTTAGCCAAATCATCACTACTACCACTACTTTTAAAGTTCTTGACTACAGTACTTTTGTTTGACCTAATAAGTACTACTTTTGTTTAATACAGTCGTCACACTTTTGTTTAGCCAAATCATCACTACTACCACTACTTTTAAAGTTCTTGACTACAGTACTTTTGTTTGACCTAATAAGTACTACTTTTGTTTAATACAGTCGTCACACTTTTGTTTAGCCAAATCATCACTACTACCACTACTTTTAAAGTTCTTGACTACAGTACTTTTGTTTGACCTAATAAGTACTACTTTTGTTTAATACAGTCGTCACACTTTTGTTTAGCCAAATCATCACTACTACCACTACATTTAAAGTTCTTGACTACAGCACTTTTGTTTGACCTAATAAGTACTACTTTTGTTTAATACAGTCGTCACACTTTTGTTTAGCCAAATCATCACTACTACCACTACTTTTAAAGTTCTTGACTACAGTACTTTTGTTTGACCAAGTCACCAGTGCTTTTTTATGTTCTTGGCTACAGTACTTTTGCTTAACCAAGTCACCACTACTTTTTATAAATTCCTGACTTCAGTAAATTAATTTAACAAAGTTATACTTTTATGTTTTTGATTACAGCACATTTGTTCACCCAATTCACCACTGCTGTTTATATTCTTGAATTTGTTTGATCAGTAATTTTTAATGTGTAGACTATGTGGAGTGGTTAAAGTGCCTTGTCTGCCACAGCAAAAGGACATGTTCAATCCCCAGTTTCATTATGATCCAATCATTCCAGCTTCATATAGTACTACCATTTCCTATTTTTAAATGTAAAAGTACCTTTGGTCCCTTTGCATTGAGAGACAAGCATTTTAACTGCACTGCCACATAGAACGCGTTAAGACAATAGCTGTTGTCCCAAGTTCCACATCAGAGTTCTTGGCTGTTAGCAAATATATTTTCTCTGGTATCAGATTTGAGTGCCTGATTCTATATTCTTGGGTTTACTGAAGAAGGTGGGCTGGAGCTTTCCTAGCTGTAGTGTAATGCTAGGTTTCTCATCTAGCTCACCACTACAGGGATCACAGTGACGAACACCCACCTTGTTGCCAGGCTGCTGTACCGGCATGTGTTTCCACCTGTGTGGATGTGAGGTCAGTATTTTGCACCAGACTAAAGTAATTTTCCTTAGTCTAGGATCTAGACTCCACAAACCTGGCTACATTACTTGAGATGGGTTTACTAACACTTCCCATACAACATTGTACTTTTTTTATTTTTTTTATTAGAAAAACATATATTTCAATATTGTCATCTTCTAGACTATAAGACATTCTTCTTCTTTCGTCCTGCTGTTTTTTTATTCCTTCCACCAAGACTATATGGCCACCACTACAGTTGGCCCCCTTTTAGGAAGACTATCTCAGATGACTTTGCATGCTTTTGCAGTGGTAGTTTATCTACCAATTTATTTTACATGATGAGGTTGCTAGCCTCATGCACAATGCTCTTTTTAAATGCCTTTTGGGGCATGCATGGAGGTACAATGGCCATATTCTTTCTTCCTCAGTAATATATTAACTCAGGGAAGGCTACAGTACATTTGTTTACTTTAATAAATAATTTTTTTTATGAATTCGTCCATTTTCGTCGATGAGGACCACCAACATCATCCCATGTCCTAGAGTACATGAGTGTGCTCATAACTGATCAAGGCAATGTGAGTGCAGAAATTTATATGACATGACTGGAAAACATAACCGCATCTGCCATTGATGTTCCCTGTTCTCTAGACTTCCTGATTGTGCGTCTATTCTGGGTTGCCTGAACACGGAGCCACTTTGCTCTTCCAGGTGGAACGATTGTGAGCCAGGTTTTCCCAGGTGTAAATGTCTATTTGACAACACTTAAGGGACTTCTTCAGGCCGTCCTTGAATCCATTTTTTTTTACTTCCTAATGATCATCCTCCTCCACTCAGTTCACCATACAGGAGCCTCGTGCTTGACATTTGAACAAGGTAGACAGCTCTTCTCAGTTGGGTTTTTTGCAAAAGTGCAAGAATAACTGTCATGTTGGCTCTGCATAAACTTCATTATCTGTGTTATGGTCCTGCCAGCAAATACGCAGTATACGTCTTAGACAAGTCATATGGAAGACAGCCTCCTGGTGCCTCCATTGCAAACAGTCCAGCTCTTTCATGCATATAGCAGTTTTGGTAGAATGGTGGCGGCTCAGTAGATCTTCAGCTCAGTCGTTTACCATATGCTATGAAGAAATGATATCAAGAATTGTACAAGGACACATATGTGCTCAATTTGTCTAGACAGATGGGGAATAGTACTGATATTGATGAGTCCTATTCTCTCAGACATCCATCCCTGAAAACCAGGAAGGAAATCGACCACATCTTGGTGAGAAGTCTCGACCGGGTGACCTCCTGCCGTGTCCTTTGACGCGCGGAGGCCACAGCTAACACTGATCACCGCCTGATGACAGCGATGTTCTCCATCAGTCCATATGCCTCTTTCAAACCGGTGCAGCCCCACAGGATTAATGTCCAGCTTCTCAAACTTTACCAGAGTACTGCCGAGAAATACGTTGATACTGTCAGGTGTCACCTCGCTGCTGCGGACCCCCTCTCAGATGACCCGGAGGCAGCATGGTCTACCATAAAAGACGCCATATGCGATGTGGCCAAGTTTATTAAGAGATCACAACAACCAAAATGTCAACCGTGGCTCTCTGACACCACCTACTATATAATACTTCAAAAGAAAGCTCCCAGGCTCTGCAATGATCTTGTCGAATGCTGATATCAACAGAGCCGTTTCCGCTCGGTAGCAAGAGTCGACAGGGAACGTTTCTTCAGTGACATTGCTGTTCCAGTCAAAGTTGGTCTCAAATCTAATGACCTCAGGCCCGCCTACCAGGCCATAAAGCTTCTCCTCACTGGAGGTAAGAAAAAGCCCCACGACAGTGTTGAGTTTGTGAACAAGTCAGATGGCTCAACCTGAACAACGCATGAAGAAGTGCTGGCTAGGTAGAGTGAGCACTACACTCTTGCCTTGAACCATTGACCAGCCACTGCCTGCCTTGACCTGGATGATGAATCTGTAGCAACTCCTCCCGATCCACAGACTAGCACTGACCCTCCAACTCTGACAGAAGTTCAGGCAACTATTAGTAGTAGTAGTAGTAGTAGTAGTAGCGCCTATAACAACAAAATGTATACTTAGCTTTTGTTGTCTTTCTCCTTGCGGTGTTGTCTTTTCACTTCTCTGTGTTGCAAGAGCTTCTCTTCACCAAGCGTGAACTGGTCATTTAGTGTACATCTCCACCTGGATGGTTCTGCAGCTTCGTCTTCCCAGGATGTCATATTTATATCCAGGGCCTTCATATCACGCTTGCACACTTTGAACCTCATCCGTGGTCGGCCGACTGTTCTCGTGCCATTCGCCAACAGTCCATAGAGGATATCTTTAGGACCATATTATATGTGACAAACATGACCAAACCATTATAGTCTTTGCTGCCTAAAAAGAGTGTACATGCTTGGAAGACCAGTGCTAGAGTGCACCTCTGCATTTGTCACTCTGTCCATCCATGAAATTCCAAGAATGAATCACAGGCACCGTAAGTGGAAGGTGTTAAGCCTGTGCTCTTGTTTGGCATCAGTTGTACAAGTCTTGCTGCCATATAGAAGTGTGTTTACAACACATGCATTGTATACCATGGTTTTTATTGTCAGCTTCTGGTATTTCCAAACACGTGTTGTGAGGTGAGCAAATGTAGCAGCAGCTTTGCTAATGGACTGTCTTTTTCTGGGTCTAGAGACAGCTTGTCATTGATTAGCTGCCAGTTCATAATTATCGATGCTAAGATTTGGTGTGGCATCTACTTCCTGTCTCAGAACATTTGTTTTATTGAGACTCATTGTGAGCCCAAAATCTTTGCAAGCCTGGGAGAAGCGATCTATCAATCTCTGAAGTTCCTGCTGACTGTAGGTGACAATTGCAGCAGTATCAGCGAAAAGCAAGTCCCTGATGATGATGATCTCCCTTATCTTCATTTTGACCTTGAGCCTTGCAAGGTTAAACAGACTACCATCTGATCTAGTGTGAAGGCAGATTCCTTCATTTGCGTTAACAAATGCATGTTTCAGTAACAGAGAAAAGAAGATTCCAAACAGTGTTGCGGCCAGAACACAGCCCTGCTTAACACCACTTAGAATTCCAAATGGTTGTGATATGCTACTATCAAATTGGACTGTTCTTGTCATGCCCCCATAGAACGATATTATTTAGTTGCAGCAGTTTGTTTGGGCAACCTATTTTAGAGAGGATTTTGAAGAGGCGGCCATCTCTACTAACCAAATCAAATGCCTTTGTCAGATCAATGAAGGCACCATAAAAGGGCTGGTTCTACTCATGTGACTTTTCCTGAAGTTGTAGAAGAGAGAAAATCATGTTGATTGTTGATCTTCCAAGCCTGAATCCGCACTGTGACTACGGATACACACGCTCAGCCAATTTATGTAGTCTTAGTAAGATAACTCTGGTGAAGACTTTACCTACAACACTTAGCAGAGAGACACCTCGATAGCTATTGCAGTCACTTCTGTCACCTTTGTTTTTGTAAAATGTTACAATCTGTGCATCTCTCATATCTTGAGGTATTGGGACCTCTTTCCAACACTGACATAACATCATACACAGTGGTAGCAAAAGTGTATCTTTACAGCGTTTGATCGAATCAGGTAGGATCCCGTCACTGCCTGGTGCTTTTCACAGGGCTAAGCTGTCAATAACTTTATTCAGATCTACAATAGATGGTTTGATGTCAAGCTCATCCATACTGGGATAACTTTTGACAGCGTCAAGAGCTGAGGAGATGACTATATTGACACACGAGTAGGGCTCAGAATAGTGCCATCGCTCCATCTGCTTTCATTTATCTGTTATTTTCTAACCCATAATGGATTTGAGCGGTGCTGTTTTCCTATTCGCAGGGCCAATAGCTTTCTTTATATGATCGTACATTCGTCTTATGTTCTCTGTTTGTGTTGCAGTCTGGATGTTTTCACTAACTGTAGCCAATACTCATTTGCACACTGACGAGCTGTTTGTTGCACCTGGCTTCTGACGGACTGGAAGTTGTACAGAGTACCTGTCAGAGCAGTGCCCTTAGTCTCAATGACGGATGTCATATCCTCCACTTTCACTTCAAACCAGTCATCTGATTTAACAGTTCTTCCTCCAAATGTAACAAGTGCAGTGTTGTGTATGACATTTTAAAGAGGCTGTCAGATCTCTTGTAACAGCGGTGTTATAATGTTGGATATTGAGTTTCCTGAAAAGCATTGTGAAATCTCTTGATCAGTTCAGGGTCTGACATTCTACTTGCGACAATGCATGGCTTGCTTTGGCTTCTGGTGTGATGGAACTTTGACTTCAGGTATGGAGCACAAGATAGGTGCATATACACTGACAAGGGTGACAGGACCTACTGTGGTAGGGAGATGAAGCGTAAGCAGGCATTCTGAACAGTCTCACCTGGTTCAACCATATGTAATAGAGACTTTTTAACTGCAAAGCCTACACCGTGCTCTCTCTTTTCGGTAGAGTCTGTTCCTTGCCAGTAGAATAAGTAGACTTTCTCACTTATTGTCCCCGAGCCCGGTAACCGAGTTTCTTGGAGTGCTACAATGTTCACATCAAGTCTTTTCAGTTCGTCATTGATTGCGCGTGTCTTTCTGGCATCGTTTATATCATGCAGGTTATCAGATAGTTCAGTCAGCATGGTACGGACATTCCAACATCCCCGTTTAACTGTTGACGCACTTGTGTCGACACCGCAGAGTGAAACTGGAAGTACTCGTCAGGTCACAAGCTTGGACATTCTTCTATGGAGCACAAGCTGTTGCCCGTGCAGCAGGTCCCTCCTCTCCACGTAACTAATTCATCCAGGGGACCAGCATTAACCGATACAGCCTGGAATCAGCTACGTCGCAGGAGTTACCAAAATAGCGATGGAACCACCACTAGACTGTCTTAGGGAGACCAGCTCTGGATTCTTTCTTAGGGTTTACTCCAGAAGCCTTTCCCTTGAACAGGTATCTCACAAGGCAGTGGTGAGTGTGTGAACAGTTTTTACGATAACAGTTTTTTAGGCCTGTTCAGCTTTCCTGTCAAAATAGTCAATTTACAAGTCGTGTGACCGGTTATTGATTATTTTAAGACACTATAAAATGGATGATGATGTTTATAAAACTTTTGTCGGTAAGTTTGGTAACTACTCTCACAAACAACTATAATTATTTTTGTTTTTAATCCAAGTCGAAAGACCGAAGGTAAACATATCCACCATCTTGATATCCTAATCGCTATCAGCCATAGGCAACCTTAAAGATGGACGTACCACGGGCCCCGATCTCATTTCGCCGGTACTGCTGAAATATGCATTTAACCACATCAGTTCTACTCTACACCACCTCTTCCTTCAGGTCTGCTCTACACCACCTCTACCTTCAGGTCTGCTCTACACCACCTCTTCCTTCAGGTCTGGTCTACACCACCTATACCTTCAGGTCTGCTCTACACCACCTCTACCTTCAGGTCTGCTCTACACCACCTCTTCCTTCAGGTCTGCTCTACACCACCTATACCTTCAGGTCTGCTCTACACCACCTATACCTTCAGGTCTGCTCTACACCACCTCTACCTTCAGGTCTGGAGGACGGGAAGTGTTCCAGCCGATTCTCGTGATGGGATAGTTGTCGCCCTTTACAAAGGAAAGGGTAGCCGCAAGGACTGCAACAATCATAGGCCAATAACGCTGCTTTCAGCTCCAGGCAAGGTATTCGCTCACGTGCTTTTGGCCTGACTGAAACCGCTGCTGGTCTCAAAACGTCGCCCACATCAGTCGGGTTTCACGCCAGGTCTATCAACAGTGGATGTCATCCTCGCGCTCCGTCTCCTGGCAGTTACACCTCGCATTTACTCGCCCCCTTTGTGCTGCCTACGTGGACTTAGAGGCGGCATTCGACTCGGTGGACAGATCGGCGTTGTGGAAAGCCATGCAAGGCATCGGAACTCCTGCTCCGCTTCTAGACTCATTAAAGCGTTGCAAACGATTACCGGTGTCAGAATCCGTCTCGGGGACACTTTCTCTGAAAGATGCCCAGCATCTGCGGGGGTCAGACATGGCTGTGTCCTTGCTCCTGATATCTTCTATCGGGCTGTCGACTGGCTCCTGGACTGCCTCAGCTTTCAGCACCATGGAATCACTATTGACCAAACGTGCATCACTGACCTCGTTTACGAGGATAACATAGTTCTGCTAAGCCCGGACAGCATAGCACTGCAAAAGTCTCTTGAATATCTGGATATCACAGCTCAAAATATGGGACTATCAATCTCTTGGGCGAAGACCAAAATTCAGTATCTTGTCTCTGATACAAGGTTCCAGAACATAGCAGTTCTCGGAGCGCGTAAATGAACTTTCATATCTCGGAAGCCCAGATATGTCAAGACGGATTGGCTTCGCTGCTTCCGTGATGAACGACCTCCGCCGCGTAGGAGTAATAGATTTTCCCTGACTTAAAAGCTGCCTATTTACCAGCCGTGTGTGATTCCAGTGCTAATGCATGGAGCCGAAATCTGGACTCTACTGAAAAAGGACATTTCAAGACTCGAGTTCTTTCAGTTGCGCAACCAGCGACGTGTTCTTAGAGTCCGTTGGTACGATCTCGTACGTAATGTCGAGGTCTCTACTATGACTAACCTCCCAACTGTATCAGAAGTCCTGGACTGTCGTCGCTTTTCCCTGTTTGGACATGTTGTCCGACTGGATCATGAAGTTCCAGCACACCAGATCCCTCTCAATGCAGTTCAAAGTGCTAAGGGTATCCAACTAGCTGGCTGGAAACGCAGGAGAGGCCGTCCCGGAAACACGTGGCTTCAACAGATAGCAACACCCCCCCCCCCTTCCCAATGCTATAGGCGAGGTCTGGCATAGCGCCGTCTCGACTAATCATGGCGGCGATCAGCCGACGCGGGCCTCAGATACCTAGGCAGAGAAACTCAGAAGACTGACTGACCATCTAATGCATCAGAGACTAAATAATTTTGGAAAGGGGACACTAAAGCGGAGAAACTTTGCAGAAATAGCCATAGCAAAGATGAGCGAAGACCATATGAGCGCATTAACAACACCAAAGCCCATCACTACTGTACGCAAACCTACCTGGAGGCAGCATATATTTCCAGAGGTGGTAGAAAACAAGAACAGTCAGACTGAAAAAGAAAGAAGAGATACAACCCTGAGATACATAACGAAAAACTACCCAAGCATGGAACTGGACCCATGCATACACCAACGGTTCTGTAACAAACACAACACAGAACGGAGGGGCAGGCGTATTCCTGAGCCTACCAAATGGTAGAAAAATAACACGGTCAGTGGCAACTGGAAAATACTCAAGCAATTTCAGAGCGGAGGCAGAGACACTGAGGGCTGCAGTAGAAGAAATGGTGACAAGCAAGAGAAATGAAAGCCATATAGTCCTGCTTACAGATACCCTGGCCGTAGTCACAGCACTAAAAATCCAGAAAATACTGAACTTACTGATTTAAGAGCAGTACTATGTCAACTATGCCAGCAGTCCGCACCAAAAAGAGTAGTGATACAGTGGATCCCATCCCACTGTAACATCCAAGGCAACGAGGAGGCAGACAGACTGGCAAAAGAAGGTGCAAGACTACCACAACCAGAACCTAGTGTGACATACGAAGAGTCAAAAAGGCGTATTAGATCTAGATACATGACCAAATGGGAAACAGAACATACTGGCTACACAAAAAACGATGCCTATTACCAATTGAAAAGAAGAGAGCAGGTCGTGGTCTTCAGACTTCGCACAGGCCACAATAGACTGAAGTACCACCTATTCAATAAACTGACGAATGCACCTGCGGTACCGGGAAAATGACCGCTGAACATCTGCTGTAAAACTGCCCAACATACGAGGATCAGAGAAAGCAGATGTGGCCATCACCAGTGGCAACACTAGACAAACTCTATGGCAGTGTCGACAGCCTCAGGATGATCGCTGCTTTTTTCGAAAAAATAAAGGTCGATGTCTGACTGCGTACGAAGAAGAAGAAGAATAAGAAGATGCCTAGGGGAACATTATTATCCATCCCTGCCCACCTCATATTTGATGTCAAGCTCCCGCACTTTGGATCGTTGATTCATCATCGCACTGTCATTCTCCGACAGCCTTGGTTAAGTGATTGCAATGTTCCTTTCTCTTTGATTATAGTCACTGGTCACCTGTGTAATCACATCTTTGCTTGCACCATCTATAATATCCCTCTCTTGATTCTCTTTCACTTGAGGTTTGCAGTGTTCCTGTACGTTATGAACTACTTGTCTGAAATAACTCATCATGTGCCTCATCAGTGTTTACCCTGCAGCTTTATAATATTTTCACCCCATAATGGCGTGTCACCCGACGGTATACAGATTGACAGGAATAACTGTAACCTACTAAGCATACCATAAAAGGCCTATCTAAAGAAAGTTGTGCATGGAGCTAGTAAACTCATCATGTGAAACCATATCTATTGAAACTGTCTCTGCAAATGATTGGATACAGGCTTTCTATAAAGGGACCTACCGTAATGATGGCTCCCATGCTTCACCTGGAGCGTAAAGACGAACCAATCACCATATTAACATGTACTTTTATATTGCTCCCTGCTAATGTGCATCCATTTTTGTTGACATAAATTGCCACTGGTTTTTATTTTCTACAAGTGTACATAACCTTTGTTGAGGATAATGTACTGCTTTTGTTGTTCTGTCTAGGGACACCGGTTTTTGCTGATTTGTTGCTATGTCTCAGCATACAGAATATGTGTTTACAATGACTTTTCCACTCATTATTGTGGCATCCTAGCCTACTTCATTTGTATTTTTGCTCTCAGTTTCAGGTCATTCCATATTTATTATTTACATCACAATTTATGTTACCATGGCAGTTCACTACCGCATTTATTTTTACCCTGACAGAAAACTTCATAATTTATGTTTACTATGAAAGAACGCTTCACTATTTGTGTTCAGCCTTTGTGTTCAACCTTCGGCAATTACGAAATTACTTGTAGGGCAGCAAGTGGCTTGAAGTCAGTTGTCTTCTCCTTAATGACGTATGGGGTACCCGCTTCATTTGACCAGAGCCTTCTGGTTTTAGAACGCCACAGACTCACACATTATCCATTCTTTCGTTACAAGGAGCGGTCCAGTGATGGGATGGCCAGGAGCTAGGAATGTACTGCCGGAGGCTAAAGAGGATCATGCATGGGGCTGACAACTTTATGAAGAAAAAACTATTACTATAAAACCACACTACAAATGACTGGAATAAGGCTTCCGACAAGCTGGTCAGGGTAGTCTGAATGCAGTGTTGGACTTGTACTTGAACAAACAGGGCTAAAGGAACATTAGGCCTTGTGAGAACTTAGTTAGAATTTGGAACCCAATTTCACTCTTGGCTATGACATCATTTGGAACATTTGCTTGCAATTTCAGACTACGCTACCATTTTTGTTTTCCATGAAATATCACTGAATAACATTTGTTCACTATATATCACTGACTGTATTTATGTCATGTGATGTCATTAATTATTGCCCTTTATATAGTGGAGCATGCATGTATCATCTGCCTGACCTCATTACTCAGCCTAGTTCATTATTACACAAGACAAGAACAGGTAACTCTTACTTATCTCATCTGTAACAAAAAATATAAATAATTCAATAAACCACTGACAGTACGATCTCATTTTGTTGATTCTTTTGGATTGCTATGTTGTAGAAGACATTATGATATTTAACTAGGTAATAGTTTTGTGAATATGCACCTAACACCATTATACCATTATACCATACAGCATATTTTTTTATTTCTCAGAACCCTATACAAATTCACAAGATGTGAACATTTTTTTAGTACTGTAATTCTGCAACCTTCAAATAGATCTGGGTAATTTTTGCACGCACATCTGACATACAGGAGAAATCCATCATACGAAAAATGAGGGCAATGTAGGTGCAATGACAAATGATTGGTTTTCAAGTTCATATCTCATTAGTTTTCTTTAATAGATGTTTATGACCAATTTACTGACTTTTCATTGTGAGTATATATGTTGTTGTTGTTGTTTGCGACTGCCCACAATGAGTAATTTTACTCTTGTGCGCCCTGAAAAGGACGTTAAGGGGCAGGTTGCAGTAGCTTTCCTCACATCCACACGGTGCTGATGAAGGTGGACCAGACGGTTATGTTATGCTTGGTTTCATCTGCGTGTTACTCACTACTACTATGTAATATATGACTGAGTGGCCTCGAAGTAAGACATCGGCTTTAGGTGCTGGAGGTTGCGGGTTCAAATCACGACAGAGACCAGCATTTTTTTCATGTGGACTTTCTGGTATTTCTCCGGATCTCTGGGTAGTAGAGATCGGACCCCGTGCGCAATGTCCGGCACGTTAAAAATTCCTCGTCATTTTGGAAATCATAAAGAGTAGGCGCAACGGCCGCTGTCCGGGCAAAATTCATAATTATGTTAATAATCTACCCAATCTATTACCGAATCCTCGCTGGTGCTTTGGAGTTCGTGCATTGTGGTGAAATTATCCAAATATATTGAGAAGAACAGAGCACTTATGGGTTAAACTGTGTGCGATGATTCTGGTTCTCCGACTAAACTTAAACTACGTGTATATATATATATATATATATATATATATATATATATATATATATATATATATATATATATATATATATATATATATAAGAAGGCTATTGAAATATGTCATTTGCCGCTGTTTATTTACCGCGTATTTAAACACATTTTTTGTGAAGGGGGGGGGGGGGGGGTTTCCCTGTTAAGTGGGCATTTCTTCCTCGTTCCACTTCAGAAATCGACTTAAATGGCTGTACCGAAGGCGGCAGCAGTCGAATCAAGGCTCCGTGCACTTCCGTACAGCTTCTCGTGGAAGGACACTGGCTGTTGCCAAATGCTACTTCTTTTGTCGGTATACAGTGGACAGGACTGCAAAATATGGTCTGTCTTCATGGGAGCTGTACCGCAGACACAAAGGTCCGTAGTGCCAATCTTAAACTTGTTGTACAGATGACATCTCAGAGTCTGTTGTGACCTTTGCGTAGCCGAATAATGATCACCTGCAGAGTTTGTGTAGGCATCGTTTTCTATGTGGCCATGATGATTTTTTTTTCCATTTTGCACTGTACGTTGTCCTGATGACTGCTTTAGTCTCGTTGTATGTGATTTATGTATCACTCTGCTGCAGCATTCCTCCCTCTCTGGCGAGTCTGTCTGCATCCTCGTTGCCTGGAATGTTGCAGTGAGCAGGTATCCACTGGACTATGCTTTTTTTTTTTAGCACTGGGACAGGCGTTCGAGCGAGTCTGCCAGAGTGTCAAGTTCATGTTTGTGCTGGTTCTTGAGAGCCGTTAACACATAAAGAGCGTTTGTCAGAATGACCCCTTGCTGTTCCGCCTGCTCCCTATAGTCTATAAGGGTTTCGGCTGCTTGTCTCAGTGCACTGGCGTCGCCACTGAAGTTGCTGCAGCGGGTCCCAGTGACAAGTGGACATTTAAATATCTACAATAATCAAACCACCCGAAAGAGATGTACCTAGCAGCCACAAATATAAATAAAGATCTCTTGATTTATGCATAGGCTGATGAATATATAATCAATGACAAAAATGATGATGACAATAACTAATGGTAGCTAGTATTCTTTTCTATATGAAGAAATGGCAACCACTACTGCTGTCTCTCTCACAGGTCTCGTATGCGGTCTTGCAGTTGTGATCTCGGTAGCAATTTCTGTTATGTAATGGCGTTGCTAGGCGTATGCACACCACACTTTGGTTGTATTTAATGCCATAGCTGGAAGATTGAAGTAGTTATTCTTTCATCCTTGGGCTCCATTCATGTGTGTAGTAGTATGTGTCGTAGTTACAGCAGTAGTGAACGCAGCAGCAATAGCAGTATTTGTAATAGTAGTAGTATTTTTATCTGCATTATTTGAAGCATTTGTAGCAGTAGTAGTAGTCGTATCTGTAGTATTTGTAGCACTAGTAGTAGTATTTGTAGTAGCAACAATAGAAGTAGTATTTGTTATAGCAGCAACAATACTAGTAGAATTTGTAGTAGTAGTAGTAGTAGTAGTAGTATTTGTAGTAGAAGCAGCAATAGTAGAAATATCTGTAGTAGCAGCAGTATTAGTAGTATTTATAGTAGAAGCAGCAATAGTAGTAGTATTAGTAATAGTAGTAGTATTTGTATTAGCAGTAGTAGTATTTGTAGCAGCAGTATTAGTAGTATGTGCATCCTTGAGTATGTGAGTACGCTAGTGACTGATCAAGCTAATGCGAGCGCGTAAAGTTCTGGGACGCGACTGGCAAACATAGGCGGCAGTTATTCCCTCTGCTCTAGACTTCCAGATTGCACGTCTATCCTGGGCTGCCTGAACACGTAGACCATCGCTGATGTCAACACCGTTTGTGACCGCAGTCTTCCAGGTTGAACGATTTTGAGCCAGGTTACCCAGTGTTTATTTGACAGCACTTAACGGACTCCTGGCGTCCTTGAAACCCTTTCTTGGACCTCCAAGTGATCGTTCTCCTCAGTTCACTATACAGAAGCCTCTTTGGAAACGGTTCGCTTGACATTCGGGCAAGGTGGTCAGCCCATTTGAGTTGTTTTTTGTGTGTGCATGAATACTTGGCAGGTTGGCTCTGGATAGCACTTCATTATCTGTGATATGGTCCTGCCAGCGGATATGCAGTATGCGTCTCTGACAATTTATGTGAAAATGATTTAGCCTCCTGGCGTCAGAAGTGAAGACAGTCCTGCCCTCACACGCGTAGAGAAGGAAGGAAGGAAGGAAGGGGGGGGGGGGAGGAAGAGAAGAGAATGGCGGTCGGAAGACTATCATCTTAGTTACTATGCTGATATTCCTCGACGTTTCCATACTGTTGAGCGAATTCGTTCGACCAAAAGATGTGCAGACCTTTGCTATTCCATTAACCAGCTCATCAGCAATAATCACTGATCTCGACAGCGTGCTTCCGAGGTAGATACATTTTGAACCGCTTGTAATTTCTGTCCCCTCACTGTAACCACTGGATGTTTATACAATGTGCCTGGTGTCAGTTGGTACATGACCTCGGTTTTGTTTGTGCTAATTGTCAAGCCAAAGTTCTCACTAGCGGCAGAGAACCGGTCTATACCCTCCTGCATATTCCGTTCTAAGCTACTGTTCAGAGCACAGTCATCCGCAAACAAGAGTACGCATATCGTGTCGCGCATCACCTTGATCTTCGCCTTCAGTCTGAGGAGATTGAATAGACCACAATCCATGCGGTACTTTATTGGTATGCCATATTCGGTATCATTTAAGTCCTTCAGCATAACTGAAAACATCAAGCTGAACAGCGTCCAGGCAAGTAAACATCCCTGTTTCACACCGTTGTTGACCGTGAATAGTGTAGAGTTCTCACCGTTGTTAAGTACACGTGCGCGCATGCCCCCGTGGAGCTGTTTCACCACGGTTATAAATTTGCCAGGACAACCGAATTTTGACATGCCCAGCCATGTTTGTCAAGTGTTTGACTGTCGTGAGACTGGTGACATAGGCAGGACCGCATTAATCCTGGCTGATAGGTGTTTAACTCTTCCCCGCCCCCCTTTCTTCTTTGTGGTATAATAGGCAGTGTCGTCTCCGAACCCCTTACAATTGAATGGACTGATGGTGCACTACATGAATGCAATTTTGTTACCTAAACTTACCTCATTTCCTACTAAATATTTTCTCAGATGTTATTAATATTAACATTACAGACGATATAAACATATATACAAATCATTATCTTGTTTGTCTATCAACAATTTGTTCAAAAATTTGAGAAAAAGAATTTGGTTTTCTGAGAATAGTTTATGAATGTGCAGCAACGCCAAGTTGGTCAGTAATTACTTTACTTTCCGTGTCCTGAATAGCACGTCAGACATCATGTTTCCAATGTTCGACCACGCGGATTGTCTTGTCGTTCCCCTTCAACGTGTCATCCATATTGTATGTTTCTAGAACGAGTTGCTGAACGATTATGGAAGGAACGGCTCAAATGAAAGAATCGATACATGTGAATGTGTAAAGTATTTAGACATTAAATATGTAGTATGAATCCACGTTACATTCACTTTGACATCTTTCCATTATTCAAGCTAACCTTTCGGAAATAGACATACACTTTCATGTTTCAGCACAAAGAATAATACATCACTTTGTATTACTCTATACTACATTTTGCAAAATTGTAAGCGTATTTATTATCCATTACATTTTCCTCTCAATTAGTTTATATATGTCGTCGCTGTGTCAGTTAAGGAAGTCACGGTAAATCTGCTTGTTCATGGCAGGGTGACAGGTAATTAAACTGAACGTTATACTTCGACTAATTTCATACCTACGCTTTATATGTAATATCTCATATTGAGTCGCCAGCAGTTCATTGCAGAATTGGTGTGGATAATGGACTACCTTGAACTAAAACTGCTGTGCAATCTGTCAACGTTGAATATTTTTAGTATATGTATATCTGTGAGCCACGCCATTTATAACCTTCTCTCGATAAGATGAATAGCTGAAGATGCCGTTACGAAACCCACAGTAGAACTTTAATGGATAACGATGACAATTAGAGTGAAAGAAGAAACTATAAGTAGTAACTAGACAGAACGTCGCAATACCTTAATAGAACTGGAATAGTTCACACAAAATACGATGATCCATTTGAGACGTTTTTACCTGTCTTTCGAAGCTATGAATAGAAAAGAAGAATGAAGTGGCATTAGCCATGCTGTTTGCATCATTGCGTGGGAGGCCAAGGAGGGTGGCAAGTTCTTGTTTAGTCAAGATGTGTGGGAGGCCAAGTGAGGTTGGCGAGTATTTGTTTAGTCAAGTTGTGTGGGAGACCAAGTGAGGTTGGCGAGTATTTGTTTAGTAAAGTTGTGTGGGATGTCAAGCAACGTTAGCGAGTATTTGTATAGTCACGTTGTGTGTGATGTCAAGTCACGTTAGCGAGTATTTGTATGTTCACGTTGTCTGTGATGTCAAGTGACGTTAGCGAGTATTTGTATAGTCACGTTGTGTGTGATTTTAAGTCACGTTAGCGAACATTTGTATAGTCACGTTGTGTGTGATGTCAAGTCACGGTAGCGAGTATTTGTATAGTCATGTTCTGTGTGATGTCAAGTCACGTTAGCGAGCATTTGTAAAGTCACGTTGTGTGTAATGTCAAGCGACGTTAGCGAGTATTTGTATAGTCACGTTGTGTGTGATGTCAAGTCACGTTAGCGAGTATTTGTATAGTCATGTTCTGTGTGATGTCAAGTCACGTTAGCGAGTATTTGTAAAGTCACGTTGTGTGTAATGTCAAGCGACGTTAGCGAGTATTTGTATTGACACGTTGTGTGTGATGTCATGTTACGTTAGCGAGTATTTGTATAGTCACATTGTGTGTGATGTCAAGTCACTTTAGCGAGTATTTGTATAGGCAAGTTGTGTGTGATGTCAAGTCACGTTAGCGAGTATTTGTATAGTCACGTTGTGTGTGATGTCAAGTCACGTTAGCAAGTATTTGTAAAGTCATGTTGTGTTTTATGTCAAGTCACGTTAGCGAGTATTTGTAAAGTCATGTTGTGTGTGATGTCAAGCGACGTTAGCGAGTATTTGTATTGACACGTTGTGTGTGATGTCAAGTGACGTTAGCGAGTATTTGTATAACCACATACGGCTATAGATATTGGCACGTCAGAGTCAAATGTAGTATATAGTCCAAAAGTATCACATCCTCGCTACAAACGTTGTGCAGTAACCGGCACTTATTTTTTATTAGAATGTCAGAAGAAATAGCAAACAAAGTTATGGTAGACATAACATCGACTTCACAATACAGCCACACATAGACTGGAACCTAAATAAGAGGACAAGAGTTTGGATGCTCAAAAGAACATTAGAACATTAGAAAGGAAAGACAAAGCAAACGTAGTCTCATACACCAAGTTGGAGGAGACGACCCAAAATGGGAACCGATGAAGAACGATTTTTTAATGGAACTAAATGCTAGAAGGGTATCCATAAGTGGTATGTGTACGAAAGAGTCAAGAACAGATTTCTGTTACGCCCAGAGCATTTCGTAACAGGCACCTCATTATGTGTGCAGTCTAACTCCTCTGTTCTAGAATGCTCTACAAATTACGACATTTGCACGTCCCGTCTTTCACAAATTACACGTACAAGCTTACTGAACTTGTTAGTCTTTCGAGTTTGAGAAGACACAAACTCTATGACACACAATTGCAAGGTGAAATAACTCTTTCTCTCGGAAATCAGAAGAAGGGACATAACGGGGCATGTCAAACCATATCCGTTTCCACTGTCGTATAGTATTCTTCAACTTCGTCTTTTGTATTTTCTGTGGTATCTGGTTTGAAGTGCTTGTCTAAATATTTGTGATATGTAGTTTTTTATTGCTGATGAATGTTTTCATGTAACATCAACAAATGAGCAGATAACTTTTTGCTGTCTTTCATAAAACATGTTTCTTTAATTAAATATGGTTATGTCAGTGGTCTTAAAATATTAATTTTGATACTTGGTTTTTTTTAAAATGTATTTATGTGACTAAACGAAAATATCAAATTATACATTTTAAGGTAATTGATAACAAATTATAGCAATGTAAGGTAGTGTATAACAAATTATAGCAATGTAAGGTAATTTATAACTAATTATAGCAATATTCGCAGAGGACACCAGCAAGGATGTGTAAATATATGCGAACATTCAACAAGCATCTTAACATACCCTCTATCTTCATTACAAAGACAACTAAACATTTAAATAGGGACATAATACGTTGCAGGTTAACTCCTTTAGATTCAATAGTTACCATAAAATTATCTTCCTTTTCTTTATATTCAACTCGAACAACTACTTCAGAATATAAGACAATGAATGCATTTTATTCATAATAACTTGATATTATTACATAAATACACGACTATACTATCATTATCAATCGCTGAACTAACAGCTTAGAGATTTTATGCAATAGTAAGTTGACTCCTATGCTGAATCGATCGACAAGTTCGCGTCTCTTGGTCTTATATATATTATTTCTCTCCTTAACAACACAATTTAGTTGTTACCTATGTTCTTGTTTCTTGTGACGTTTTTGTGATTTCTGATGTCCCGGTAGCTTCGTTCAGGTTCCCATTGAGAAAAAACAAAAGCTACCTGAGTCCGGCTTGAGATCTCAGGTAACGATATATTGTCTTTTACAAACACGTTTCCCTCACATGTCTCAGGCAAGCGATTCCTAGTTTATTACCAAACGTTTCTCTAGTATGACTAAGCGATCACTAATGTATTACCAAAACGTTTCTCTAGCATGACTAAGCGATCATAGGTGTATTACCAAAACGTTTCTCTAGCATGACTAAGCGATCATTAGTGTATTACCAAAACGTTTCTCTAGCATGACTAAGCGATCCCTAGTTTATTACCAAAACGTTTCTCTAGTATGACTAAGCGATCATTAGTGTATTACCAAAACGTTTCTCTAGCATGACTAAGCGATCCCTAGCGATCTACCAACACTATTCTCCAACAGATCTCAGTGAGTCTATCCCTAGTGTTTTCCAACACTTATCTGACCTGAGCTACCCTTGGGCTACGACAGACCTCGAGACACACTGATTGTAGAACAGATCCTTACAAGAATTAGGCGATCAGTGTTAGCTGGAAGCAATTGGCTGCAGGCCTCTGATTCGCCGATGTTCTGGTATCTCAGAAGTCATCTGTCATTTTCCGATATGCCTACTCAAAGAGTAAAAACTGCGAACTCAAGAGCTAACTTTGGGTCTGCCTCTGCTGCGAATCTCCACACACTGCCATGATGCACCACTTTTGATTTTTCCTAAGCTCCACCCTCCTTTCTTGGTTGCGGATGGAAACTAATTACTTAATCCGGCATTTTTCGATTGCATGGACAACTCTTACGACTGTTTTCTTTACCCTGTCAAAGCATACTCCAGATTCCAGTTTCTAGATTCACCAGCGCTATAAAAAATAATTAAGACTTTTCTCTAGTGACCTTGAGTCGGAATAAAGATAATTACAATCTGCTTTCAATGGACGCTTGGTTCTAGATCCCCACCCGGGATCCATGTCACACTTTAACAAATGGTCACCTCACTTTAATCAGTGTCAGACCTTGACCATGTTTAAGGCTTCTTCTTCTATTTTGTCCTGTTGCTCTTGCCGTTCAGAAATCAGATACGATTTACTAGCTGCTCCATCCAACAAATATCCAGGGCCTGACAAGATTCCTATTGAATTAATTAAAGCAGTCAATGAGGTAGGGATATTGTGGCTACATAGATTGTATAACCTAGTATGGACCACACAGGATATACCAGGGGATTAGAGAAATGCAATTATAATTACTATATGGAAGAAGAAAGAAAATAAAAGAGACTGCAAAAAATACAGAGGAATATCACACCTGATCTACACTGGCAAAATACTTTGTAAAATCTTCGAAAAAAGAGGACATTACATAATCAAACCTCAGCTCGACGATACTCAGATGGAATTTAGAAAGAACAGAAGCTGCACGGATGCAGTTTTTACACTCTGATGGAGAAAATAATTGAATACGATAAAGAAGTGTATGTTGCGTTTGTAAATAAAGAATGAGTTTTTGACTGGGTAGATAGACATCATCTATGGGAAATATTTGCACACTATAGAGTAACCGATCACCTAATTAACCTATGTAAAAGTCTTCACATTAATAGTCGGTGCTCTTGTTCGAGTAATAACCCGGACTCTCAACAAAATTGCATATAAAATCAGGAGTACGACACAGATGTGTATTATCCCCTTTGTTATTCATTATATATGTGGACCAAATGTGTAAAACAGGCAACTCAAATGAAGGTAACAACATTGTGAACTCTTAAATGAACTTCTTTTTGCTGACGATCAAGTAGTCATTGCAACTTAAAAACTATAATTGCAGCAACAAATTTATAAACTAAATAAAACATGTAAAGATTACAGCACGAAAATCAATGTAAAAAAAAAACTGAGGTCATGAAAATATCTAGAATAGCCGGAGACATCAATATCGCTATTGAAAAACAGCAAATCAAACAGCTGAAAGATTTCACACGTTATCAGCAGACAGAAGAATTACAGCGGAAATCCAACAAAGATGCAATAAGGCAAATCAGATCATTGGACAATTAACACCAACACTTAATTGCAAGCAGGTGACAATAACTACCAAAAGAGATTTATACAATTTTCGTCCTGTCACTATGCTATCAATGTCAAAACTGGACACTAACATCTAATAAAAAAGCTACATCGTAACAACAGAAATGAAACGCCTGCGAAAAATATTAGGCGTAACAAGGAGGGATATGATCATAAACGATGACATCATGATACTATTAAGAACAACACCAGTATTAGACTACATTAAAAGGCATAAACTAAAATGGTTTTGCCACGTAACAAGACTACCACCACATATCACCGTCAACAAGTAATGCTATTTAGATACATCGAATTCAAAGCCAAAGACAGACAACGAAAAAGCTGACACAGAAATATTTGAGGCAGTAAATGCTACTGTGCATCAGGCAAATAGAACGGCTCGTTCTAGAGATCTCTTTAGAACATGGTGCTGAAAGGCATTACAGAATAAGCGAAAAGAAAGCATTTGCCTTGCGGCGTCGAAGGGAGCCTGTATCCATAGACTTCAGGTTTGTGTTGGGTGGGAGACTTGTGCTGCTGACATGTTGAGCTTTGGGAGTGTTTCTTTGATCCCCTCCATCCACCGCCGCCTAGGTCGACCTCTGGCTCGTGTCCCCGAAACATCCATGCAGTTTGATCTCGATACAAGCTGATCATACTGCATCCTTTTGAGATGTCAAAACCATGTCATTTTCTGTGCTTCATTATAGCAATTAACTGATGCAGTATCAAACCATTTTCCTCAGCGTGCTGTGGCGAATTTTGTCGCTAATTGTCTTTCCTGCTGCACTTCGTACAAAGCGCATCTCACATGTATCAATCTTACATTTCTGACAAAGAGGGCCCAAGTTTGACGCTGTGGACATAACATAGAGAAGATCAGTGTGTTTATCAGCGTCTATTTAGTGGTCGCAGTGACACCTGTAGGTTTCAGCATCGATCCCAACTGGTAGTACACCATGTACGCCTTTTCAATTCTATTTTATATCTCTGTCCAGCATGCCGTGGTCAGTGAAGACACTATCCAGGTACGTAAACTGCCGCCGTGGAAACTGCTCTGTGTCGGTTGAGGGTTGAATGTTTTAGAGTATGTCTTGCTGTTGTTGATCGCCATGTCATACGCTAGACATGCTGATTCGAGACGTGAAGTGTGGTTAATCCTCTTTGCTATTGTGGAAGAGGTTCTGGTGGTCTGTGAAAATCAATTCGTTATGCGATTCCTAACGGTGATTGACTATTCGATAGTTTATGTCGGTGTAGATGATGAATAAAAATGGGATAGCACACATCCTTGGGGAACTCATACCTCACTGGGAACCAGTCTGTATGTCTTACACTTGTTTTAACCGCCCCCTCCCTGTTGGTGTACACGGCTTGTATATTGTCCATTAGCTACCACATCCCCCTTCTTCCCCACCCCCACCACATAACCACGCATTCCTCCAAAACACTCCATAGTTTACTTCTGTTGACCCTATCAAAGGCTTTCTCTTGATCAATGAAGTTCTTTAATATACTCTTCATTTTTAACTTAGCTGTCTTTTAGTGCAAATATCTTGTCCATGCAACCTCCTCCTGTCCGTAAGTGACATTGTGATTTACTGAGCATAATCTCTGCCCTAGCTCGCGCTCTCTCTTCTATGACCAGGTATATATTTGACCTACATGACTAAGGAGGGATATGCTGACAGATGGACTGTTTGAAACTATCAACACACGAAATAAAAATAAGAAACCTATGGTGGAAAGCCTAAGCAAAGCAATACTGCAAGCAGCCACCGAGACCATCCCAAGAGGGGCAAGGAAAAACTATTAGCCATATTAGAATCATGAACTGCAGAAAGCTGAGGATGAAGTCTCAAAAGCTAGGAACACGGCAGAGAGAGAGAGAGAGAGCAATCTATTGAAGTAAATATCTCCCTCAAGGCCATCACTGTGAAATACAAAAGAACACTGAACCAAATAACAAGAGACAGTTGGAAAAAACAAAAAGCCTGAATCTAGATAAAGAAGGGAACAAACTATGGAAATTAGTCAGAGCCATGAATGACGAAATACCATCAAATAAACAAATTACCATCAAGCAGTGTGATTACATGCTTACTGGAAAAAAAGCAGCAAACGCTTTTATAGAACATTATGCCAGAGCAAACCACATTGATGTCCCTACAGACAGGCATACATATATAAATGAAGAACAAAAGAGCCACGACAACATCAAGATTGCACTAGAGGAGCACATGATGGCAAAACTAACCATGAATGAGGCCATGAGAACTTTAAAGAAAAAGAAATCCCCCGGAAAAGATGGGGTAACAAATGAAATGCTGATGGGGTTGGGCCAAACAGCAAAGAGGAAGTTACTGTCAGTCCTGAACAAAAGCTGGAAAGGGGGAATTGTACCGCAGGCGTGGAAAGATGCTGTACTTATACCAGTACCAAAGAAAGAAAAAGATAGAACAGATCCAAATGGATACAGGCCTATCAGTCTACTGAGCTGTGTAGGTAGACTGATGAACCGTATGATAAACACCAGACTGATATGGCACCTGGAAGCAAAACACATACTAATTCCACAGCAGGCAGGATTTAGACAATACAGATCCACTGAGAACCAGATCACTCTCATAGCGCAGGAAATAGAGGATGCTTACCAAAAGAAAAAGTATACAGTAGCGGTTTGGGTGGATCTAGAGAAGGCATTTGACAAGGTGTGGAAAGAGGGACTTAAAATCAAGCTACGAAGAAGTGAAGTATCTGGAAAAATGTACAGATGGATCAGCTACTACCTAGAAAACAGAACAGCCAGAGTCAAAGTACAGGGGCAGATGAGCAAAAAGGTGGCACTGGAGCAAGGAGTATCCTAAGGGGGAGTACTGTCACTCACACTTTTTCTGATGTATATAAACAACATCATAGAGAATATATCAAGAAGAGTCCACAGCTCCATGTTTGCAGACGATCTGCCCATGTGGACCTCTGAAGAAAATCTCACCGTAGCAAACAATCGGATGCAGCAGGCCCTAACATCGCTGGAGGAGTGGGCGAAATCATGGCTTGTCCAAATAAATGAAGAAAAATCAACATGTACGATATTCTCCCTTTCAAACAAACCACAGAACACCAAAATAAGTCTTAATGGCAAATATCTGAGGATAAAGTACAACCCAAACTACTTGGGCGTCAGATTTGATCGGCGCATGACATGGAAAAGTCAGATCGAGAGAAACCGAATGAGAGCAAGACAAAGAATGGCAATCATGAGGAAACTTGCCGGCAGAAACTGGGGAGCATACGAAAGAATACTCAAGAAACTGTACACTACACTGGAAGAGTGAGACCAGTTCTCGTGTATGGCATTGCGGCATGGGCAACAGCAGCGAAGGCGAACTTTGATAAAATTAGCAAACTTCAAAACCGAGCCATGAGAGTTATAACAGGAGGCATGAAGTCAACGCCAATTGTAGAACTTGAAAATATTACAAATCTGCAATCCATGACCGATAGAAGAGACAGCAGAGCCCAGCAGCAAGTAGAGAAACTCAGAAGACTGACAGATCATCCAAAATAGATTTGGAAAAGGGAAACTAAAGCGGAGAAACTTTACAGAAATAGCCAAAGCAAAGATGAGCGAATACCCTATGAACACCATGACAACACCAAAGCCCATCCCTACTGTACGCAAACCCAGCTGGAAGCAGCACATCATTCGAGAGGTGGTAGAAAATATACCAGGTATTGGAAACAAAAACAGCCAGACTGAAAATGAAAGAAGAGACATAACCCTGAGGTACATAGCGAAAAACTACCCAAGCATGGACTGGACCCATGCATACACTGACGGTTCTGTAACAAACACAACACAGAATGGAGGGGCATGGGTATTCCTGAGCCTAACAAATGGTAGACAAACAACACTATCAGTGGCAATTGGAAAATATTCAAGCAATTTCAGAGCGGAGGCAGAGGCACTGAAGACTGCATTGTGAAGCAATGTTGACAGGCAAAAGAAATGAAAGCCAGATAGTCCTGTTTACAGATGCTCTGGCCGTAGTCACAGCACTAAAAAGCCAGAAAAATACTGAACTTACTGATTTAAGAGCAGTACTCTGTCAACTATGCCAGCAGTTAGCACCAAAAATAGTAGTGGTACATTGGGTTCCATCCCACTGTAACATCCAAGGCAACGAGGAGGCAGACAGACTGGCAAAACAAGGTGCAAGACTACCACAACCAGATTCTAGTGTGACCTACGAAGAAGAGTCCAAAAGGTTTATTAGGGCCACATACATGGCCAAATGGGAAACAGAACATACTGGCTACACAAAAAATGATGCCTACTACTAGTTGAACAGAAGAGAGCAGGTCGTGGTCTTCAGACTCCGCACATACCACAACTGACTGAGGTACCATCTATTTAATAAACTGAAGATAGGTGGGACTGACGAATGCACCTGTGGTACAGGGACAATGACCACCGAACATCTGCTGCAAAATTGCCCGACATAAGGGAACCAGAAAAAGCACATGTGGCCATCAACAGTGGCAACACTGGACAAGCTGTATGGCAGTGTCGACAGCCTGAGGTTGACAGCTGCTTTCTTCGAACAAATACAAGTTGACATCTGACAGCGTACGAAGAAGAAGAAGAAAAACATAATCTTTGACTATGTATTTCAAGTCTTGTTGTGAGAGTGGCACAACTATGTCAGCAAAACATTTAGTAGAATACCAAACTTCAGGTTGTCTTCTGGTTTAGTTGACAGATATTTTCTAATGCTGTTTTATAATGCACGTAAGACTGGTTAAAACGTTTGTCTTTCAAATCATGTTGACTGTTTGATACTTGGTTCCAAAACACTCCGGCTAACCCAGATGTTATAACGCGTAGAACTGTTCGGAGTTAGCGACAGCAAGGAAGCGACCGATCATTCCTCCACATAACACTGGAAACCTGACATAATAAAGCCGAAACACCATCCGTTCCCACAGTAGTGAGTATAGAGCCATATTTGTCTTCCTACACATAAAAACGAAATTTCAAAACAGTTAATGGCCTATTACCCTGTACACTTTATTAGATTTGTATTGAGTGAACTTGTTTTCTTTCAAACAGTTTATACTACCATTCAGACTGTCCTTGACGCCAGACGAGTTGCTTGACGGTTAGCGCTTGGTCTCAGTTTCTCATTTTACCATTAAGCAGGATCTGTCTGGTTTTATTTTGGTTTTGTTTTTGGTTTTTTTTTGGTTTTTTTTTTGCGCAGTTTCAGAATTGAAACGTATACGATGTAAACATAAACATGACGCCAAAAGGTGCACGAGAGCCTTCGCTTCTCATAGTAAAGGTATCGGGTGAGCCGCTTTAAAGCTATATGCTTCAGGTTACGCCTCGGTAAATCATCAACTAATTTTACAGTTAAGGAAGGAAAATCAAAGAGGAATATAATTTGGAAACAAATAAAAAGCTGGGACTTTGTACACTGAAGTCTCTAGCACTTCATCCCCCACGCAGTGTCTTCTATGGAACTAAATTTACCTTTTCTTACAAAAAACGTGTCTTGTCCAGAAACGCAGAAGAAGAAAAAGAAGAAGCAGAAGAAGAAGATTCTAATTTAGTAATTGTAAGGAAGAAGTAGTTTTTTAATGGAGCAATCGTAATGGATGTTTGGACAGTGTAGTAGTGTATCTAAAAATCTCGTTTGTTCATAGCCGCAAGATAGATGAATGTACAAGATATTGGTCTGACAACCAGAAGACTGGGGGTTCAATCTCACGTCTAGGAGAGTGACTTTGGAGTCCACTTAATCTGTTCCCATCCGTTTCAAACAGTGATATTTAATCTTTGTGTACCTTAAAGCATTAAGCAAAATAGTATTTAACGGGCGCCGTTTACTCTTTGAAGATGAATTTGCAGTGAGACATAATTAATAGTGTACATTATATTAACGGAAAGCTAATGCAGATAGACTACGCGTTGCCCAAAGCGCGATGGAGCGAAAAACGTTGAAGATTTCCATTCGAAACCAAATCCGCAACACAGAGATCAGACGTGGAACTTCCTTTCTGGCATCATAGATGTGGCGTTGTTACGAAAATACAAATAGGCCGGCCATCTGGTGCGCATGCTGGATAACAGATGGACACGTAGAGTGACATCGTGGTGGGTATGCAACTTTAGCCGCCCTCGTAGGCGACCGGGGTTGATGTGGAGAGACGGCATAATGGAGGCCCTGTGCCCAACATGGTACACCAAGGCAAAATAGCGGAATGAGTTTACTCAACATTTGGCCACCTGGCATCAGACACAGGTGCCTGATTGAATGCCAGGATTTTGAGATTTTAGAGATTTTAAGATATATATATATATATACAGGCTTGACAAATTTTAGGGTGGCTCACCAGTCAGTCAAAAATGTCCCCAGTCAGCATGATCGAACTACAGTCATGCAATTTACACTAGGCACTAATTCACCTTTATTTCTACACAACAATGCGTACCATACCAAAATATATAGTATTACTTACACAGTATTATTTCTTCTTACGAAAGCAAAACACTACCTTCAAGGGAATGGGGTGTGTGTCCTTGAACATTCTTTGTAGTTTTAGCACTGTAGTACAATTTATCGGTGACTTTAGTAAGTTTAAATTGTGGCAGTGGAGGTCCGTTTAGATTATTAAACTAGCTTATGTACAATCTATTCAAACCATAATATCATTAATAAGTGTGAGAGTCGTTATGTAGTAATGATTAAACACGTAATTAACGGTTATAAACAGATTTTATTTTCTCGTCAAGCAAAAATGTTGTACTCGCCACAGACGAGCAGAATATATATATATATGCACAGACATACAGACACACTCACAAATACACACACATGCATAAATACAAGCACACAAACACACGCGCACACACACACACACACAAGTTTGATTATAAAACACTTGTAACCTCAACCGATCTTCTTCTTTTTCTCCCTTTTTCTATCCCGCTGGAGTTTAGGGTCACTACTATAGTTGACCTCCATTCAGGAAACCTGTCCCTCAAAGCATTCCGCTTTTGCTGTTGTGGCTTCAGTAGCTTATGAAGACGCTAGCCCCACGTAAAAGTCTCTTTAGTTATCTTGTACGCATAGAAGGGCAGTGGTCCTATCCTGTATTGCCTAGTAAAGGACCACGGAACGCGCTCTGGGAAAGCAAATGATATATCTTTGTATGTAAATAAGCAAAGTCATGTAAACACTCAATTAGACACGGGCAAATATGAGTCAGACGCTAAGATGTTTATTAAAGGTTAAGACAATGTGACCTTTGACACTGCATTTCATTGTCCTGAACCTCATCATTAGAAGAGAAGGATGATATTCCTTCTCCATACCAATTAACAAGATGTTAATAGGTAACTTGAAATTGTTCTTTGTTTTGGAGACATTGTAACTTAATATAACTGATGTGTCATTTCATAAAAACTAAAAAAACTAAGCAGTCGTGATTGGACAGTTCGGGCACACAAAAAAGATTCGGCGGACGCATTAAGGAAGGTTGTGGACCATAGTGTATCCTGTTTCATTATTCTGATGTGCTACCTATTGATAAGCTGTTTTAGTAATTGTATTGTTTATTGTAATAACCATAATAATAACAATAGGATAACATTAGTTACAACAGTACTGATAACATTAGTAACAGCAGTAGTGATAACATTATTAACAGCAGTAGTGATAACATTAGTAACAGCAGTAGTGATAACATTAGTAACAGCAGTAGTGATAACATTAGTAACAGCAGTAGTGATAACATTAGTAACAGCAGTAGTGATAACATTAGTAACAGCAATAGTGAATAATATTAGTAATAACGGCATTGATAACATTGCTAAAAGCGGTAGTGACAGTATTAGTAATAACTGAAGCTTGAATAGAAGAAGATACAGTAGCAGATGTGTGGGAATGCAAAGTGTCCTTCTCAGGTGTTATATTTGTATTCCTATTATTTCATCACAACAGTTATCCTCTTGTGTGTCTAGGGTGTGGTAGCTACAGTAACACTTTGATTACATTGTGAGATTACCAGTTTCATGCACATACGTCCTCGGGCAATGTTTATTATTTTCATACTCTTCTCAGTGGCCCAATTGTTTGCATCCTTAGTAAGAGGAAATGTGAGCCACAGGTGAACGTAGAATGGTTGATGGCTATAAAAACAGTGCCCTTCAAAACGTTATCGCCTTTATAAAAGGTTGGTAAATGAAATACTGGAGGCAGGTGAACAAAGGAATGCAATATAAAACGAAAGCTCTACCTGGCCAAGAAGGTTTCAAGTCTACAGAACACAATTCACTGTGCCATATAATAGAGGCAACAATTGTGTGATACTTGAAACGTCATAGTCTGTTGTTGTCCTGCACTGAGGCGCCTTCTACGTATTTAAGGTAAAATATATGATCTTTTCTTTTATTCATGTGTCCTTTATTGGATTTTGTTTCTAGAGCTTTCTTGCAAACCCAAACTGCTATTACGCACTCAGCCGCGTGAGTCAGCTCTGATGGCCTTTCCCATGACCTATCAGAACTAACACTATGCTACAGTATAACTTAGTAGATGAGGTACTATATAATGAGGGTTTTATTCTTAAACCCTGGCCAGTAACTCATCTGTATAAATGGGTCTCCTATTGAACAATACTCATGCACCCTCTGAGGTTAGGAAGAAACCAGCACCCTCTGCGGTTAGGAAGAAACCAGCACCCTCTGTGGTTAGGAAGAAACCAGCACCCTCTGTGGTTAGGAAGAAACCAGCACCCTCTGTGGTTAGGTAGAAACCAGCACTCTCTGCGGTTAGGAAGAAACCAGCACCCTCTGCGGTTAGGAATAAACCAGCACCCTCTGCGGTTAGGAAGAAACCAGCACCCTCTGTGGTTAGGAAGAAACGAGCACCCTCTGTGGTTAGGAAGAAACCAGCACCATGCTGAACAGAAATAGGAATGGAGAACCTGCATTTACCGCAGCATGACAATCAAGGTCAATCGTAAGGAGAACGGGATCAAGATGCTGAGCAGCGCATGAGCTGCAGTGGTCAGCGACCCATAGCTGACTTCTAGCGTCAGGGCCAGCGAACCAAAGCTGCCAAGACCCTTCTACACCTCCACGCGGTGATCCTGGATAACAGACTGCAGCAGGGCAGACTGGGTAAGGACAAAGGATCGAAGAGGGAATACTAACCCGGTACTCAAAAAATGTTTGCTGAAGTCGGACGTATTGGACCGAAAAGTGCAAATATCGCAGCCAAGCTGTAAACTACGACACAACGCATTCTGTTATATGGACTACATTCTGCTACTTAAGCCCTTTCTGGGTTTGGTAGTGGGAGATTGAGAACGAACGAAGAAGAAGAAGAAGTAAGGAGAACTCGGACTAAACAGGAGACAATTGGTGGCGGTGAATAGGCACAGTGAACCTTACCGTGCCTTTGGTAACTTGGAGCGCTGCTAATGCACCGCTCAATTACTTAATGTCAGGACAGTACATTTCTGACTTCTGCCTGGAGTGGGAAGAAAATCCACAGACGCACCAGCCCGACAATGAAATCATAAGGGAAGTACAAAATTGTAAAGTTTTACAAATGAACTCGGAGGACGCCTCGGTCATCAAGATCCGTGCATGGCAGTGGGAGACCAGGTTGCAATGGGTGAGAAAAGGATTACCGGAAACAAACATAAACATACTAACACAAGAAAACCTCAGAGGAAGCTCGTGCAAAAACAAGATAACAAGCTTTATTTAACGTTCTACAAATAAATAGTTGTGGCCTGAGAAATAAGAAGCTTGAGCTTGCCAAGGTTTTGGACAACCACAGGGTTCATGTGGCTCTAATGCAAGATACTCTACACAAGGACATTTACCTGAACTTGACAGGATACACTAGCTATGCCTGTGAGTGGATATGTCATACATATAACAGCCCATTCCACAGACATAAAGAAAATCGATATCTGACACACTGGATCAAAGTACACTATATCCAACAATTACAGCCCCTCCCCCCCCCCCCCGCCCCCCCACAGGCGTCCTACAACCTCCCAGATCTGCATGAAACACAATATCACAAAACACACCTTGCAGGTGACTTCAAGGGACACTCGCCACGTTGGGGTTACACTGACCATAACAGTACAGGAACATTTATAAAGAAGCTCTGTGATGCAACCAACTTGTCTGTATTGTAGAATGCAGACTCTACCCCAACGCTGCTGCACAGGGCCCACCTCTCTTTCTCTGGCTTGGGAAGTCGTACAAACCATTCTACACTTTAGAAACGCAATCTGTCGTATCTGAAAGCAATGAAGCAAGAACAGCCATCGAGAGAGCACCATCACAAGAATCAAAGATCCTCTACAACAAATTATGTGCAAAGGTCAAACTCATAGTTAAGAATACAAAACATTAAAAAATGTCCTTCAACATGTGTGAAACTTGACCTAAAGCACAATGAGAAGAAAGTCTAGACATTGATGGATAATTTGTCTGGAAACAGGAGGAGTACAAATCCGAAGCCATTGATAGACGGTAGAGGAATAATAACTGAAGACTAGAAAAAAGCAGTGAACTTCAACCGGTACTTTGCCTCTGTGAACAGAGCAGAAAAGCTTTCTGAGTTGGACAAAGAACGCCTAGGACACTTGAAACGTCAACAGAAAACCTCAACCGCTAGTTCCTCCATATTTGAAGATGACTTCACTGTGCAAAAATTTCAACGAGGTCTGAAGAAATTGAAACTTAGAAAGTCTCTTGGGCCAGACATGATCCATAATGAAATGATAACTCACCTGGGTCAGACATGATCGATAATGAAATGATAACTGACCTGGGCCAGATAGGATCCATAATGAAATGATAACTGACCTGGGCGCATTGGGGAAAGAAGCAGTCCTCAAGTTAATAAACACGACTTGGAGAAATGGACAACTGCCCAAAGACTGGAAGAATGCGAATGTTAGCCCCAACCTGAAAGGCAACAAACCTCCAGATGAACCAAAAAGCTACCGTCCCATCCAATTAACATCATGCCTTGGAAAATTAACAGAAAGAATGGTCAATGCACGCCTTTACTGGTTCCTTGAGAGTTCAGAAATCCTTTGCCTTAAAAAGGCAGGCTTAAGAAAAGGTAGTTGGACAGATGACCAGCTTATCAGATTAACACAGAAAATTCACGATGGGTTTCAAAATAAGAAACATACAGTAGCAATCTTTTTCGACTTACAACAGGCTTGTGATCGAGTATGGAGAAAAGGTCTCGTGGTGAAGATGACTGACGTGGGGATTAGCGGAAAGTTGTACAACTGGATAAAATAGTTCGTCATTGACCGAACAATCCAGACAAAGATGAACAATGCAGTCTCCTCTAAAGAAGTCTTAGAGAAAGGCTTACCACAGGGCTCTACTTTGCGCTGCACTCTCTTTCTCATTTACATAAATGACCTGGCCAAGCACATAACAGTTAAAAAAGGAATGTATGCTGATGATTTGGCAGTAATGGCAGAGCCATAAAGATGCAGAAAGTGTGCATAAAGATTAAATGGAGACCTGAGAAGACTGCATGAGGATTGTCAAATGTGAAAACTGAAGATAAACTGTGAAAAGACTTTACACTATCTTTACCAATAGCCACAAAGTAGCGAAGAAAAATATCAGTCTGAGATTCGGCAAACAGAAATTGCTAAGAGAGGACGGGCCTACATATCTTGGAGTCACTTTCGATTGACAGCTCAGTCTCAAGAAACATGTTTAAAATGTTAAGAATAAAACATTAAGACGGCTACAGTTATTGAAGAGGCTCGCTGGTACAGCATCGGGATCGGACAATGACACTCTGAGAGGCTTGTATTTTGGATATGTACTCTCTCCTTTAGAATACGGCAATGCACTCTTGACAACATGCTCACACACTAATTTAGATTCTTTGGACAGAATGCAAACAATGCCTTGCGCCTTATTAGTAGAGCAAAGAGGTCGACACCCACTGCGACATCTGAAATTCATATGAAGGTAGAACCCCTTGAGATGCGAAGAGATGTGGTTGCTATGGAAGTTTATGAGAGGAGTAAAAGAATGAGCAAAGACCACCCAAATAGAAAACTTGTAGAAAAATGGCAGAAAAAGCAGAGAATAAAATAAAAGCCAGTCCTCCACCACGTCAGTAAGATTAAAGACAGATATCACGTCCCAGACAAAACACAAGAAACACAGAGTGCAACAAGAAATTTACCGCCACATACATGTTTTATATTGCCAGAAATTCAAATAAAACTAACAGATGATACAACAAGAAGTGCTGATCCAGTCAGTCTTATGAAAGCATCACAGAGAACAATTGACACCTAACCAGAAGAATGGATATATGTCTATGCTGATGGATCTGCTTTTAAGGCCACCATTAAAGCAGGATATAGAGTCTACATAGAGTGTGAAGACAGAACATCTGATGAGCTGTTTGACGCCTGTGGGGAGATATGTTCAAATTATGAGGCAGAAATAACAGCATTGAAAGTAGCTCTGTACCACTTGAGGACTGTATTTGATGCTTTCCCATCAAAATCCTAAAGCATCGTAATCTTTACAGACTCATTATCTGCCCTTCAAACTCTGGGAGACGGTCATGACTATAGAGATGAACTTACCCAAATATCCCTAGATGCCAACCAACTTCTCACATCTCATGAAGTCAGAATAGTCAAAGTCAGATACCACAATGAATCCCTGGTCACTCAAATACACCTCGCAGTAACAAGGCAGGCAGACTGGCTAAGAAGGGAGCAAGTCAAGAACAACAATACACACCAACAACCCTACAGACAGTCAAACAACTACTGAAGACTGCGAACAAAGAGGCCTGGTTGTACGGAACTAAACACCAGCTTACAAACACTTGCAGATGCCACTATATAACATTGGGCCAAAGGGCAGGAGCCCATAGGCCGCTGAATCAATAACCAACCAACCAACCATTACGCACTCAGCAGAACTTATACCTATGTGAATTGTCAAGCATGCGATGTTATGTGTTAAAGACTCCATAATCTCATTGCGACGTCCTATTCTCGTCTCCGCCTCACATGCAGATCTCGTATTGAAACCACTCGGAATTTGCATTGAGGCGATACAAAAACAATGTCGGCAGATCGAACTTGGAGCGTGCATATTTATACTCCCTATTTCTTGGCTAGTGCATTGTTGACCTTCGAACATTATAGCTGTTTCGATACTCGCGCCAAACTTTCGTATCACAGACATATTGTTTTGTCAAGTTCCGGCACCGACATGGCTGTACACTTTCTTCTCAAATTAGTCTCAATTCTATCTTCCCGCACTGCGGCAGACATTTGTACAGGTCACGCAGAAGTTATTTAGAAACGAGATAGCAACATTCAATTAATGGCGCCAGGAATGTTGTATTGATTTTTGGATGCGAATTGTGTCGGGACTGAAACCTCGATCAGACGTAATGGAGGCTAACATTCATTTGTTCCTTTTTTTATTTGACAATATGTAAACATAAGAATTCTAAGCCCCAGTTTTTACTTAAAAACAGAACTGTGTGGTAATGTCTTTTTTTCAATTTTTGTCTTCGATCACCATTGGTATTTAGTTTGACAGCATTCCATCACATATGAGACTTAGTTGAGTCGAGTAAAGATTTCAAATGGATGAAAAATGGTATGCAGAATTTCAGCAAATATATAATAAATTTTTTTGTTTTTATTTTGGTTGTGAAGAGGCATTCTCGAATTAAATATTTAGAGCAAATGTGACCCTTTTATTCAATTAAATACTAGATGCAATCACCAGTTTACGAAAGGACTATGTTTTTATCTAAACTTTTCTGTCTATTTTCTGTCAATTAAAGATGCGCGCCAAATTATCATTAAAACGAACCAAAAAATAAAACTGTAAATATTTTGTTCGTGAAGGTAAGGGTTATACGCTAACGAACGAGTCGGTTAATGACAACAAGATGGCGAGGACTAATCCCTGGAAACCGTAATACTGTGTTTCTAGATGTCTAAGGTCTTTTATAGCCTTGAACATTTCTATATTATCCATTTCAACACGAACTATCGTTCACATTTCCAGTTACAGCTTTTACAGGGATGTAACGATCAATGGCGACATAACTGACTGTCCAAGCCTTAGCCCCTAACCTTGTCTATTTTCTGCTATAAAAGATCCATTAGCAACGCTAGTGCCCTTTGAATTAGCTGTGTATTTTCTAGCCAGCCATATAACTGTGATTATTTGATATTATCAGCTCAAAGACACATAATATAGCACAAGGTTGTTGGCTGCTTGTACATTTAATTGAAGTCTGTTTAGAGTTTTCGTTTGGATAATTTAAAATATTGGATGTTGAAAGGTTACTTAGCGCAATGTAAGACTATTCAGAATAATGAAAGTTATTTGTTATTGTTGTTGTAGCGCAATGTAAGACTATTCAGAATAATGAAAGTTTTTTGTTATTGTTGTTGTAGCGCAATGTAAGACTATTCAGAATAATGAAAGTTATTTGTTATTGTTGTTGTTGTTGTTTAATGTCCACAATGAGTAGGTTTACTCTTTTATGCGCCCTGAAAAGAACGTTAAGTGGCGTGTTGTAGTAGATTTTCTCACATCCCGAGCATGCTGATGAAGGTAAGCCGCGGCTCTCCAGACGGTTGTACTGTGTTTGGTTTCATCTGCGTAGCGCTCACTAATATGGGGATCATATCAATCCACATCTTGTCAGCCATTCTGCCTTAAAAACAGCCTGTTTCCAGAGAACTATACATGAAAGAGGGACAGTGGTCTTAGTCTGTGTATTGTGCCTGATGAAGGACTACGGACTCAGTGGAAAAATCCCTTGAAAGGCTGACGATAAAATGACGAAACTGTCATGTGTCAACTATTGTCCGTTTCACAATGGTTGACGTAAATAGCCGCCTAATATCTGGATAACCCTTACACCGATATGCGCGATTTTTTGCACATGAACTTACCTTTTCAATGTCCTAATGACTTAATCATTTACATTGTGTCAGCTAGTGCAATTTTCTTAAAGTGGGTGGTTTTTTGATATGTGCTAGCAAAGGAATTATGTTTTCCCTTGAGAAAACAATTTACTGTAAATTCTTTTTTAATATCTTTATTTACGCATAGGCGTCTCTCCAATTTAAATTAGGTTTTCTACATTAGGTTCCACATAATGCCCTTTTGTAATGTAGTTCATATGTTTTAAGAGCTGTAAGAAGTAACTGAGCATTTCGTAGAAATAGATGTGTGAAAATGAAAAAGCACACGGTATATAGAACATATTAAGTATGGTTTTAGAGGGATTGGTCTAGTTTTATAAATAGACACTGGAGCGAACAATAAATGGTTATAATTCAGTTCTAAGATCCATCTTCTAGCTGAGTGGGGTGGCCCTGAATATGACCGTTTTGCGAAGGTGATGGAAACTTCAACTTCTCGGAAAGCAAATAGGTAGGTTAATTGCTAATCGGATGATTCCAACACATTGATGACTGATCTCGGAAGAATGAACGACATTCCACCGTTTTTTCATTAGCTCTCTTTTTCTTTCAAGGCATGGTCCTTACATTATGCCTAATAATAATTGTTTATATTTGAGAAGCCTGCATACTTTAGTTCTTTCATATCGCATAGTTTGAAAGTTTTAATTTCAGTTGCATCTTGTCCTTTAAGTAGTAACACCTAGTCAGGGGTATTATTTTAATAATTGTTGTAACTTTATTGTAATTTGATATATCCATATAAAAGTTGAGTAGGTGCTATAAGGATGATCAATCTACACCATGACATTTTGTATTGTTATATAGCATTCCAAATGTTAATTTAAAACGTAATTTTGTTTTGAATACCGAAAATTTATATTTGAAAAAATGACAAAACTCCGTATATAATTTCTACTGTGCAATTGATCATACATACTTCATTTTTTTCTTATAATGCAGTTCAGGATTATCCCTTCATTATACACTACAGCCAGAGCTACATCTTTCACGATTGTGTTTTTATAGAAATTCAAATATTTACTCAATTTTGTTTTAAAATGTGATATTCCAAATAATACTATTACACATTGTAAGATGGCTTGATTTCCATATTTCACAACTAAGCCATGGTTCTTTGGTTCTTTAGTATATATGTGCTAAGTTGCAGGACAATCGCTTTACAAATAAAATAGTTATCCCACAAACTGTCTGTACATTGTGGTGTTCAGCAAAAAGATTAGAACATTATTTGTTACCATTTTGTGATTAGTAAATACCTTGATTCTTATCAATGACCTACAACCTGATATATAAACCTTTCAGTATCCCCTTGTCAATCATCCAGTACAAATTTCCTCCTTATTTTCGCCCTCTTGGCATTAAAAGATGCCTTAATAGCTTTTCTCTGAGTTCCTTTGTTGCGACAAAATGTTCTTGTGTTCACATGACTCTCTCAGATACCTGCAAGTATGTAATTCCATTTCATCCATTACCAACAGAGATTTTGCCCCATCATTACCAACAGAGATTTTGTCCCATCATTACCAACAGAGATTTTGTCCCATCATTACCAACAGAGATTTTGTCCCATCATTACCAACAGAGATTTTGTCCCATCATTACCAACAGAGATTTTGTCCCATCATTACCAACAGAGATTTTGTCCCATCATTACCAACAGAGATTGCGTCCCATCATTACCAACAGAGATTTTGTCCCATCATTACCAACAGAGATTGCGTCCCATCATTATAAACAGAAACTGCACAAGCAACAACAGCTTTCACAAAAGTTAGACCATGATTCTTATTCTTCGGACAAAATTTCAAGATAATTCAGTCCACCTGTTTATTGAATTCACTAACAAAAATTACTCATATTTATTTGATTACATGAAGAAAATGATGTATATTATAATTGTTTCTGCTACAATGAAACTCAAACTCACTTCCTAGACCATTCCTCTCTGTTTCTAGCAAATTGGGCATTGGAATAACAAAAGTGACAAACATGTTCTGTAATTATCTTCTTTTTCAAATTGGTATTCAAATGCCAATTATTCTGTTTTCTATCCAGCTCTTCATGAACATTGTCATCTTCACTTAAAAATTGAATCTGACTCACAAGGTCATACAATTTCCATCTCTTTATTTCTGATCGAGTGGGCGGGATCAGTGAACTTTTAAAAGATTCAACATTGATATTGTTAAGTTTACCAGAACGTAATCACTGGCCTAACCTGCTGTCCACTAATTAAATTGTCACATAGTTTGAAATCTTTTGTTGTTTTTTTTTTGTTTTTTTTTGTTGTTTTTTTGGTTAGACCTATCATAATATAACTTATGTTTCCTATTAACTTTCTTTCTATCTTCGAATCACATGGTTTTATTTCTCAAAATTTTCACAAAAGTATTTTCTTTGAAAATTACAATTTGCAAAAGCGAAAATTGTGACTAACATATCGTGCCATTATCATTAAGTGGGGAGTACTCATTATATTATTATTTTTCAAGGGGAGCTTGAAAAACTCTCATTGTTTGTTATGATAACTAAATTCTAGGGGAGCCATAATTTGAAACTAGTAACTGACAGCCATTTTGAATTTTATTTCATGATTTATTTGACTGACACTAGGCCTGTTTGACAGTCTATATCTTAAAAACTACTGATTCTATACATTCAATTCAAGTTGTATTTGAAAGAAGATTGATTATACATTTCCAACAGTCCCACATAAATTCTATTTACCAAACAAAACGCATTTTGACCAAATTCTAGGTGGCACTCCCCCCCCCCCCCCCCCCCCCCCCCCCCCCCCCACCTTTAGGTTTTGCCGTGAATGGAGATTCAGCCAAGAACAGCGATGGCCATGGTCGCCGTGACAAGACTGCGAATCATCTGGAAAGACAGAAATATTAGCCATAAAACGAAGCTGATTTTAATGTATACGAGATTTCTTTCGGTATACCTCTACACGTGCGAGACTTGGACTCTGTTGGCTGCCCTAAAACGTAAAATGTGCTCACTCAATGAAAATAAGATGCTTGCGAAGAATTCTTGGAATTTTATATTTGGATCGCATTACAAACGAGAGTGTTCTTGAAATTGTTAGGAAGAAGTTAGATCAATATAAAAACCTATTGACTATAGTAAAAGCACAAAAATGTACATGGTATGGACATATGTCACGATCGGTGGGGCTGACCAAGACCATCCTGCCATGCAAGGCACTGTGCCTGGGAAGCGTAGGAGAGGGAGACAAAAAATAGAGATACAATATAAAAGAGTGGACGAGAAGATCTATAGTTGAAACTAATACCCCGACGAAAAATCGAGATATATGTCGTGTTTGACAAACAACAATAACGGTTCCTAAAAGATCTTCTAGGCTACTGGATTGATGATGATATATATATATATATACAGGCGTTTGACGACGGGGTTGTGTTTATCCTAGGTTTATCCACCATCGTCAATCCCTCCGCAATACTTTTTTTGTCCACAGAAAATTGGTCCCCGGCCCTAATCTCTTTTGCTTGATCTGTTACACCTATGTACTTGCTCACACACTTTTTAACTACACATGGAACGTACCAAAGGCTGACATAACTGTTCAAAACCTGTGGGCTTTGGGTTGAAACTGATTTCGTAAAAAATGGGGAACATTATTTCCAAAAATACTCACTGTCATGAAAAGGGTAATCATTTCAAAAGATTAGTTTCATTAGAAGCGCTGGTTGTTTTAAACCGTATATAAAAGAAGATGGGTAATCAGTTTGTTTCAAGGCAGGATACTGTAAAAGGATCACTCTCAAAAGTGATTTGTTGTGATTTGTACGGTTATTTGTTTTATTTCTCTATGTGGATGATGTATGGATTGATTATAAACCTTGGCACACTATGAGTGCTGTTGAGTTTTGTAATTTAGTTGGCCGCTACATGCGACTCTTCGTAGGTATTTTCCCAATGAATCCTTCAGCCTTCTAAACTACAGATGGCCATGGCCTGATCCTGACGCGAGAACCTTATCAGTATGTTGTGCTTGACTGCACTAGCGTATCAGTTCAAATGAAAGTTACTTAGAGTATTGGAAGGTTAGGGTATTTGGAAGGTTAGGGTATTGAAAGGATATTTAGAGTAATGGAAGACTACTTAGAGTATTGGATAGATACTTACAATATTGGAAGGTTACTTAGAGTAATTGGAGATTAATTAGAGTATTGGAAAGTTACTTAGAGTATTGGAAGGCTAGGTAGTGTATTGAAAGGTTAATTAGAGTATTGGAAAGTTACTTAGAGTATTAGAAGGGTAATTTGACTATTGGAAGGTTACATTAAGTATTGGAAGGTTAGTTAAAGTATTGGAAGGTTAGTTAAAGTATTGGAAGGTTAGTTAAAGTATTGGAAGGTTAGTTAAAGTATTGGAAGGTTAGTTAAAGTATTGGAAGGTTAGTTAAAGTATTGGAAGGTTAGTTAAAGTATTGGAAGGTTAGTTAAAGTATTGGAAGGTTAGTTAAAGTATTGGAAGGTTAGTTAAAGTATTGGAAGGTTAGTTAAAGTATTGGAAGGTTAGTTAAAGTATTGGAAGGTTAGTTAAAGTACTGGAAGGTTAGTTAAAGTATTGGAAGGTTAGTTAAAGTATTGGAAGGTTAGTTAAAGTATTGGAAGGTTAGTTAAAGTATTGGAAGGTTAGTTAAAGTATTGGAAGGTTAGTTAAAGTATTGGAAGGTTAGTTAAAGTATTGGAAGGTTAGTTAAAGTACTGGACGGTTAGTTAAAGTACTGGACGGTTAGTTAAAGTACTGGACGGTTAGTTAAAGTATTGCAGTTATTAGAGTACTGGAAGGTGGCTAGCGTATTGGAATCTTATATAGGTGTTTCAGTTATTGCAGACCACGCGCGTGGCACACTGTGAGTAGCCTCTCAAATCGCAAGCCTGGGCGCTAAATATGGAGACCCCGGACTGTCAAAACTGCAGGATCCCCCTGGTCTCGCTGGCGTAATCCAAAGAAATGCAAAGTATGACAATTTGACTCCAGTTCAGCTGCAGAAGCTGCCGAAATCAGTTCGCAATTTTGAAACCATCCGCCTTAGGTGCCATCACTCCGGATTTTCTGTCTGGGTTTACTCCCGTAGCCATACTCTCTCCCGAGGTTTCCACAAGGCAGTGGAGTTGCTGCCCGCAAATGCTTATTATTCGAGACATCCGATGTTACTATCATCATCCCAAGACATGTCAGCACTCTCTGGGACTTGTGGGTTTAAAATCAGAGTTCCTCCTCAACCAGGCGAACTGCCTGAACAGGCTAACAGAGCTTCGTCTACCCGGGTTTAAAGTAAGAGTTTATCTTTTCTTAGGTTGACTGCCAACCAAGGCTAATGAGCCCAATCTACCCGCCGAGTTATACCACCGGGTAGTCGGTCGTGCCCAACAGCCGGCTCTGTAAGAAACATGGGGCCCCTCATAAAGGTGCTGCTGGATACACAATAATGTAGAAGAGACCATTGGCATGGACACTCCTGAACGGCAAGTTAAACAGTGAATCCAGCAGCGATCTCTACACCTGGAAAAAAGAGGCTATATCAGACGCTTCACTTTCCCTTTACAAATGGGACGTCCATTCCAGACCTGGCTACTAAAGAAGACTACTAAAAACATTATAAGGCTGTCTAGAGTTAGACGACTACGTAGACTTTCATATGGTTACCAGACATTTGATCATAACGAACTATGTTGTGCTTACTGTTTGCAGCTTCATGTCTGTATGGTTTCAACCAAGAACCCGCGTGCTTCTTCCCAAATGTAACTGTTGAAGCTTTTGTTCAGAAATGAGACATTAGTTTTTGAAAAATGCATGGCTCTGTAACAAGGACAATCTATCGACAGGTGTCCCTAGATCAATAAGGAATGTGGCCTCTAGTGTATGGCCGTCTATTCCAAAGTGACTTATTCCAGTTTTCTTTTAGCTTACTCTTCCCAGATTTGAAACTGAGAAGAAGAAAAATCGCTACTCGTATATGGCAGATTGCACTGTATTGGGGATAAAACATGGTCTCTAGCGAAGAAGGATTAAATAAAATTTAAAGTGTTTGAAATGTGGTGCTACCATAGAATGGAAAACGTGAGCTGGACAGAAATAAGATCTAATGACAATGTACTTACTGAAGTTGGCGCACAAGAACAAATTGATGCATATGATACAAAATCGTCGGTTGAGTTGGCTGGGTCATAATATGAGACATGAAAGTCTTCTACAGGTGATGCTATAGGGCAAGATTCAAAGAAAAAGAGGACCGGGGCGACCAAGACTCACTTTTACATCTCAGGCATGCAGGGAAATTAAAGTACGAGCTTATGCTCAAATGAAGAGAACTGCAGAGGATAGAGTCAAATGGAGAGACATAGACAACCTTACACCCATTCTCCGGACTGATCAACCAGGTGATGACGATGATGCGATTTAAATTTTAATATATAGCACATACAATAGCGGCGCTTGCTCGGCTTAACAAAATCTGGCAAGACAAACAGTTAGCCATATGCACGAAGATCACATTAACGCGTACAATGGTCCTGTCAATATTCCTCTATGCTGGTGAGACATGGACAATTACAGTTCGCTTGCAACAGAGGTATACATCTAAGGCATTGAAGATAAGATGTTTGCGAAGACTTCTAAACGTAACAGAGTTACAAATAAGAAAATACGAGAAAGAATTAAAACAGCAATATGGCCTTTTTAAGACCTCTTGGCAACGGTCGAAAGTCGAGACCAAACGGTCTTGCAAATACGATCCTGCACGGAAAGATGCAAAGCGGTCGAAGAGGTCGTCCTAAAAAGAGACGGGAGGACAACATAATGGACCAATCTCCGACCAGACGAGGCACAGACAGCGGCCGCTGACAGTAGCTTGGGGTTGTCGGAGTGTTTTCGTGTGTGCCCTAACCACCCCACCGGTTACGGGATGACTTGCCTTGACTTGACACGTACCACTCTACATACCATTGTCCATTTCGAAAAATCCACCACTGCAAAAATGAGGTTTTTTTCTAGCCATATCTATATGGTTTCACATTGTCTTGTATTTGACTCAACACGGCCAACACTGAAATGACTGACATGCCGAGACCACTTTTCTGGGGTCTAATATGGAACTGGTGCTGGATTTAGACCCCCAGAAATCTGGGGTTATGCCCTCTGTGGCTCGGTTGGTCTGCATCCAGTGTTTGATAAAGGAATTGACGGAAGAGCACTATCAGGAGTGGAGCCTGAGGCTAAAATTGACTAAACACGCCAATAGTGTAGAATGACTGTCAAAAGAGAGCACCTTCGTGGGGTCTAATAGTGAACATGTGCTGGTATTAGACCCACGGAAGACAGGTCAGTCTCCAAACCGCCAAATGAAAGAGCGCCTGCTACGGTAATCTGGTCTCCACCCTGCAGAAATCGCAGGCTCCAGAAACTGGGCCATTGACAAACTAAAAGCCCTCTATTGATACGGTCTGGCTAATATTGAACGGGTGCTGGAAATAGACCCTCTGAAGACAGGTCAGCTTTACCCTACAAATGACAATGCTCTGCTACGGTAATCCTGCTAAGCCTGAGAGGAGCCGCAGACATTTTGGTTCACGTACTAGGCGGATAAGCCAACGGTTCGAGGTGAGGGATTACGGCCGAACGCCTCTAAGCCAAAAATCCCGCCCAAAAGCAGCCCAGCACGAATGCAAAGGGAGGCTTCGACATGGTGGGGACCTCGGGGCCACGCTCCAGCCCCGCCCGGTCAAGCCGCAGAATGAGGTCTCTGCCGTCCGCTGATAAAAGCGGGCGGGAAGCTGCTCGATATTCACCCCATACGGCGATGAGGAATGCAATCATTTGTAGAAGACTTAGTTCTCGGTCGGGTTCCCTAAGCAGTAGATCAGCTACCTCACTGCGAACTGCTGAGACTCAACCCTTGACCATGTCCGCTCCCTAGGCGGACAACATCTCCGTGCAAGACTAGGCTTGTCACCTGGTCAAATGCACTATTTCGAGAGGAATCACAGGTCGCTGACATTTGGTCCACGTGCTTTGCTGATAAGCTACCATCTGAGGGATTACGGCCGAACGCCTCTAAGCCAGAATCCCGCCCAAAATCTCAGCACCGCTGAGATGGGAGGCTACGACACGGCTGGGGCTTGTGTCCCGGCCCGATCGAGCCGCAGGAATGCACCTGGTAAAATGCACTCCTTCCTCGCTCTTTGCATCTGTCTGCTATCAGTCCTTCCAATGGACGCAGAAGAGATGCAGTCCAGCGGACACTGCACCTCCTGTCCTATGGTGGCAAGCTCCCGGGTGGCGGGGAATGCTAGGCGTACCATCACTGCAGATGAGCCGAGAAAATAGAGCGAGCAAAAAGATACCTCACTCATATGCATATGCTACGTTTCTAGCAGGACGTGACGATCCTGGGAAAAAGTCACACTGGACTGCCTCTCTTCCGGGATAGTACAAACTAGTACATAGTCCATCATATCATTGCCAAACGCTATAGACACGAGTAGGGAAGACTCGATAGTCCTGCAAGACAACTTCCCAAGAGAGACAACTCTGACCAAAAACAACTGCTGCCTTGCAGTTAGGCTGGGGACAGCCAAAGGCTAAGGAGGGCAACCCTACAGAAACGCCTGTTGAAATCGGATGCACTGAGCCACTGGCTAACAAATTAAATCAGTGCAATGTAAATATCGCTGTAAACAGCGTACGATGAAGAAGAAGACATTGTCTTGTTATTAACTTCCCTAATCGCTTCATAATTTCGTTTGCATGTAGTACCACACATCTTCCTGAATATATTTTTATAGCTTCTATTATAAATGCGAACCATTTTGTCTAACCTCTGTGTAACCAGGTCACTGTTTGCCCATGTTAAAAGTGTGCTGGTTGTCCAATCTAGATCCACATGTTAACTCATCTTTGAGACTTCTGGACGACATCGAGCTGTCATCATGTTGATTGTTCCAAAACGATAACGCGTTGGGAGGAAACCATCAATAAACGTAAGTTACAATCAAAATATCTTCGTCGGGAGCCAAAAAAAAATAACACATTAAAAATATAAAAATATCAAACGATGAATAAATATTGATGACAGACATGTTCTTTTCCCATGCCTGAACTGGCTCATAAAGATAGAACTTTTCATTACTGACACCGCCATTTTTTCTCCAAGTCAACTAAGGATTTATCTGTTTGGGGTGTGCTGAACTGGAATATCAAGTCGGTGTTTACGATTCTGGCTGTTGGTTTCGTTGAATGTATTCACTACACCATTGATGGTCTATTGACGGAACCAGTTCACACAATATTTTAGTGTGGCTTCGAGTGCATCGTTCTTGTCCCGGTACATGAAAGATGAATAGAAGTGATCCATAACTAGATTAAAGTTGTTAGAGTTTGATGATATAAACGGAGCTGTATTCTATAACATTCTATAACAATAATAATGACATTAGATTGTATAAATATAATGATGGGAGGGGTTAGTATAACATAATTGTGAGTATAGAAAAAACAACATATTGAAGGGAATGGATAAGATACAAATACAGTGAGAGGGATAATAGCACATAATGCCTGTAGCGAATAACGTAAACACAGCAATGGAAGTGAAGATGTGTACATGATGGTCGTAGTAGGCGGCCAATACATAATGTCTGCTGTGAATTGTTTTCTGGGAGACTCTGTGTGTGAGAGGAAGAGAATATCTCAACTACCACACTGAAAGTATGTCACAAGAGACAGTATTCTAGAGTAGAATACTCTACAGATCATGTCATTAATTTGGATCTATTCTGAGCTGCATGTGGAAGAACATTCTGAGTTTGAAGGAAAGCTCTAGAATCAATATTTCTAATATGATACAGGAATAAAGGGAATTTCAAAAATAATCCTTTATATATGGTACACGAATAAAGGAAAGCTCTATATATGATGCCTAATAAATGATTCAAGAATAAACGAAAGTTCTAGAAATAATATATCCTATATGATGTAGAAATAAAAGATGACTCTAAAAACAATACCTCAAATGTAATAATCTATTAATAGAAAGTTCTCGTAATAATATATAATGTATGATACAGTAATACAAGAAAACAATACCGCATATATTATATAGAAATAAAGTAAGGCTCTGGAAACAGTACCTGATATATGATGCAGGAATAGAACAGCGAAAAAGAATCGATTGCTAAGAGATCGAAAGAAAAAATCAGTGGTAATCGAAGCTGTTGAACCATCAATCAAGTTATCAGGCCCGGACATTATATTTTTCAGTCAATTCAAAACAATGATTGTTGGAATTCTGGGAATATTAGAACAATTATGGAAGTTAACTTGTATGACTCGACAGTCTAGCCATGGCAAACTATAGATGGCCATTGTCTAGCCCAATTTTATTTGAAGGTTCCTAGTTCTTCAACTTTACACAACGTTCATTTTTGTGTTTTCTTTATTCTCAGTTATGCTACTGTTTGGCTGTGTGCATGAATGCATGGCCGAGGGGTTAGGGTGCTGGATGTATACCATGGAGGACTTAGGTTCAAACAAATCTGAGGCCCAAGTGTTATTCCATCGGAAGTGAATTATAAACAGCATGAAAGCCGAGTGGAAAATGCAGCTACAAACGGCTTTTGTTTTTCAGCTCTATAAATCTCACATAAAGACCAAAAAAAATTTTTAAATCGTTACAGGGATCATAGTATGGTAGCAAAGAGTAGTAACACTACAATCTTCACGATGTCACGTAAAAGGTGACTAACGGAAGCTGGACATAGAGCAGGATACCACATCGTAAAGCAACTTTGCAGTGCGTTGGACTTGAGATTCACCTGGAAATCAAATACAGAGAAAATCTAGACAAAGGACATAGAAAACTCTCTGTGATGAAAAAAAAATTTGTTGGTACATTGTGGTTTAAAAAAAAGATACTCAAACAAGTCTACACTGTGGCAGTCAGACCTATTATTGAAAATGCCTCTATTACTTGATCTGACGTGGATAAAACAAACACAGGAAAACTAGACCGATTCCAAAATATGGCTTTCAGAGATATCCTTGGGGCATTGAAAAGCACTCATGTTACAGAGCTATTGAAATCGGCAAATATCGAGCCCATAGAATTAAAAAGAAAATACAAATCCCTTACTCAGTTTGAAAAGCTAAAAAGATACCTGATCATCCTCTACACCAAAAGTTCCAAGAGAGAACTAAAAACAAACTACTAAGGAAAAGCCCTTTACAGCTGGTCAGACAAAAACCACACACACCACGCAAACATCCTCGAAATCGAATAGTGCGAAGCACTCATATCACAAGCATAGATACGGAGCCAGGACCGGTCCACAATAATCTTGAAAGTTCCAGGGATAGCGAAGCACTCATACCAGAACCATGGATACGGAGCCAGGACCAGTCCACAATAATCTTGAAAGTTCCAGAGATAGCAAATAAAAGTGAACAGTTAGCAACAGAGCGAAAAATCCACGTTCTACGTGAGTTCAAGAGACAGTAGCCAAGCAAGCCCTGGACACATGTGTTCACGGATGGATCGGCCACGGAGAGAGAGAAAAGGGGTTGCAGCGCACACTGAAACATCGACATTGAAGGTCACTCCATGCCAGCAGGAGAGACCTGTACCAATTTCAGAACTGAAGCAACAGCTCTACGTGCAGCAACTCAGATTCTTATCAGCCAAAAGACATCTGCAAGAAGAACAGTCATCCTAGCTGACCACAGAAGCGTAATACAAGCCATCTCAAACAAAATAAACTCAAAAGAAATAAAATATGACATCGGGGTTCAGTCCCGAACCAAAAAAAACGATCTAGTCAGACAGTGGATTCCGACCCAGTGTCTGATCCTTGGAAACGCGAAGGCAGATGAGCTCGCAAAAACCATAAGGGGCAGCATGTAGATTAGCCACCAACAGAGCTATAAAACGATCCATTACAACAGAATGGAGAGACCAGCACACAGAATAAAATCCAAAACATGACAACCAAGACAAACTTGGCAGAGATGGGTAGACAACAAATCTTTAAGACTCAAATAGTAACATTGCAAACCCAAGTCCCACCTTCGTAATACAATGGGTATGAGAGATACCGTCACGTGCGATTGCGGAGCATCCAAGCAGACACAATTACGTGTTCTGCAGGACTGTCTCTCTTCTGCAAACCAAAGAGAGGCAAGTCTATGCAAGGGGAGTGACTATGTTAGGAAAGTTATGTGGAACTGGCGAAGACCTGAAGCATAGTTTCCTTCGTGAATCTGACCGGGCTAGAAGAATTATAGCATCGGTTGATCGAAGAAGAAGAAGATATAAGCAGTGTAAAAAGACATGCTAAATCAATTCAGCTGCAAGAGAATGAGAAAAACGCCAGGAAAGATGGAGCGAATGGAACACGAATTACTGACTTTGTGTGTATTTGTTGAAGACCTATACTGACAGGAGGTAGCGAATTCTGGACGTCCCATTCGTTAAAGGAAAGTGAAGCGTCTGATATAGCCTCTCCTTTCCAGGTGTAGAGATCACCGCTGGATTCACTGTTCGACTTGTCGTTCAGGAGTTTCCATGCCAAAGGTCTCTCCTACATTATTGCGTCCCCAGTAGCGTCTTCATAAGGGGCCCCCTGTTTCTTACAGAACTTGCTGTGGGGTGCGACGGAGTACCCGGTGGTATAACTCGGCGGGCAGATTGGGCTCATTAGCCTTCGTTGGCAGCCAATCTAAGAAAAGATAAACTCTGACTTCAAACCAGGGTAGACGAAGCTCTGTTAGCTTGTTCAGGCAGTTCGCCTAGGAGAGAAGGAACTCTGATTTTAAACTCACAAGTCCCAGAGAGTGCTGGCTAGTCTTGGAACGATGAGACTGTCATCGGATGTCTCGAGTAACAAGTATATGCGGGTAACGACTCCACTGCCTTGTGGAAACCTCGGGAGAGGGTAGGGCTACGGGAGTAAGCACAGACAAAAGATCCGGAGTGGTAGCACCTAAGGCGGATGGTTTCAAAATTGCGAACTCATTTCGGCAGCTCCTGCAGCTGAGCTGGTGCCAAATTTCCATGTTTTACAGTCCTTTGGATTACACCAGCGAGGCCGACAGGGGGATCCTGCAGTATTAGCCCAGGGTCTCCATATTCAGCGCCAAAGCTTGCGCCCTGAAATGCTACTCACAGGGGGCCACGCGCATGGGCTGCAAAGACTGAAACGCCTATAAATGAATACTGGCAGAGAGCAAGAGGTTTTGTTATACCCTCTGTGTGTGGAAAGAGAATGAGCAGAATCTTTGCCTTTAATGTACAACGAACACATCAGATAAAGACACTTTCAGTTGATTAGAAACACAAACCCTGTGTCAAAGTGTTAGGCTGCTGGTGAGAATGACGTAAAAGACTTTTGTTTTCTTTTACTAGGCCTCATAGTTATTGTGAGTTCACATACTCGCTACCATTTTTTCTTTTAGAGAGTAAATCAGCTGCTCACTTAGTGGATGAGTCGACATGATAGTGTCGATAACGGATATAAATACTGCACATTTGCTGTGAGAAGCGAGCATTCATCTCTATGCTGTTCAAAATAGTATATTATTAATGTTCTTACTGATAAGTATAGTTTATTAAAGACAGACACAAATCAATTGAAAAATATTTAGACGGTATTTATTTAGAAAACCTTGTGACAGTGATACGTATTGACAGCAAGAGAACCTATGAAATACTACGATTAAATATATAGTTTTATTGATAGAGATGTTTGGGAAAGTGAAATAAACATTTTGTTTGCTGCAATTCTCACACGATTAATATTTACAAATGTGTACGAATTGGAGGCACAATAAACGTTTGACGGCTGTTCAACGGATTTTGATCAAATTTTTACAAATGTATCACACAAAATAAACTAACTAAGGCAGATGAAAAATGTATTGTGGGGCACAAGCCAGAAGACGAACATTAAGATGAACAGGACATGTATTTTCTTTGCAGCAAAATATGTTTGCGAGACATGAACATTAAAACAAAATTGGAAAAAAGATAACATCCGCTTTGAAAAAAATATTATCTGTGAAATACAACATCTGTTGTCTGACAATGTGCTGCATGCTGTGATAATCATACCTTGGTATTGTAGCCAACTATTCGGCCGAATACGAATAGCTAATTGAATGTGCTACTCGGGTTCAAAGCAAATTCGGAACAAATATTCCGTTCACACCTCGATGTGCATTTACTTGTTTAAATGTCTGACTGTTTGCACATAATGTTTCTGTGCCCAGTTGTTTATATGGCAGTTTTCTAGATTAATTTAATTAATTTTCGTCATAGGTTTTCATTTGAATCCACACTCGCATATCCAACATTATTTATCAGGTTTCCTTGTATATTGTAAATATTCGGTAATATGGTTTTCTTAACCACGTTTTTAGGAATTCTAAATGGAAACACGTATGAGACATTTAATGAACTTGGACTATCGCGAAGCACAAACATATTGTGGAAGAATCTACAGCAGATCATCTCATGCCAAGAACAGCTCATATATTTGTTGTATTTGGATCATAATTTCAATATGAATACCAGCTTGAAGATCTCCACGTAATACACTGTAGGAACGAGAAATACCAATTTTGATAAATTCTATTAAACCACACTGGTGTGTATATTCTTGTAAAACTTGGCACAAATAATCTACAACTGTAGACTCTACATCCGGTGTTTCCGGTAGTGAATTTGTGGACACAATAATCTTAAAAAAAAAACAACCTTGAATCAAGGAACAACAAATATTTGACTGACGACGAAGAGATTTTTTGCCCAGAAACTTCATTTCTGCGGAACGTTCATGAAATAATGCAACATAATCTAAACATGTTTCATGCTGAATGACATTTTGTTACGATTGTGTTGGACTGTTTTATAAAATAAATAGTTAATAAAACATGGAACTGAAGATGCATCAAGAAAGCGTCAAGCAGCAGCCAGCGAATCATATCTAACTGTTTGCATCAGGGTCAGTGAACCATAACTAACCAAAACCCTATTCCACCTCAAAGTGCCGGCTCTGGAAACAGACTGCAATCGTGAAACCTGGCTTAAAGATTGGGGACTGAAGAGAGAAAACAAGCATGGTCCCATAAATGAAGTGCTGGAATCGGCTGTGTACACTGAAAGTGGCATATGTAGCAGCTTTGAATTAAACTGCGGTCCGACTTCATAAACGTCCTTTCGGGATGATCACCAAAGAAGAATAAAAAGAAGAGGAGAAGAAGTAGAAGAAGAAGAAGTAGGAGAAGAAGAAAAAATGAAAAACATATTGAATACGTAGACATAAACACACATGTACAGTCATGAACACTAACACAAATAGATACGTCTTCTCAAACACATAGCAGGCACATACCCACACTAAGGACACCACAAATACATTTAGGACTGTTCACATTCGCGGTCCCTAGATTTTTGAGGAGCATGTCGACCACTAACAAATTACCCCTCCCCCGCCCCCCCCCCCCGCCCCACACCACCACCACCACAAAACCCCCGCTTATCCAACAAATATCGTTATTAAAATCCGAACACCCCCTCCCCTTTTATTTTATTTTCAATGTGTCGTCACAAATCTCTTTCAAAATCCACATTTTTGCGTGACTATTTATAACAAAACGAAAAGTACAATAATGCAAATCAGACAACTATACAGACAAACAAACATTTTAAAACTGAATAATAGTATTAATTACTCTGATTGTACTAGTCAGATTGGCTAGTTAAAAATTGTTACAATTATTTTAAAGATGTAATCAAAATGAATTAAATAACAACATGCAATCTAAAATAATCACACCATTTCCTTCAATTTACACTAACCGTTAAGTGTTATCAAATAATGGTAATTTTGATAAGAAATCAATAATAGCTATCGTGGTTGAACAATGTGAAGTATAGTTTTTGTCAATAAAGAATTTCTCTGTACAGATTCTCCTTATCTGAAGTCAAAGTCAGATGCTTTTCCATGGAAGGAACGAAAAATCCACATTTGACTTGGTTAGCATCGTTTATTGGAGAGGGTATTCCATCAACAGCTAATGATTGGGGAATTGCCTGCAGTCAACTTTGATTACGTGTCGACAGTTCAATATTTCTGTAAATCTAATATTGCTCTGCTCTAGCTCAGAATCAATTGTTTTACTTCGTTTTCTGAGTATATAAGAACACTAAAGAAAAGGAAATCTCCCGGAAAAGACGGGATAACAAACGAAATGCTGATGGGGCTGGGCCAAACAGCGAAGAGGAAACTGCTATCGGTCCTGAACCAAAGCTGGAAAAGGGGAATTGTACCACAGGCATGGAAAGACGCAATACTGGTACCAGTACCAAAAACAGGAAAGGACAAAACAGATCCAAATGGATACAGGCCCATAAGCCTACTGAGCTGTGTCGGCAAGCTGATGGAACGGATGATAAACACCAGACTGATGTGGCATCTGGAAGAAAAACGAATACTAATTCCACAGCAAGCCGGCTTTAGACAGCACAGATCCACTGAGGACCAGGTCATCCTCATAGCCCAGGAGATAGAAGATGCCTACCAGGCACAGAAACACACAGTAGCTGTTTGGGTGGATCTGGAAAAGGCATTTGACAAAGTCTGGAAAGATGGACTTAGAGTCAAGCTAAGAAGAAGTGATGTTTGTGGGAAGATGTACAAGTGGATCAACCACTACCTCAAACAAAGAACGGCCAGAGTCCAAGTACAAGGGCAGATGAGCAAAAAGGTGACACTCGAGCAGGGAGTACCCCAAGGGGGAGTACTGTCACCCACACTCTTCCTGGTATATATAAACGATATTACAGAGAATATACCAAGAAGAGTCCATAGCTCAATGTTTGCAGACGATCTGGCTATGTGGACCTCTGAAAAGAATCTCACCATAGCAAGAAATCGGATGCAGACGGCCCTAACATCGCTTGAAGAGTGGGCGAACTCATGGCTGGTCAAAATAAACGAGGAGAAAACCACATGCACAATATTCTCGCTTTCATTAAAACCCCAAAGTACCAAATTAAGTCTAAATGGCAAATTCCTGCAGCCAAACGACAACCCAACCTATCTGGGAGTCACATTTGATCGGCGCATGACATGGAAAAGTCAGATTGAGAGAAACCGAATGAAAGCCAGAGAAAGAATGGCAATCATGAGGAAACTTGCTGGCACAAGCTGGGGAGCAGACGAAGGCATACTAAAGAAACTGTACACTGGAAGAGTGAGACCAGTTCTCGAGTATGGCATTGCGGCATGGACAACAGCAGCGAAGGCGAACTTCAATAAAGTTAAAAACTTCAAAACCAAGCCATGAGAATTATAACAGGTGGCATGAAGTCAACGCCAATTGTAGAACTTGAAAAGATTACAAAACTGCAATCCATGACCGATAGAAGAGACTGCAGAGCCCAGCTGCAGTCAGAGAAACTCCGAAGACTGACCGACCATCCAATGCACCAGAGACTAAACAATTTGGGAAATGGGAAACTAAAGCGGAGAAACTTTGCAGAAATAGCCAAAGCAAAGATGCACGAAGATCCCATAAACGCACTAACAACACCAAAACCCATCACTACTGTACGAAAACCTACCTGGAGGCAGGATATATTTCCAGAGGTGGTAGAAAATATACCAGGTATTGCAAACAAAAACTGCCAGACTGAAAAAGAAAGGAGAGATACTACCCTAAGCTTCATAACGAAAAGCTACCCAAGCATGGACTGGACCCATGCATACACCGACGGTTCTGTAACAAACACAACACAGAACGGAGGGGCAGGAGCATTCCTGAACCTACCAAATGGCAGAAAAATAACACTGTCATTCGCTACTGGTAAGTACACAAGCAATTTCAGAGCGGAGGCAGAAGCACTGAGGGCGGCAGTGGAAGAAATGGTGACACACAGTGAAAATGAAAGCCATATAGTCCTGCTGACAGATGCTCTCGCCGTAGTCACATCGTTAAAAAGCCAGAAAAACACTGAGCTTAATGACTTAAGAGCAGCACTCTGCAAACTGTGCCAGCAGTCCGCACCAAAAAGGGTAGTGGTACAGTGGGTCCCATCACACTGCAACATCCAAGGCAACGAGGAGGCAGACAGACTGGCAAAAGAAGGGGCAAGACTACCACAAACAGATACCAGTATGACGTACGAAGAGTCAAAACGGCTTATCAAAGCCAGATACATGACCAAATGGGAAACCGAACATACTGGTTACACCAAAAACGATGCCTATTACCAGTTGAACCGAAGAGAGCAGGTCGTTGTCTTCAGACTTCGCACTGGCCACAACAGACTGAGGTACCACCTATTCAACAAACTGAAGATAGGGTGTACCGACGAATGCCCGTGCGGTACTGGTAAAATGACCGCTGAACATCTGCTGCAGAACTGCCCGACATACGAGGATCAGAGAGAGCAGATGTGGCCATCACCAGTGGAACTGCAAGACAAGCTCTATTGCAGTGGCGAGAGCCTAAGGATGACCGCCGCTTTTTTCGAAAAAATAATGGTAATTGTCTGACTGCGTACGCAGAAGAAGAAGAAATTTTCTGAGTAGAGGAGACTATTCTAACGTTCGGTAAGGTAAACATATTGATCGGACTATGTTAAGATCACATGAAACATACTGATCAAGGTCTGCCTCACTTCCAAGCGGTTCTCTCTGGAAATAGGCTGTTTCAAGGCAGTCTGGCAACGAAGTGGGTCTCGGCACTGTCATCCCCATACTGATGGTTTTTACTGAAAAGCCTCGAGTTGCACTATAGCCAGGAGCCAGGAAAACTCCGATCGACCTTCTCGAGTACGCCTTATGATAAGAGGAGAACCACTGAAACCCGCTACCAGAGAAAATCATCGAGTGCCTAATTCTAGTAAGAGAGACATTAGCAACAGCAACCTCGTTTTTCTAAATGGCTACTGCAATAGTTTCCAGTTGCCCATTTTCATATAAAATTGAAGATTAACCACCAGTTCGCCTACAGTTTATATTTTGTTATTAAAGTGCTCATTATACTATATTATTTTAAAGAAATCCAATAAACAGTCATTAAGTACCAATTTTATTAAAAAGAGACGCAAAATCCATGAAAAAATTACTCAATGAAAAGCAACCACCCACAATCACTGGATGCATGATAGCAACAGATGGAGAGATACTGATGGAGAAAGATAAAATAATCGACAGATGGACAAAATACATCAGCGAATTATATGACGACAACAGACCAGACTTAACTCAACAGGTAGATTGTGAAGAGCCATCAAAGTTGACGGCAGAGGTAAAACATAATATACAACATATACAAAAATGAATGGCACCAGGTCCAGATAACATCACTGTAGATGAAACTGCAGCCACCGGAGATTTGGGATTAAAAGTGATAACATAATTACTAAATTATATATATAGCTGGTGGTGGATACATCCCGAATGACTTGGTGAAGCGTTGTAAAAGAAACCTCGAGCCATAGAATGTGAAGACCATCACACGATTAGTCGTATGAGTCACGTGATGAAATGCTTCTACGAATCATCATAGAATAAAACCAGAAATTGGCGATGAGCAATGCCGGTGTATGGAAAGCAAGGGCACAATAAACGCCATATAGGTATTAAGAAAAATAGTCCAAAGAGATGAAAACATATTTATATCTGTACTTCATAGACTAGAACAAGGTATTACAAAGGGTGACGCACAGGAAAATTATATTTATTTGAGCTGCATGTCAATGGCAAAGACCTGAGAGTTATTCAGAACATACACTGAAGGCAGACTGCAGCTATACGAATAGATAACACAGTAGGAAACTTCAGTCAGATAAAAAAGGGAGTAAGGCAGAGATGTGTGTATTTCCCTGATCTGTTATCCTTGTACAGCAAATTTATATTGCGATCTCTAGAGACAGTGCCTGGAATATTAATTGGTGGACAGAACATGTGTTACCCTGATGTCACTGTGTTGATAGCACAGAGTGAGTCAGATTTACAAGAATTGCCAAAGAAAAATCAATCTCGCAGAGTGTGAGTTGAATATTGTGCAAAAAAGTATATCGCTGGAATTAAGGAAGAGAGTTCTTTGATGTTATTTGGAACATACTGACATACGACAGCAGGTCACAGACAATCAGCAAAGAAGTACAAGGATCATTAGGGAAATATGGTTTTATAGATCAATGTTGACAATTCCATGTCCTGCAAATCAAGCTTATAACTTGGTTCTTGAAGAAGCACAGACACAAAGACAGGGACAAATCAGGACAAGGCAGTCATTCCTTTTTGGATATGTCATGAGAAGAGGCGGGCTGGAACACATTGTGACAACGGGCACAATCGTTGGCAAGTTGCTGGAGATGTCAAGAACACATTGTGACAACGGGCACAATCGCTGGCAAGTTGCTGGAGATGGCTGGAACACATTGTGACAGCGGGCACAATCGCTGGCAAGTTGCTGGAGATGGCTGGAACACATTGTGACAGCGGGCACAATCGTTGGCAAGTTGCTGGAGATGGCTGGAACACATTGTGACAACGGGCACAATCGCTGGCAAGTTGCTGAAGATGGCTGGAACACATTGTGACAACAAGCACAATCGTTTGCAAGTTGCTGGAGATGGCTGGAACACATTGTGACAACGGGCACAATCGCTGGCAAGTTGCTGGAGATGTCAAGAACACATTGTGACAACGGGCACAATCGCTGGCAAGTTGCTGGAGATGGCTGGAACACAATATGCGACATGAAAGTTTTATACAGAAGATACGTGAGTGCAAGATCTAGAGAAACAGAGAAAGGTGGAGACCAAGACTCACCTTTACATCTCAGGCATGCAGAGACATTCAAGTGGGATCTGGTGCTGAAATTAGGGGAGCTGTAGAGGATAGGGTCAAATGGAAAGACATATTGAGACAACTTTACAACCAGTCTTAGGACTGAACAACCAGAGGATAGGGTCAAATGGAGAGATATGCTGAGACAACTTTACAACCAGTCTTAGGACTGAACAACCAGAGGATAGGGTCAAATGGAGAGATATGCTGAGACAACTTTACAACCAGTCTTAGGACTGAACAACCAGACGATGATCAAATAATGAGTACAGACACACGCCAATTAACGGATATATGTCTATGAACGGACACTTACACAATTCTGTTTTGAAATATGCACATACAGACATATTGACAAACATAAAGCAATTGATAAACATAATGGTAGTATATGCACATATAAACAACCTAACACAAAAACTCAGTGACATGTCAGGGCATCATGAGAAAGCTGATGTTAGTCACGGTCCTCTGATGATAGACGTTGGTTTGAGATGGATACCAGTTTCATCTCCGTCGTGAGCTGCCTTCCAACTCACGGTCTAAACTTATTTCATATCTTTGCGTAGACTCTCTTGTGCGTTCCCCTTCTTCTATTTCTCTCGTGTTTCCTCTTCTTTTCCACTTCCCTATATATCGCTCCATTATTATATGTATCCATCTTTATGTGTCTGTGTATGTGCCTGTCACCATCATCATCATCATCAGATGGACTGCCGACTGCCGTTGCTGATCATGGATATCCACTTCTTTGTGTCACGTTTATCGTGTATCAGTCCCGCTGTTGAGATCAACTTCCATGCTTTTCTTTCCAGCTGTCCAACATTTTGTCTATTTGCCTTCCTCTGTCTCTCTTCCCTACGATTCTGCCGTTGTCACAGTTTGTTACAACACGTCTGTTTTTTGACTTGCCCTAAACAGGATAAATGTCTTGGTCTGATGCTTGCCATTATCTGTCTTTGTTATGTTCCTCTTCGAGTGGTACATTAATAGCCATGAAATTGTCAACATTGGTCTGTAAAACTATATTTTCGTTGTCTCCAACGGTCCCAGTGCTTGCCTGATAATTGTCCATGACTCGCCGCCGTATGTCAGTACTGGTTCCACGTAGCATCTAATAACTCTCTTCCTTAATTCCAGTTATAGAGTTTTGTTGCGTAAGATTCTCTCCTAATCTGGAAGACTGACTTTGCCTGGGATATTCTGTTCTTTATTTCAGAACTTAAGTGCCAAGTATTGAAATGCGTGTGCTTGTCATAGTGTATGCGTATGCACGGTGATATTTAAAAAAAAATTTACGTGCCTGTCCATAAATGTGTGCAATACTTTGGTGTGAATATTTTATATAATCATTGTTTCGTGAATTATGCATATTGGTTTTGTGCTTGTGTATCTACGTGCGTATTTTTTCATTTGTATTAATCGTCCGTGAAATCAAATTGATTATTTCATGTTTGGCGTGCTCTTTTTCATAACTGGCATATCGTAACTCACAAGCTCCTGGCCACTGTCTGGGTAATGGGTAAAGATTAAGGCACGTATTTGATCGTAGTAATACACAATTTCTTTATTTATGTTGTTATTTATTAGTTGTTTTCACTTGTACACCTTTTCTTGTCCACAGAGAAAGCCTCGTGATCGTAACGTGGATTTCGTTTTGTTTCTGTCTAGTTACAGTAACAGTCTTCAACTATGTAACGTGGATTTCATTTTGTTTCTGTCTATTTACAGTAACAGTCTTCAACTATAAAAATGTGTTTAAGAAATATTGTACTATCACAACTTCGATTGATTTATTGCCAGCTGTTTCACCAGAAAGGGTATCTCACTGTCGATCCCACCTCGTTGGATAGACTGTTGTAATATAATATGTTTCAGGATTTACTGTGTAGACACGAGGTAGTGTCTTAGTTAATATGTTCCACCTGACCCTGAGGTTTAAACAGAGAATGCTGGACACGAATTATTGTGTTGCTCTGATATTTTTGTTGAAAGACGGATTCCAAACTAACATTGAATGTGCATTTATTTGACTTTATCCTATCACTTGTGTTGTTAAGTGCAGTGGAGAGCCGACATTTCCATTCTTGGGCTCAGTGTCAATGTTTTGTTATAATTTATGGCATTTCTCTATCGATCTGCCTTATCATCTGCCTTTTGCCTTATAACCATATCTTTGTGTTGTATATAAGCACAGATGTCGGTGATTGGCTTACATTCTCATGTCTATCCCTTTTCTGCCTTGTTCAATGCATCCGACAACAAGGAACTGTTCTCACAATAAATGCATTTATAATGTCATCAATTTTCATTAAATTCCCCCTGATGGTATATATGGCTTTCCTCGGACATTTCATTTAAAATGTGGCAAATTTATTTTCTGTACCTCCGATAAGGGTTAAATCTTTCACAAGTATGTGGTATCCTAAGAATGCTACAAAAGAAAGCTATTCAATCTGAGACGCCCGTAGTTCCTCATTAATGGGAAAGAAACAACCATCTCAGATAACCTCTTTATTGATGACTGCATCATTAACACTTGCTCAGATCAAGACACGCAGACCACCATAGATGAGTTGTCCATTAGATGCACTCATTTTGGTTGCACGTTAAAACGAAGAAACTGGAAGTAATGTTGCGGCTTGCTCTCTTGAAACCATAACGAATGCCAAACATCACAGTTTCAACATTCAAACTTTCTACTCCCTTTCTCCCTTCACACCTCCACCCTTAAGTACGTGCCGTCATATTCTGACGATGCCTTATATACAGACACACACAAATTCATAAACCTTACGTGTGAAGCATATATGCATAATCACACATCATGCCCGAATGTATGTTTAGACACACACGCATAAAACAATCATATCACCCGCACAGACACATACAAATAAACACACATGATACATTCATTCACACATACACAGACGCAATCACAAATATGTTAGATCTTATCAGCTGCTTATCCTTGATGTGAAAGGCCACGAACAGCACGCTTGTTACTGTGTTTAAACAATTTCGTACGTTCCTATTAAAATAGGAATCTCCCACCTGCTACAACTTTAAGGTGAGGGCAAAAAAGCGAAGGAAATCAAACTTCTGCGCAGAAGACAGTTGCCTGTTTGTACTTTACTCCCATTCGCTTCTAATTCTGTGGCATTCCAACCATTCTATTTTCAGAAAATCCTGTACATCACAGTTTCGTAAGCTTAAGTGCAGCACAAACATAATCTGAATGATACAAGAGTTACAACCTTGAATATCGTCTTCACTATTTGAATTATAGACATAACTTGAATGATTAAGAGTTACAACCTTGAATGTCCTCTTCACAAATTGAATTATAGACATAGCTCGAGTGATCCAAGAGTTTTAACTTTGAATGTCGTCTTCACTGAATCCATTACAAATATAGCTTGAAGGATCCAAGACTTATAACTTTGAATTTCGTCTTCACTAATTGAATCACAGATAATAGCTTGAATTATCCAAGAGTTTCAACTTTGAATAACGTCTTCCTTAATTCCATTGCAAATATAACTTGAATGATCCAAGAGCTCCTACCTTGAAAGTAATCTTCATTAATTCCATTACAAATATAACTTGAGTGATCAAAGAGCTTCAATTTTAAATGTAGTGTTCACAAATTCCATAACACACATGACTGCAAGGATCTAAGAGCTCTAACCTTGAATGCCATCTTCATTAACTGCATTACAAATATAACTTGAGTGATCGAAGATCTCCAACTTTGAATCTCGTCTTTACTAATTAGAATGTACATGCATCTTCGGATCGTATTTGTTTGTGTTATTTGTTATTTCTTTTAGCAAAACGTTTCTTTCCTTTTAAAATGATGTCTACTTCTATCTTCTTCGCAGACGTTCTGCTTCGTTATTCTCGGCTTCATATTTTTCCTTTACTTCTTCTTATCTTCGTCTTCTTCATTATTCTTCCACGTCTTGTCGTCTGCTTTGTCACATACCACCACCACCACCACCACCACCACCACCACCACCACCACCACCACCACCACCACCACCACCACCACCAACACCACAAGCGCTTACGGAGAGTGGTTAACCGATGTGTAAGTCCATCTTAATAGACTCAAACACTAGAGCAAAGTAGACCCACCGCCTGTTAAGACCATCTATGCTGCTCTAAACAAACCACCTAACCATGTCTGGTGTAATACCATGTCACAGTTAGTCACCTCTTACGACATGCTCTCTGTGAGGCAGTAGTGCCATTATTGTCCTTGTCACACAAAGACCCCGGTAGACCACTCGGAACCATATGTATTAATATCCTGTATTTTTGGGCAATGTCATAATCCTTATCATCTGACACGTTGGTTTTACTTTAGATCTGTCCAGGTGTGATAACTGAGTCATAACTATTCATGTCTATGTCGACTTTTGACCTTCACTACCGGCACAGCCTCTATTTATTTTTACCAAGTCCATTTGACGGCTGCTGCGTTTTGTTGTTTCCACATCATCCTCATTATGTTGATTTTCTTGCTTCCACACCGCAACCCAAATTCATGACTTATGTAGCAGCTCCAGCTGGTTGAACTACCATAGCAGATGTAAAATGGGTCTGCACTAACTATACTCTCGTTTCGAACAAATAAACTATAACACTAATTGAGAATAAAACACAACAATGAAAACTTTATTTCTACTCGTACACAACTGCCTCTCCAATCTTCACTCTAAACACAAAACATGGCTGGCTGTAGAAATATAAAGGAAACACAAAACATGGCTGGCTGTAGAAATATCAACTAAACTGAACTAAAAGAAACTTGATTATAAACTACCACTTGATGAACGTACAATTACTTCAAAGTCGAACTGAAACTTGATAAACGAACAGTTACTTTATAGACGAACTGTAACTTGATACGAACTGTAATTCGATAGAAAACTGTAACTTTACACGAAGTGTAATTCGATAGACAAACTGTAACTTTAGACGAGGTGTAATTCGATAGACAAACTGTAACTTTAGACGAGGTGTAATTCGATATACGAGCCGTTATGTGGATTGCCACATGATGGAAGATTCGTGCCAGTTCTGCAACCCCGGGGATTTCGTCCGTGGTCCTATTCTCCTCGTCGTCTGTTGATTGTAGTGATTCGCTGAAGCGCTGGATTCTGTACTAGTCTAATATCTCTCTAGTTAGACGCTGTATTCTTTTCAGCTTTACAATTAAAGTAGTATTTAAGATGACTATCTCATGAGTGTTCCTCGTGACGCACTACTATATCTGGTTCAATCACTTGCTATTTGGAAACATCAACGTCATTACTAGTTACTTCTTCTGGATAACCGGCTCAACATCAAGACTCACGTGGTAAAGGATGTGTCTGTCCAAACCTCTCTCTCTCTCTCTCTCTCTCGCTCTCTCTCTCTCGTTCTCTCTCTCTCGTTCTCTCTCTCGCTCTCTCTCGCTCTCTCTCTCTCGCTCTCTCTCCCTCTCTCTCGCTCTCTCTCTCTCTCGCTCTCTCTCTCGCTCTCTCTTTCGCTCTCTCTCTCTCTCACTCTCTCTCTCGCTCTCTCTCTCTCTCGCTCTCTCTCTCTCTCGCTCTCTCTCTCTCTCTCGTTCTCTCTCGCTCGCTCTCTCTCGCTCTCTCTCTCGCTCTCTCTCTCGCTCTCTCTCTCTCGCTCTCTCTCCCTCTCTCTCGCTCTCTCTCTCTCGCTCTCTCTCTCGCTCTCCCTCTCTCTCTCACTCTCTCTCTTGCTCTCTCTCTCTTTCTATCTCTCTCTCGCTCTCTCTCTGGCTCTCTCTCGCTCTCTCTCATTCGCTCTCTCTCTCTCGCTCTCTCTCTCTCGTTCTCTCTCGCTCTCTCTCTCTCGCTCTCCCTTTCTCTCTCGCTCTCTCTCTCTCCCTCTCTCTCTCTCGTTCTCTCTCGCTCTCTCTCTCGCTCTCTCTCTCGCTCGCTCTCTCTCTCGCTCTCTCTTTCTCTCTCGCTCTCTCTCTCGCTCTCTCTCTCTCCCTCTCTCTCGCTCTCTTTCTCTCGCTCTCTCTCTCACTCTCCCTCTCTCTCTCGCACTCTCTCGCTCTCTCTCTCTCTTGCTCTCTCTCTCTTTCTCTCTCTCTCGCTCTCTCTCTGGCTCTCTCTCGCTCTCTCTCATTCGCTCTTTCTCTCTCTCTCTCGCTCTCTCTCTCTCGCTCTCTCTCTCTCGCGCGCTCTCTCTCTCGCTCTCTCTCTCTTGCTCTCTCTCTCTTTTTCTCTCTCGCTCTCTCTTTGGCTCTCTCTCATTCGCTCTCTCTCTCTCGCTCTCTCTCTCGCTCTCTATCTCGCTCTCTCTCTCTCTCTCTCGATCTCTCTCTCTCGCTCTCTCTTTCTCTCTCGCTCTCTCTCTCTCTCTCTCTCTCTCTCTGGGATCCGAAAGTATACCTGCTTTCTTCTTTCCTCTTCACCGATATCAAGTCGGTCCTGTTCTCGTTGCTCGCTGCCGACTGAATGACGAATTTTTCTCCACTAGCTGCCGACTGAATGACGAATTGTTCTCCACTCGCTGCCGACTGAAGGACGAATTGTTCTCCACTCGCTGCCGACTGAATGACGAATTGTTCTCCACTAGCTGCCGACTGATGACTTTTTCCAATCTTCGTTTTAGAATATCAATCTGTCCTCTCGCCTCTTCGTTATCTCGTTCTCGGAAACTCTCTCTCCAACTGATCTTCGCTCTTCAAGACTCTCCCTCCACCTGACTTTTAAACTGACGACTTGTCTCTCCTAGTTAGCTACATTCCCCGCTTTTTTCAGATCTCGCGCATAGGTTTTTCCTTCAAGATTTCATTAAAAAACCAGTTAATAGCATTCGTCCCTACCGATCATGCTGTAACAGGCACCCATGCGTCAAGGTGTTATGCAAGGTTACGCAGTTTTTAACATATACGTGGCTTGGAAACTAACGTTATGCATTCCAAGCATTCCGATGTCCAGATTTGAGTACATCTGTACTGGCTAGCTTAGTTAGTTTTAATTCTATAACACATAATACATGATTACTGGCTCGCAATGCTTCCACAGTTTCTAACTTGAATAAGACATGTCTAAAATACTATCCCTAATAAAATCTACACCGTTAAGATCTGTTACACTTTCTCAGACATTCTACATATTTATTTCCTTTAGACTTAACTTAAAACTTAACTTCTTTATCTTTATACTGATTTAGAAGACTTTGCGGAGTCTGTATACAACCAGATTCTTCTATCAACTGTATCTAAAAATAACTATATGCATCCAGTCTATTTTGGAATGCATTAACTCATCCTGTCCCCAATATTTCGTTTGCTAATGCAAACAAGCATTCAGCACTCTCTGACTAAAAACAAAATAAGTTCAATTTAAAATAAAAAGACACTCGTTCTTTGCAGCAGTTGCCACAGAATTCACTCTCGTTACTGTTAAGAAAATAAGATTCACCAGAAACCTTAACTTAATCAACAACTTCTTATATTTTTATATGCTTGCACTTGGCTTCTCCTCTAACGTCAATTCAGTATTTGGCACGGTTTAGCCTGTTGAGCGACTCCATCATGAACGCACGAAAAAAGAAGCGCTGTTTTCTACGTTTTCACCGTGTCACGTCTAGCAGCGCTCGACTTTTGTTCAACATAATTCTCAAAAAGCACAACTTTTGGATCGTTTACGTATTCTGACTTTCCAGGATTTCCTCTTTTATTTAATTATTCCCAATATTATCCAAATTCCTAATCCACAGATGTATTACTTTTTCTCATCTCATAAGAAGAATTTACGTTCCCATCCGCAACCCCTCTAAACTTCCCCCAACCATCCCTATCTGCCGATTCTACTCTGCTGGTTGTCTATTCTCCCTCTGACTTTTCCTTAATTGACTTTGGGTCTTGAGTAAGGGTCTCAATTTTGTTTTGCTCCAACCAACCTCTGATCGCTACTTTATTCTCCATGATGTTCACGAATATCCCTGACGCCTACAACTCAAACAATGTATCCATGACTACCCTGACGCCTACAACTCAAACAATGTATCCATGATTACCCTGACGCCTACAACTCAAACAATGCATCCATGACTACCCTGACGCCTACAACTCAAACAATGTATCCATGACTACCCTGGCGCCTACAACTCAAACAAAGTATCCATGATTATCCTGACTCCTACAACTCAAACAAAGTATCCATGATTATCCTGACGCCTACAACTCAAACAATGTATCCATGATTACCCTGACGCCTACAACTCAAACAATGCATCCATGACTACCCTGACGCCTACAACTCAAACAATGTATCCATGACTACCCTGGCGCCTACAACTCAAACAAAGTAACCATGATTATCCTGACTCCTACAACTCAAACAAAGTATCCATGATTATCCTGACTCCTACATATCTTATGAATCAACGGATGTTATCACTTCTTCTATCAGAAATCTGATTGAGCTCCAAAATACAACAGAGTCCTTCCCCATCGACTTCTACACCAAGCGAATCCAACAGGATATTTCGAGTGTTCGCCCAAACCGCTTTCAATACTTTAGTGTCTGGTACACGAGACTTGCGCCCTTCTAACATTCGTCGTTGTGACGATCTTATAAGCAAACCTGCCGCCACAGTAGGAGCTGTGATCATAATGCGCGAAGACCCGTATGTCAACAACTATCCAATCCTTTCTTTTTTGAATATGAGAATGATAATGCTATTGTTCATTTTTTTACTAAGCCAAGATCCACACTTTTATCATTGATCTGATTGTGCCATCTCCTTCTATCGAGTGCATCTCACATCAGTATCTTGAACAGTTGTTTTGACACACCGTCATCTTATAAGCACCACAATAACCAAAAACCCGGTAATCCTGACAGGACAATTGTTTCGGTTTGTTTCTTGCCTACTCAACTTACAGCTGATGTCTTTGGCAACGCTCTCCAGTCCATATTTTATTATTTCCACTCATTCCTCGTTTCAATATCTCACATCTCCCTTATATCAGTAAGAAGTTAACAAAATTACTGTCTATATACGTTACCATGACCTCTCTACCACCGTCTACTATAAACCGACTGACACACATAGCTATCTTCTTTGTACCTATTCCCACTCTCACTTTTACTGTGGCTCCACTCACGTTGTTTTCCAGCAGCTATGTATTCGCCAAAAAGACGATGACTTTCTAGAAAAGGCACACCACAAACTCGACATCTTTCGCAAGCATCTCTATCATGTCCTTACCACCGTTCCATCCCTATCGCTGGTACTGAGGTGATCACAAGTTCCTATAAGCCTCCACCCGATCGACTAAACTGGTTTTTTCTTCTCTCAGCTTCTCTTTCCATGCGATCTTATTCCACCACAACCATCTGCTGCATTCCAATGTCCCACACTTGGTATTTCATGATCCTTCTGTTATAGCGTCTTGACGTGATAGAAACTATCGTGAAATGTTGATTAGAAACCGATACAACACTCACCTCATAGGCTACCACTATTGAAACTAACGTGACATATTGATTAGAAACCTATTCAACACTCACCTCATGGACTACCACGATAGAAACTAGCGTGACATATTGATTAGAAACCGATTCAACACTCACCTCATGGACTACCACGATAGAAGCTAGTGTGACATGTTGACTAGAAACCGATTCAACACTCACCTCATGGAGGGACTACCACAATAGAAACTAACGTGACATGTTGACTAGAAACCGATTCAACACTCAACTCATGGACTACCACAATAGAAACTGACGTGACATGTTGACTAGAAACCGATTCAACACTCACCTCATGGACTACCACGATAGAAGCTAGTGTGACATATTGATTAGAAACCTATTTAACAATCACCTCATGGATTACCACGAAAGAAACTAGCGTGACATATTGATTAGAAACCGATTCAACACTCACCTCATGGACTACCACGATAGAAGCTAGTGTGACATGTTGACTAGAAACCGATTCAACACTCACCTCATGGATGGACTACCACAATAGAAACTAACGTGACATGTTGACTAGAAACCGATTCAACACTCAACTCATGGACTACCACAATAGAAACTAACGTGACATGTTGACTAGAAACCGATTCAACACTCACCTCATGGACTACCACGATAGAAGCTAGTGTGACATGTTGATCAGAAACCGATTCAACACTCACCTCATGGACTACCACGATAGAAGCTAGTGTGACCTCGTGATCAGAAACCGATTCAACACTCACCTCATGGACTACCACGATAGAAGCTAGTGTGACCTCGTGATCAGAAACCGATTCAACACTCAACTCATGGACCGCTACGGTACCTTGCCCTGTTACTACAAACGTAGTTTTGTAACGTGTCACACTATCAGCCAGCAGACACTTTAGGTGGCCATTCCTAAAGCAAATGTTTTAATATTAAAGTGTGGTTGACCTGTAAGTAACACAAGTCAAACGATGATGCTATTTGCCTCCTGATGAAGGCTTCGTTGCCGTAACGTCGATACCTGTTTGCTCCTGTCATGGTGAAGTTAGTTAGCTGTACCTGGTTTGTCTGTATCAACATCTCAAATGATACTCTTAATGCCATATTCATATCTCTAGTTTGTCTGTATCAGCATTTCAAATGATACTCTTTATCCCATTTTTATGTCTCTAATTTCACTTGTCATCATTGCTGTGATATTTCTAAAATGTACACTGTTTTTTATGATGTGTCATATTCTTTCCAGAACGAAGCCTTCGTCATTACAGCTTTGGTTTCATCTCGGTTTAAAGCGAGTCGGCCCGCGTTACACAAAGACATCCCTAGACTGTCCATAAAATCCGGTGCTATCCACCATGGTTGGGATTGACTTCTTTTTCTCCTTCCAGGAAAATCATTTTTTCCAGACCGTTATGTTTCTTCATTTTGCCGAAATATCTCTTTTTTTTCTTGAAATGTTATCAATTTTCTGTAATATGTGGCGGTTGCAAAATGTACGTCTTTTTTTCCCGTCCATGATATTTTCAGCCTCCTTATGTCACAATTCATTTCAAAAGCTATGATAATTTTTTTAATAAACGTGTTTAATCTAATTCACTTCCTATAATGCTTCATCATTTATATGAATTACATATACCTCGCTTTCCCTTTCACTTATCTTTATGCCTTTTTATTTGTTTTGAGTCTCTCTCTCGTTCTGTCTCTCTCTCTCACTGGCTATACATATGTATATGTGTGTACATGTGTGTATGTGTGCGTTTATGTGTGTGTTTATGTATGTGTGATTATGTATGTGACCAATCCAACATTGCATCCAGGTATTTCGCAGACAGACAATCACAAATCAGCTATTGTGCTTTTGTCTTAGTAATATCGCCATGATTTTTCTGATAGATACGACAGATGTATTCCTTCTCTTGTTAACAATCTGTGTCCAGTATATTCATCGACATGTCAGATACACTGTACTTCTCGTCTTTCTTCTTCTTGTTATTCTTCTTCTTCTTTTCCTCTTCTTTTCTTCTTCTTCTTCTTCTTCTTCTTCTTCTTCGGCTGCGACTTTCGCCGTAGTTTAAAGCGATGCTGTCATATCTTCGCCTGTCGACCTAACACATCCGATTTCAACACGGCATTTTTGCTGGAACTGGATGTACCTCCCCTCGCCTCTTCAATTCGTAATCTCCATCATTTACCGATAAAAGAAGAAAAGAAGCATTTGTCAACAGGTAGAGTTCTTCCACACGAAGCTGTACTTAAGTGATCGGAACCTCAAGTCGATTGCTGCCTTCGTTAGTCATTGAAGTCGAGGTCTAAAGACTAACGAGGAAGAAGAAAAAAATACAATCCGTAATTTCTTAGCCAGGTTACACGTTTACAGTCTGTTTCCATGGCCGCCCCTTCAAGGCGAAACAGAGTCTTGGTCATTTATGGATCACTGAGCCTGGTGCAAGTAGCCAGCGTTTGGCCAAAGCCAGCGTTTGGCCAGTGGTTGGCTACTGTTATCGCATGCTGTGCTGCATCTTCGACACTTGATAAACTGTACCAAATCTATTTTTTATATATTTTATAATCTATTCCTCGATTTGTTGTATAGACGGTACCAAATGTGATTTTAAATTTGTCCTATGGACTGTACCAAATCTATTCTTTTATTTATGTGACATACTATACCAAATCGAGACATTAATTTGTGTGACAGACTATTCCAATGTAAACATTAATTTGTAAAATAGTTTGCATCACATGTACTCCTCAATGTGTCAATGTAGACTGCACCAAATCTAGTCATTAATATATCTAACAACAAATCAGTTAATTAATTTTCTTTTGAGCCATACTAATCTATTCGTAATCGTATCTGGTAGACTATTCAAATCAATTGATTTTTATGTTGTAAAGAGTACCAAACCATTTCACTAATTTGTCTGCGAGATTGTAAAGTCAATTCTTTGATTTATCGTAACGGCTTTAAAATGTATTCATTTTATTAAAATAGATTGTGTCAAACCTGTTCATTAACTTGACTGATAGACTGTACCAAATATAATCATTAACCTGTTTGATAACATAAAGTCATCATTATTTCATGAGTAGTCTTGAACAACATAAAGTCATCATTCTTTCATGAGTAGTCTTGGGCAACATAAAGTCATCATTCTTTCATGAGTAGTCTTGAACAACATAAAGTCATCATTCTTTCATGAGTAGTCTTGGGCAACATAAAGTCATCATTGGTAAGCACTAGTTTTTACATTGTTTAAATGGTATGTTGTTCTTGTTACTTCTGATTGATCCTGCTGGTCGGATGTGTCGGACCGAAAGTTGTAAACATCACAGTCAAGATGTAAACTACGACACATCGTATTCCATTCTCCGGTCAACATTCTGCAACTTCCAACGCCCTTTCTATGCATGGAAGAGTGAGTGAGATCGAACAAAGAAGAGAAGAAGTTGCTTCTGTTTGATGGAAATAAACCTCCATTTTGGCGAAAGGAAATTATTCTCAAATACCGACGGTTTTTTTGGTTATATTACTAAAATAAAATTGGCAACTAGTTCTGAAAGCTAATCTCTGGGGTTACGAAAAACTAGCACAGTAATTTATGACTGTTAGACTGTTGTTACATTTGATTAATTCATTGATTTTCTTTTTCGCTTCAGTTAATTGAACCATAAATCCTACACTTGGCCTCTTTCACTAACTCATTTAATGGAAGCATGTATTTATACAGCAGCTAAACGTTAGTAAAGACAAGATAGGCTGAGCTATCCAAAAAGGTTTGTAAGAATTGGAGAAGACATCATTTTGCATGAAACATGTGAAATAAATTAGAAAATGAAATTGCTTTGGTCATTTTTGTTTAAGCGTAAACGCGCGAATCGGCAAAGTGAATTCATCATTTACTATTGGAAAGGTAAGCTGGTTGCGTCTAGCCTAATACAGCACAGTAAACAGGTCACTTGGTAGCTAGGAAACGGTCATTACGGCGTTATTTCTTGTCACAGCCAACTAGCTTCAAATTAGGCCGGCCTTCCCTGGCTGAGCGTGTTAAATTCCAAGCTCTCAAAGTGTGTTTCAAATATTATTTCAGAGCAGTTTTGTTTAGTTTTGTGATTGCGATTTGAATTTTATTATTTTGTTTAGAAACGTGAAGTTCTTGATTTTGTTATAGTTCATTTAGAGGTGCGATTCTCCAACATTGACTAAGTTGCAATTATTGAGTCTCAATATAGATAACGACCTCCAAACAGTGTATAAACAGACGGGCAATTTGGTGCAACTGATTCTCAGTATTCCAACGAGCTCGGCTACTGCAGAACGTTCAATGAGTACATAGAAAAGAAGAAAAACCACATTTGTGTAATTAAGTTAGGAGTCATTACCCATCCGACGGTTTTGTCTTAATAATAAGGTGTGCACTGTATTTAAATTATAGCGAGTAAGCTATGCGCTGGTCATCAATCTCACTCTTATCCCGAGTTACCTGGGATCAGTAGCAAGACTATTGACCGAGACGACTGGAGGTAATTCGGGGGTGCAGGCACTTTCGTCTTACCTCCCGTGAGACCAGGGTTCGCTTTAAACTTGAGGTCGCTACTCAGCATGTAATCAAGCTGAATTCTAATTTTCCAGATTGGGGAGTGTCAGGACTACACAAACTTGAGATCGCTACTCAGCACGTAATCAAGCTGAATTCTAATTTTTCAGATTGGGGATTGTCAGGACTACACAAACTTGAGATCGCTACTCAGCACGTAATCAAACTGAATTCTAGTTTTCCAGATTGGGGATTGTCAGGACTACACAAACTTGAGATCGCTACTCAGCACGTAATCAAACTGAATTCTAGTTTTCCAGATTGGGGAGTGTCAGGACCACCTTTATGAAATGGAACATTTTCATTATAGCAAAAATAGCCAACCGCTCACAGCGCGCAGTTCCTGTATCGTTAGAGAATGCACCGATGAATCGTTCGCATGGCCGCTTCTGTTTAACCCTCAACTTGGAGTCGCCAACGATCACTAGTTGACATGGCGGCTTCTGTTTAACCCTCAACTTAGAGTCGCCAACGATCACTAGTTGACATGGCCCCTTCTGTTTAACCCTCAACTTAGAGTCGCCAACGATCACTAGTTGACATGGCCGCTTCTGTTTAACCCTCAACTTAGAGTCGCCAACGATCACTAGTTGACATGGCCGCTTCTGTTTAACCCTCAACTTAGAGTCGCCAACGATCACTAGTTGACATGGCCCCTTCTGTTTAACCCTCAACTTAGAGTCGCCAACGATCACTAGTTGACATGGCCGCTTCTGTTTAACCCTCAACTTAGAGTCGCCAACGATCACTAGTTGACATGGCCGCTTCTGTTTAACCCTCAACTTAGAGTCGCCAACGATCACTAGTTGACATGGCCGCTTCTGTTTAACCCTCAACTTAGAGTCGCCAACGATCACTAGTTGACATGGCCGCTTCTGTTTAACCCTCAACTTAGAGTCGCCAACGATCACTAGTTGACATGGCCGCTTCTGTTTAACCCTCAACTTAGAGTCGCCAACGATCACTAGTTGACATGGCCGCTTCTGTTTAACCCTCAACTTAGAGTCGCCAACGATCACTAGTTGACATGGCCCCTTCTGTTTAACCCTCAACTTAGAGTCGCCAACGATCACTAGTTGACATGGCCGCTTCTGTTTAACCCTCAACTTAGAGTCGCCAACGATCACTAGTTGACATGGCCCCTTCTGTTTAACCCTCAACTTAGAGTCGCCAACGATCACTAGTTGACATGGCCGCTTCTGTTTAACCCTCAACTTAGAGTCGCCAACGATCACTAGTTGACATGGCCCCTTCTGTTTAACCCTCAACTTAGAGTCGCCAACGATCACTAGTTGACATGGCCGCTTCTGTTTAACCCTCAACTTAGAGTCGCCAACGATCACTAGTTGACATGGCCGCTTCTGTTTAACCCTCAACTTAGAGTCGCCAACGATCACTAGTTGACATGGCCGCTTCTGTTTAACCCTCAACTTAGAGTCGCCAACGATCACTAGTTGACATGGCCGCTTCTGTTTAACCCTCAACTTAGAGTCGCCAACGATCACTAGTTGACATGGCCGCTTCTGTTTAACCCTCAACTTAGAGTCGCCAACGATCACTAGTTGACATGGCCGCTTCTGTTTAACCCTCAACTTAGAGTCGCCAACGATCACTAGTTGACATGGCCGCTTCTGTTTAACCCTCAACTTAGAGTCGCCAACGATCACTAGTTGACATGGCCCCTTCTGTTTAACCCTCAACTTAGAGTCGCCAACGATCACTAGTTGACATGGCCGCTTCTGTTTAACCCTCAACTTAGAGTCGCCAACGATCACTAGTTGACATGGCCGCTTCTGTTTAACCCTCAACTTAGAGTCGCCAACGATCACTAGTTGACATGGCCGCTTCTGTTTAACCCTCAACTTAGAGTCGCCAACGATCACTAGTTGACATGGCCGCTTCTGTTTAACCCTCAACTTAGAGTCGCCAACGATCACTAGTTGACATGGCCGCTTCTGTTTAACCCTCAACTTAGAGTCGCCAACGATCACTAGTTGACATGGCCGCTTCTGTTTAACCCTCAACTTAGAGTCGCCAACGATCACTAGTTGACATGGCCGCTTCTGTTTAACCCTCAACTTAGAGTCGCCAACGATCACTAGTTGACATGGCCGCTTCTGTTTAACCCTCAACTTAGAGTCGCCAACGATCACTAGTTGACATGGCCGCTTCTGTTTAACCCTCAACTTAGAGTCGCCAACGATCACTAGTTGACATGGCCGCTTCTGTTTAACCCTCAACTTAGAGTCGCCAACGATCACTAGTTGACATGGCCGCTTCTGTTTAACCCTCAACTTAGAGTCGCCAACGATCACTAGTTGACATGGCCGCTTCTGTTTAACCCTCAACTTAGAGTCGCCAACGATCACTAGTTGACATGGCCGCTTCTGTTTAACCCTCAACTTAGAGTCGCCAACGATCACTAGTTGACATGGCCGCTTCTGCTTAACCCTCAACTTAGAGTCGCCAACGATCACTATTTTGTACAAAAGTTAACATGGCTGTCCTTTCAGCAATTCATACCATCTTCGCTATCGTCATGAGCATGGCCGCTGTGAAATGCAAATCACTGTACGATGAGGAGAGGTTTAGCTTGGTCATGTACCCGCAGCCGGGGTGCAGCAATTCGGGATCTGATAATCCCAATTGTAAGAACATTTGGTGCATGGCGACTGTCAATAATCAAGTCAAACTCACCAGTGTGGCACAGATGTACTCAGCACCCGCGTGAATCTCATCTATGTTGTCGTACCAAGTACAGTGCGAGTCGTAATGAGCCCGCGTTTCAGATATTCCGATTACGTCATACCTGATATTTTTCAAATTGATTATGAAAATGTTTCGCTTATGCATTCCAAAACCACTTTGTAGGTTGCAGATGATCTGAAAATTGTGTTTCATAATCATGATCGAGGCAAGCGCGATGTAGTTATTAGTATGCTTGTTCTTCTTCGATCAACTGACGCAATGCTTCTAGCCCGGTGAGGTCACGAAGGAGGTTACGTTTTAAGTCTTAGCCGGTCCCCCACTGCTTTCCGAGCATGGTCGCTTCCCCAGGCCTGACTGCTTCTTCTTGGTCTGTATAAGTAGGGCAGTCCTGCAGGATATGGTCTGGTGTTTGCTGGGGTGCTCTGCAATCTCACTGACTCTCTCTCAGACCCATTCTGTGGATGTTGACTTTGGGTTTGCAATGCCCCATTATTGGTACGACCCGCAGTTGGTCGGCGAGAAGGTAGACACCATCTCGGTCATGTTTCCTGGTCTATACAGCCTTTCAGTTCAGTTCAAGTGGCATATCCGCATCGAAAGTCGACTGCAATGGATTTCCAGTGCACTCTATCTCCTGCCATAATGGTGCAATCTGACAGGATTTTCAAGTTCATCTACTGATGCTATCCACCCTCTTCAAACGTTGTCTGCCTCTTAAACGCCTGCCTTCCACCTTCCCCTCCAGTTTAGTCTTCAACAAAGTCGTATGTCTTGTTATGTGATACAAATTTTGCAACTGTCTAACCCCGATTTCGGTCAGTACTAACCCCCCCCCCCACCCCCCCCCCCCAACTTTTTCAATTCATCGACATTTGTTATCACTCCAAAGAGAAGAAAATTGAAAACAAATAACAAATACAGCCTTTGGATTATTTTATGTGGCTATATATGCCAAATATATATATATATACAATAGAGGTAACGAATAAGTTTGAATTGCACATGGCAGTGCAAGAAGATATGACACCCAATGAATTCGCAAAACATGCAGCAAATATTCTCATCTCATCTGCAAGAAGCGTTATACCTAGGCAAAGGCATTATACTTAGACAAGGGCTTAAATATCTAGAAAAGAGCATTATACCTAGACAAGGGCATTATACCTAGACAATGACATTATACCTAGACCAGGACATAGACATTAGTTACATCGCAGACAAGACCATCAAACTCATACAGAAAGAAAAACAAGTTAAAACAATCTGGGATAGGGCGCAGTAGCCACAAATACAGAAACAGCACAAGAGAAATTAGAAAAGAGATCCGGAAGGATAAGAAACAACACATATTGGACACGTGTAGCAGATTTGAAGAGAGATCCGGAAGGATAAGAAACAACACATATTGGACACGTGTAGCAGATTAGAAGAGAGATCCGGAAGGATAAGAAACAACACATATTGGACACGTGTAGCAGATTACAATAGAGATCCGGAAGGATAAGAAACAACACATATTGGACACGTGTAGCAGATTACAATAGAGATCCGGAAGGATAAGAAACAACACATATTGGACACGTGTAGCAGATTACAATAGAGATCCGGAAGGATAAGAAACAACACATATTGGACACGTGTAGCAGATTACAATAGAGATCCGGAAGGATAAGAAACAACACATATTGGACACGTGTAGCAGATTACAATAGAGATCCGGAAGGATAAGAAACAACACATATTGGACACGTGTAGCAGATTACAATAGAGATCCGGAAGGATAAGAAACAACACATATTGGACACGTGTAGCAGATTACAATAGAGATCCGGAAGGATAAGAAACAACACATATTGGACACGTGTAGCAGATTACAATAGAGATCCGGAAGGATAAGAAACAACACATATTGGACACGTGTAGCAGATTACAATAGAGATCCGGAAGGATAAGAAACAACACATATTGGACACGTGTAGCAGATTACAATAGAGATCCGGAAGGATAAGAAACAACACATATTGGACACGTGTAGCAGATTACAATAGAGATCCGGAAGGATAAGAAACAACACATATTGGACACGTGTAGCAGATTAGAAGTGTTTCAAAAATAAAGGAAAGAATGAGACGCGTTCAAAGAAATCAAAATACTAACAGGCGAATTCAAACCGGTATTGCGTGTCATACACGATAAAGCTGGCAATGCCCTGACAGAAAGTAAGAACACATTGCAGAGATGGAAAGGCTACTTCAGAGAAAATTACTTACTAGCTCGCTCTAACTCTGTTTTGAGGTGCAGAAATATACATATATGAGAGAGACAGAGATAGAGAGAGAGAAAGAGAGAGAAAGAGAGATAGAGACATAGAAAAGATAGAGAGAGAGAGTGTGTATGAGAGAGAGAGAGAGAGGCAGAGAGACTGATGGTAACAGAGTTAGACAGATTCTATTCTAAACACAATTGTTTCTAGTTAAAGGAGACTTACTTTCCATGAAAAGTGATGGAATAATTAACTAGCTTCCAGAAACAAACAAAACAAACAGAAACTAAATAAAGACAAATAAAGCTTTGTTTTTCGACTTGAGCTTGGCAGCACGCAATCCCGTGTAGCGGGCCAAGGCTAATCATTTGATTGCCTATAAATCTCCTGTAATGAAACATGTTGCAAACAAGGAATTACTCGTGCTTTATGTTTCACAATACATGTAATAAAATATGCCAAGGAACGCAGTGAAATATATCATGAAAGTCAATTTGATAAGCATCTAACCGAGAAAATGATTCATGAATATAGAAAGCTTTATCAGAGTTGGTGAATTACAATTTATTAGGAATTAAGTAATACTTTTTTTTTTTAAACCTGAAATCTGGAAATGAAATGTACACAACTTTATAGCTGGATATTCAGTGATTGATTTTAAAATATATCAATAAATCGTTTAGTATCATGGCTGGTGTCGTTCAGGACTGATTTGTAATGCTGTGTTTAGTGATACCAGAAGAGGAAGGAGTATGGCGACACTTCACATTTGTTTCGTTGTATGTCCAACATTTTTGGTTGGAAAAAACCCGGAGAGTTCAGTCAGTTTTGGTCTGCTAGTTGAACTCAAATATGCCTTCGTTAATCTTGCTTCGTTAATCTTGACTTCGTTAATCTTGCCTTCGTTAATCTTGACTTCGTTAATCTTGCCTTCGTTAATCTTGACATGAGTGTCCTGAATTATTTCTTGTATCTTTAATGGCATCTTCTTCTCAAATTGGCAAAGTTGAGCACGTTTGTCATTATCTGATCAGTGCTAGGAGTGAGTTTATCGAGGGTAATATTTCAAAAAAATAATTTTAAAAACACTATGCTTCAACTGCACGGACCAGGTGTGGTTTGTGTGACGTAATTATACCAATTTTCTTGATTGGTAGATTTTTAATAAAGTAAACTATACATGTTTAGATTATTCTTCTCTTTCATTATCCTTTTATATTCTTGTTCATGTTGATGTCTTAACATTGTCGGGCTAGTGCACCAACCACCAAGTCACGTGTCTTATCCTGCTAGTCGCGTTTGTGTAACAGATGATATACTTGCTGTGCGTGCTGCCCCATGGCACATATTAATGACAAGATCAGTTATTCTCTAAGAGACGTTCGAGGATTACTTGCTCCCTGACAAAACTGATCTCATTACCTGTTAACGAGCGCAGTCGTATACAAGTTTCCGGAAACTAATCAATAGAGCAAAGATGGAAAGACAAAACCACATTTCGTTTATAGCTAGTTACACGTTCTTGGACCAGACGACAGACTAAGAAGAATAATGTATAAGGTTATCATTGTTTCTGGTTCTAGAAAGAGTTAAGATATAATAAAACAATTTGACCTAGATCAGGTAAAGTTGCTTTCAAAGTCTATAATTTGTATTTTATTTATGCTTATATTTATTTGTACTTGTAACAATGTTGAGGTCATGAAGAGATTTGGAATGGGAAGAAATTAGTGCAGGAAATATCAATTAGGTAAATAACATATTTTGGACATATAAAGAGACACAACACACTACTGTAAAACAAAACTTGAGGGAGATGTGGGCGTTAGGCGGACAATACGAGTACAGCTCTACAAGTGGGAAAATGGCATCACGAGATGGACTGACTACAGGCTGTTGGAGTGAACCATAAAGGCAAGAGACAACGGATGCTGGATATCCATACAGTCAAGCTTCGTTGCGGAGACGGCAATTAACAAGATCATGACCATTGTTAAATGGGAATTTGTACAAGTAGTTGTCATTTATCTATCTTCAATCCACTTGTGTCGTTAGACGGTGAGGAGAGCGAGGAGAGGAGGAGAGGTGTGACCTCCTTTGTTTCATATTTTATTTCGGCAGACAAAACTTTGTTGGTGACTTGACAGGTCAATCCCAGTATTTGTTAGCCTCTGGAATATATGATCGTCTATTGTGGGAAATGCTTGTGGTGGAAGCGTAAATTAGAGCAAGGTAGACCCGCTGTCTGTCAGACGCCATCTATACATAACATAGACTTGATGTTATAGCCACACAGTCCCTTCTTCGCTACATATTCTCAGGGAGGTGGGGGGGGGGGGGGTGGCAGAATCTCTAGAGTAATTTGAGTTCTCCTCCAGACTTTAGCCGAGTCAGGAGAATCTCGGCTCAATGCAGCACCGACGAGGATCCCGAGAAATATCTGGGTAGATTTTGGGCAGTTAAGTCTACTCTTTTCGATTTCCAACAGCCAAAGTATTTCTAACGTGCGCGTTACTGCACACGGGTGTCTGATCTCACTATTCAGAAATCAGGGAACATTTTTATTGGACGATCCACGTGAAAATAATCCGATCTCAACCGTGATTTGAACACGTGACCTCTAGCTGCGAAGCTAACGCGGCCTCTGGGTTCCCCCTTTTAATTGTATTTAATTGTAATTTAAATTGTATTTTTCTATTATTTTATATGCTTAATATTATCATTATATTTGTTAGAGAGCGAAGGCGGGATTCGTATTCTTATCATTCTTTCAGGGTGAAGAAATATTGTTTAATTGATCAGTTAAAAGAAAAAGAAGAAGAAGAAGAAGAAGAAGAAAAAGAAAAAGAAAAAGAAGAAGAAGAAGAAGAAAAAGAAGAAGAAGAAGAAGAAGAAGAAGAAAAAGAAGAAGAAGAAAAGAGTCATCATGTTGCAGGAAAAAACTGCTCATAATTAGACAATTACAGTCCCGTATTTCAATGACATTTGAAGTGTAGACTTCAGAACCTGCTCACAAACCTACATGTGACATGTATTGTTTTGTGTGGAAGGAATCAATCAATCAAGTTTGCTGAAATAGCTAGGCTGTATTGGCAGCTCATGAAAAGGTAGTAACGGTAACGTGAAGATCCCCGTGTCGTTGGAGATGATGTGTAAGAGACTTCTACGAATGGCCTTTCCACGTCTTTCAAGGAGGAGATAACTTGTCTTTCTCCTTGCTTGTCCTAATTGTTACTGATGTACTTATTTACACCTGGGTATATTGAAGTGTTACAGAAGGACGTTGAAAATATTATGGACAGAAAAAAGACAAATTGTAAAATTTTGCAATCGCTGCATATTACAGAAAATGGGTCTTTGACAACTTCACAAGATGAAGATGAAATATTTTGGTGAGCTGGGATGAGACATAACGATCTAGAGAGAGTGATAATGGAGGGCAGGCTTCCTTAAAGGAAGAAAAGAGGTCGATCCCTGCCAAGATAACATTGAATTATTACAGACAATCTGGAGATGTCTTTGTAAAACGTGGGCGGACTGGCTCTAAACCGAGATGCTTGCCGTGACGGGACTACGTTCTGGAAAGAATATGCCACGTGATGATGATGATTAGATTGGCATGAATTGCCACAAGAGATCGAACCTCATAACTTTGCCATGAAAAGCAAGCGCTCACACCACACAGCATCTATAGCGTAGGAAGTTGGTACTCACTTACTTGTGACGTAGCTTGCTTGGTAGGTTGTTAGCAATAGTTTTTGCGTTATACATTATCATCGTGTGTCTCCTGTCTGATATCAGTAGTCACTCGTCACTCTCTCTCTCTCTCTCTCTCTCTCTCTCTCTCTCTCTCTCTCTCTCTCTCTCTCTTGACTGACTCGGACTACCGCCTCGTTTAGGGCAAAGTACGTTTTTAGCGCTGCACAAGATTTAAGACCTGGATGTCGAATATTTTCTAATGGCATACACGTTCTGATAAAATTAAAACGATTCCGCAGTTGAAACAAAGAGAACTAAAATTGTGTCGAGATTGCAGCTGTACTGCACATTACAGGAGAAAGATTGCTGAGGGCCGAACACCTTCGCCAGAAGTGATGAAGACCCTAAACAACTAGAGCCATGCAGGTCTCATATTCCGCTGTCATCATCATCATCATGTAGCATGTCCTTTGTAGAACGTCGCTCCCATCACAGTCTTTCTGAAAGAAACTCGTTCTCTTGCCAAAACTCCAGCCTCCGCCACAGTCATACCCAGGTATTCCTGGATATCTTGGTGCCATCGTCTTCTTTGTCTACCCCTTCCTCTTATGCCTGGCCCCATACCTTCGATCACCGTTCTCTCAAGACCGTTGTGTCTCTTGATGTGACCAAAGTATTTGCATTTTCTAGCCAAAATGGAATTGATAAACCAGTTCTCCTCTATGCTCAACTCTTGCCGAATGTGGAACTGAAAAAACAAAACATCAATAATGATATAAGGAAGAGTAAGTATGTTGAATTGAGCATAAATTCGAAAATTGCATACTACTTTGCGATCAAATTGTCTTTGTCAGCGACCAAGGACAACATAATAAATCTTAATACCAATTGGAATAACAGACAGGGAAATGTATTTATCTGACACGCATATCTCTAATATGATCATAATTGACAGAAGACAAGAAACGGATACAATGTCACGGAATGGGCGCGGGAGAATTAAGGTGGATTGGGCGATAAGAATACAGGATTCAAATAAATAGGTGAGATTTTGTAAACGTACAGTATGTACGAAACTTGAGGTTTGAGACATCTTATAAAGACGTTTAAGCGGCGATGAAACTGACACCTCTATAAGTTCTTCTAGATCAGTGTTTCTGCTACGGTAGTCTGCAACCAGTTAGTAGTTCATAAGTTTATAGTAAGTGCTGCCTGTCCTTAGGTTCAATTGTATGGACAAAATAACATAAATAAGCATGACTGATGATGGAAAATCACAAATTCAAAACAAAAACATACGTTCTGACTAGAAAGTCTTCAACAGGGACTAAGTCAACTCTAATAAAAATAGCTAATTGTAACGATGGTAACGATTAGACAAAATATTTGCGTGTATAGACAAACTGGTACATCCATAGAGCAAGTTCTAGCCCTTGCGACCTACGTTAAAAGTACCGGTATCGACAAGCTTCGGTCTACTCATCTATAAATTGACACTTGACAGAAGGTTAAAGACGTCAGAATGGAGAGGAAGGGAAATGCAAACTCTTTACTGCTACGGCAGTGTTCTCAATGGGACAATCATTGCTTTTCAATATGTACAGTAGAGATAGGCCTATTCTACAATGTTTAGTTTAGGGCTAGGCCTGCGGATATGGCAGTTCCGTGCATTGCTTTTCATGTTTGTATATATATTACTTTGTGTCCTTTTGATAACACAAGTCTGAGCTCTTAAAGGTGAGGACTCACATGAGTGGTACCCGGGTTGATGAGAGGAGGACCACTGTAACTTTACATGTTGCAAAAGGCGACTACAGAGAGGTGTGCATGTGGCTAGCAACCTTATAATGCAACATGTTTGCCGTTAAAACTACCACTGCATGAGCTCGTATATCTGTTGTCTGCAAAGTATCTGCTGTATTGGAGCACTGAGCTTCGGCTTGATGAAAAAGTCGAACTATTACAAAGGGATCCGCCCGTCTAGCAGCCAATGTGTCGCACAACAGAACCAGGATTGAGGCTGTGAACTGTAACCAGCTCGTGTCATTCAGGGGGAGGTTGAGAATGTGTGAGGGATGAAGAAAACAAATTTATGTAGCATGACGTAATAGTCTCTATGGAAATATATAGACTGAAATAAGTCGTCAACTCTGTATTTGACAGATTAGCCAGAATGCACATATTATCCCGATCCTGAAAGGCAAAAGACCTCCAGATAAACCAAAAAGCTACCGTCTCATCTCATTAACATCATGCCTTGGAAAATTAACAGAAAGAATGGTCAATTCACGCCTTAACTGGTTCCTTAAGAGTTCAGAAATCCTTTGCCATGAACAGGCAGGCTTCAGAAATGGTAGTTGGACAGAAGACCAGCTTTTCAGATTAACAGAAAATTCACGATGGGTTTCAAAACAAGAAACATACAGTAGCAATCTTCTTCGACTTACAACAGGCCTATGATCGAGTATGGAGTAAAGTTCTCTTGATGAAGATGACTGACGTGGGGATTAACGTAAAGCTTTACAATTGGATAAAATATTTCCTCATTAACCGAACAATCCAGGCAAAGATGAACAATGCAGTTTCATCTAAAGAAGTATCAGAGGAAGGCTTACCACAGGGCTCTACTTTGAGCTGCACTCTTTTTCTCATTGACAAAAATGACCATGTCGAGCACATCAAAGCTGAAAAGGCCATGTATGCTGATGATCTGGCAATATGGCAGAGCCATGAAGATGTAGAAAGGGCAGCACACAGATTAAATGGAGATCTGAGAAAACTGCATGAGTATTGTCAAATGTGGAAACTGAAAACAAACTGTCAAAAGACTGTTTACACTATCTTTACCAATAGCCACAAAGTAGCCAGGAAAAATAGTCTTAGATTCGGACAACAGAAATTACCCAGAGAGGAAAAGTCTTCATATCTTAGAATCACTCTGGACCGACAGCTCAGCCTCAAGAAATAGGTCAAAAATAAAACGATGAGGCTGCTACAGTTATTGAAGAGGCTCGCTGATACAGCATGAGGATCAGACAAGGACACGCTGAGAGGCTTGTATCTTGGATAGGTACGCTCTGCTTTAGAATTACAGCATTGCACTCCTGACAACATGCTCACAGACTAATTTAGAGTCTCTGGACAGAGTGCAAACAATGCCCTGCGCCTTATTAGTGGAGCAATGAGGTCAACGCCCACTGCCGCATGTGAATGAAGAACCCCATGTGGTGAGAAAAGAAGTGGTTGTTTTGGACATTTTTGAGAGGAGTAAAAGAATGAGCAAAGACCACCCAAATAGAAGGTTGTAGAAATACGGCAACAAAAGCAGAGAATAAAACAAAAAAGTCAGTCCTCCTCCAAGCCAGTGAGATTAATAACAGATATCGTGTCCCAGACAAAAGACACAAACACAGAGAGCAACAGCAGATGTACCACCACATACATGTTTTAAAATGCCAGAAAAACAAACAAAACTAACAGATAATACAACAAGAAGTGCTGATCCAGTCATCCTTATGAGATCATTACAGAGAACGAATGATGGATCTGCTTCTAAGGCTTCCATTAAAGCAGAATATGAGGTCTACATAGAGTATCCAGGCAGAACATCTGATGAGCTGCTTGGTGCGTGTGAAGAGTTATCAACGAATTATGAGGCAGAAATAACAGCATTAGGAGTAGCTCGGTACCACTTGTAGACTGTATTTGATACTTTCCCATAAACAGCCTAAAATATCGTAATCTTAACAGACTCATTTTCTGCTCTTCAAGATCTGGAAGATGGTGATCACTGTAGGCATGAACTTACCCAAATATTCATAGATGCCAACCAACTTCTTACATCCCATGAAGGCAGAATAGTTGTGCAAGTACAATGGATCCCTGGTCACTTAAATACACCTGGAAATGACAAGGCAGACACATCGGCTAAGAAAGGATCAAGTCACGAACAACAATACACACCAAGAACCCTACAGACAAAAAAAAAACAACTACTGAAGACTGTCAACAAAGAAGACTGGAAAAATAGATAGGTAATGGAAAATACTGGGAGAGAAATCTGCAAACATACAGTCATCCCAAATCTCAAAGACAACATCAACCTCCTGAAAAGGAGAGACCAAATCACCCCTTTCCGACTTCGCACTCAACACATTCAATTTATCAGCCACTTGAAAAGAATCCAACCAGAACATACTCCAGAGTGCCGGCTATACACACATCCCTATGAAACTGTTAAAGATCATCTATTTGAATTTCCGGAGCTTGCCAGTGTGAGGAAAGAGCTTCTTCCTCCGATGCCAGAGAAATGAAACACTGTGTACGGAACTAAACAACAGCTTATAAACACTTGCAGATACCACTAAATAGCATTGAGCCAAAGGGCTGGAGCTCATTGGCCGAAGGATCAATAGCCAACCAACCAACCGACAGTTGAGCCTGATAAATTCATTGGACAGAGCTAGCGCTTTATTGCAGTGACTGAATCCGTTCACTTACCACATTCACGTGTCAACACGATTTCGTTCCAACGGAAGCAATTCGACTCTGGACTGTCTACTATTTGCACTTTCTATTCTGTTATTTGGTGTATATGTTTCAAATGCACAAACGCATGTCTTTGCTATTATTTTCGTCACTTGCACATTTTGTAAACGCATCAAGATCACAATTTGGATTTGGATTAAAGTGAGGAAGAAACTGCGCCTTTTGTCAACCTCACTCACAGAGCCTAAACTACCTTTTGCCAGTGGCAAGACATTTATCGAGACGACTGGAGATAGCATAGAATGCAGATTTTGCCCCAGGGTTACCACCGAAGCCTTTCCGTAAACATGTAACCCGCAGGGTAGAAAGGTGGGAAGACATCTAACGCAGTTTGTCGTGCCTTTTCGATAACCACAAGAAGTTGTATGGATAACACTCAGCGTGTGAGTGAGTCTGGCATCTCTCCCTAGCTGTATTCAGTTCATCCTAGTAGCATCTAAAATTCCCACACCCCATATTCGTGAAGGTGAACCGGCAGAACTAACCCGTGAGATACGATACATGTATAAGCGTAGCGCCATTCAGCCGGCGTCCAGACCAGGATAAACGGACGGAAGAAATCACAAAAAAAGAACGAAATAACAAGTCCAGACGGAAAACAACTTTACGTATCCGTGAACACAAGTGTAAGTCGTCGACTAGTGTAAATTCCAGGCAAATCCGTGGTCTGGCGGCATCCATAATGATCCAAAACAGTAGAGAAATTTAGACTCGCAGCCAGTTACGGCTCCATCTTTGCCAGATTTATGTTAAATATCGTATTATTTACCATGTTATAAATGACTATTCTCACAATAAATGAACTATCTTGTATTTTTAACATTCACATAAGTTTTAATGTTCGTTTCATGTTCTTTTTAGGGAAAGAAAAGAAAGGAGGATAGCGTAGCTCTACCACAGCATGGAAACAATCAACCAGAGACATCTTATAGTGGGATATTTTAATAGTCACTTCTAAAGCTGGGGCTATGAACCAATGAACCTGAGACATCTTATAGTGGGATATTTTAATAGTCACTTCCAAAGCTGGGGCTATGAAACAATGGACCAGAGACATCTTATAGTGGGATATTTTAATAGTCACTTCCAAAGCTGGGGCTATGAACCAATGAACCAGAGACATCTTATAGTGGGATATTTTAATAGTCACTCCAAAGCTGGGGCTATGAAACAATGGACCAGAGACATCTTATAGTGGGATATTTTAATAGTCACTTCCAAAGCTGGGGCTATGAACCAATGAACCAGAGATATCTTATAGTGGGATATTTTAATAGTCACTTCCAAAGCTGGGGCTATGAACCAATGAACCAGAGACATCTTATAGTGGGATATTTTAATAGTCACTTCCAAAGCTGGGGCTATGAACCAATGGACCAGAGACATCTTATAGTGGGATATTTTAATAGTCACTTCCAAAGCTGGGGCTATGAACCAATGAACCAGAGACATCTTATAGTGGGATATTTTAATAGTCACTTCCAAAGCTGGGGTTATGAACCAATGGACCAGAGACATCTTATAGTGGGATATTTTAATAGTCACTTCCAAAGCTGGGGCTATGAACCAATGAACCAGAGACATCTTATAGTGGGATATTTTAATAGTCACTTCCAAAGCTGGGGCTATGAAACAATGGACCAGAGACATCTTATAGTGGGATATTTTAATAGTCACTTCCAAAGCTGGGGCTATGAACCAATGAACCAGAGACATCTTATAGTGGGATATTTTAATAGTCACTTCCAAAGCTGGGTCTATGAACCAATGGACCAGAGACATCTTATAGTGGGATATTTTAATTGTCACTTCCAAAGCTGGGGCTATGAACCAATGGACCAGAGACATCTTATAGTGGGATATTTTAATAGTCACTTCCAATGCTGGGGCTACTAACCAATGGACCAGAGACATCTTATAGTGGGATATTTTAATAGTCACTTCCAAAGCTGAGGCTATGAACCAATGGACCAGAGACATATTATAGTGGGATATTTTAATAGTCACTTCCAAAGCTGGGGCTATGAAACAATGGACCAGAGATATCTTATAGTGGGATATTTTAATAGTCACTTCCAAAGCTGGGGCTATGAACCAATGAACCAGAGACATCTTATTGTGGGATATTTTAATAGTCACTTCCAAAGCTGGGGCTATGAAACAATGGACCAGAGACATCTTATAGTGGGATATTTTAATTGTCACTTCCAAAGCTGGGGCTATGAACCAATGGACCAGAGACATCTTATAGTGGGATATTTTAATAGTCACTTCCAATGCTGGGGCTATGAACCAATGGACCAGAGACATCTTATAGTGGGATATTTTAATAGTCACTTCCAAAGCTGGGGCTATGAAACAATGGACCAGATACATCTTTTAGTGGGATATTTTAATAGTCACTTCCAAAGCTGGGGCTAAGAACCAATGGACCAGAGACATCTTATAGTGGGATATTTTAATAGTCACTTCTAAAGCTGGGGCTATAAACCAATGGACCAGAGACATCTTATAGTGGGATATTTTAATAGTCACTTCCAAAGCTGGGTCTATGAACCAATGGACCAGAGACATCTTATAGTGGGATATTTTAATTGTCACTTCCAAAGCTGGGGCTATGAACCAATGGACCAGAGACATCTTATAGTGGGATATTTTAATAGTCACTTCCAATGCTGGGGCTACTAACCAATGGACCAGAGACATCTTATAGTGGGATATTTTAATAGTCACTTCCAAAGATGAGGCTATGAACCAATGGACCAGAGACATATTATAGTGGGATATTTTAATAGTCCCTTCCAAAGCTGGGGCTATGAAACAATGGACCAGAGATATCTTATAGTGGGATATTTTAATAGTCACTTCCAAAGCTGGGGCTATGAACCAATGAACCAGAGACATCTTATAGTGGGATATTTTAATAGTCACTTCCAAAGCTGGGTCTATGAACCAATGGACCAGAGACATCTTATAGTGGGATATTTTAATTGTCACTTCCAAAGCTGGGGCTATGAACCAATGGACCAGAGACATCTTATAGTGGGATATTTTAATAGTCACTTCCAATGCTGGGGCTACTAACCAATGGACCAGAGACATCTTATAGTGGGATATTTTAATAGTCACTTCCAAAGCTGAGGCTATGAACCAATGGACCAGAGACATATTATAGTGGGATATTTTAATAGTCACTTCCAAAGCTGGGGCTATGAAACAATGGACCAGAGATATCTTATAGTGGGATATTTTAATAGTCACTTCCAAAGCTGGGGCTATGAACCAATGAACCAGAGACATCTTATTGTGGGATATTTTAATAGTCACTTCCAAAGCTGGGGCTATGAAACAATGGACCAGAGACATCTTATAGTGGGATATTTTAATTGTCACTTCCAAAGCTGGGGCTATGAACCAATGGACCAGAGACATCTTATAGTGGGATATTTTAATAGTCACTTCCAATGCTGGGGCTATGAACCAATGGACCAGAGACATCTTATAGTGGGATATTTTAATAGTCACTTCCAAAGCTGGGGCTATGAAACAATGGACCAGATACATCTTTTAGTGGGATATTTTAATAGTCACTTCCAAAGCTGGGGCTAAGAACCAATGGACCAGAGACATCTTATAGTGGGATATTTTAATAGTCACTTCTAAAGCTGGGGCTATAAACCAATGGACCAGAGACATCTTATAGTGGGATATTTTAATAGTCACTTCCAAAGCTGGGTCTATGAACCAATGGACCAGAGACATCTTATAGTGGGATATTTTAATTGTCACTTCCAAAGCTGGGGCTATGAACCAATGGACCAGAGACATCTTATAGTGGGATATTTTAATAGTCACTTCCAATGCTGGGGCTACTAACCAATGGACCAGAGACATCTTATAGTGGGATATTTTAATAGTCACTTCCAAAGCTGAGGCTATGAACCAATGGACCAGAGACATATTATAGTGGGATATTTTAATAGTCCCTTCCAAAGCTGGGGCTATGAAACAATGGACCAGAGATATCTTATAGTGGGATATTTTAATAGTCACTTCCAAAGCTGGGGCTATGAACCAATGAACCAGAGACATCTTATTGTGGGATATTTTAATAGTCACTTACAAAGCTGGGGCTATGAAACAGTGAACCAGAGACATCTTATAGTGGGATATTTTAATAGTCACTTCCAAAGCTGGGGCTATGAACCAATGAACCAGAGACATCTTATAGTGGGATATTTTAATAGTCACTTCCAAAGCTGGGGCTATGAAACAATGGACCAGAGACATCTTATAGTGGGATATTTTAATAGTCACTTCCAAAGCTGGGGTTATGAACCAATGGACCAGAGACATCTTATAGTGGGATATTTTAATAGTCACTTCCAAAGCTGGGGTTATGAACCAATGGACCAGAGACATCTTATAGTGGGATATTTTAATAGTCACTTCCAAAGCTGGGGCTAAGAAACAATGGGCCAGAGACATCTTATAGTGGGATATTGTAATAGTCATATCCAAAGCTGGTGCTATGAACCATTGGACCAGAGACATCTTATAGTGGGATATTTTAATAGTCACTTCCAAAGCTGGGGCTATGAAACAATGGACCAGAGACATCTTATAGTGGGATATTTTAATAGTCACTTCCAAAGCTGGGGCTATGAACCAATGAACCAGAGACATCTTATAGTGGGATATTTTAATAGTCACTTCCAAAGCTGGGTCTATGAACCAATGGACCAGAGACATCTTATAGTGGGATATTTTAATTGTCACTTCCAAAGCTGGGGCTATGAACCAATGGACCAGAGACATCTTATAGTGGGATATTTTAATAGTCACTTCCAATGCTGGGGCTACTAACCAATGGACCAGAGACATCTTATAGTGGGATATTTTAATAGTCACTTCCAAAGCTGAGGCTATGAACCAATGGACCAGAGACATCTTATAGTGGGATATTTTAATAGTCACTTCCAAAGCTGGGGCTATGAAACAATGGACCAGAGATATCTTATAGTGGGATATTTTAATAGTCACTTCCAAAGCTGGGGCTATGAACCAATGAACCAGAGACATCTTATTGTGGGATATTTTAATAGTCACTTCCAAAGCTGGGGCTATGAAACAATGGACCAGAGACATCTTATAGTGGGATATTTTAATTGTCACTTCCAAAGCTGGGGCTATGAACCAATGGACCAGAGACATCTTATAGTGGGATATTTTAATAGTCACTTCCAATGCTGGGGCTATGAACCAATGGACCAGAGACATCTTATAGTGGGATATTTTAATAGTCACTTCCAAAGCTGGGGCTATGAAACAATGGACCAGATACATCTTTTAGTGGGATATTTTAATAGTCACTTCCAAAGCTGGGGCTAAGAACCAATGGACCAGAGACATCTTATAGTGGGATATTTTAATAGTCACTTCTAAAGCTGGGGCTATAAACCAATGGACCAGAGACATCTTATAGTGGGATATTTTAATAGTCACTTCCAAAGCTGGGTCTATGAACCAATGGACCAGAGACATCTTACAGTGGGATATTTTAATTGTCACTTCCAAAGCTGGGGCTATGAACCAATGGACCAGAGACATCTTATAGTGGGATATTTTAATAGTCACTTCCAAAGCTGGGGCTATGAAACAATGGACCAGAGACATCTTATAGTGGGATATTTTAATCGTCACTTCCAAAGCTGGGGTTATGAACCAATGGACCAGAGACATCTTATAGTGGGATATTTTAATAGTCACTTCCAAAGCTGGGGTTATGAACCAATGGACCAGAGACATCTTATAGTGGGATATTTTAATAGTCACTTCCAAAGCTGGGGCTAAGAAACAATGGGCCAGAGACATCTTATAGTGGGATATTGTAATAGTCATATCCAAAGCTGGTGCTATGAACCATTGGACCAGAGACATCTTATAGTGGGATATTTTAATAGTCACTTCCAAAGCTGGGGCTATGAACCAATGGACCAGAGACATCTTATAGTGGGATATTTTAATAGTCACTTCCAAAGCTGGGGCTATGAACCAATGGACCAGAGACATCTTATGGTGGGATATTTTAATAGTCACTTCCAAAGCTGGGGCTATGAAACAATGGACCAGATACATCTTACAGTGGGATATTTTAATAGTCACTACCAAAGCTGGGGCTATGAACCAATGAACCAGAGACATCTTATAGTGGGATATTTTAATAGTCACTTCCAAAGCTGGGGCTATGAACCAATGAACCAGAGACATCTTATAGTGGGATATTTTAATAGTCACTTCCAAAGCTGGGGCTATGAACCAATGAACCAGAGACATCTTATAGTGGGATATTTTAATAGTCACTTCCAAAGCTGGGGTTATGAACCAATGGACCAGAGACATCTTATAGTGGGATATTTTAATAGTCACTTCCAAAGCTGGGGCTATGAACCAATGAACCAGAGACATCTTATAGTGGGATATTTTAATAGTCACTTCCAAAGCTGGGGTTATGAACCAATGGACCAGAGACATCTTATAGTGGGATATTTTAATAGTCTCTTCCAAAGCTGGGGTTATGAACCAATGGACCAGAGACATCTTATAGTGGGATATTTTAATAGTCACTTCCAAAGCTGGGGCTATGAAACAATGGACCACAGACATCTTATAGTGGGATATTTTAATAGTCACTTCCAAAGCTGGGGCTATGAACCAATGAACCAGAGACATCTTATAGTGGGATATTTTAATAGTCACTTCCAAAGCTGGGGCTATGAACCAATGGACCAGAGACATCTTATAGTGGGATATTTTAATAGTCCCTTCCAAAGCTGGGGCTATGAACCAATGGACCAGAGACATCTTATAGTGGGATATTTTAATAGTCACTTCCAATGCTGGGGCTATGAACCAATGGACCAGAGACATCTTATAGTGGGATATTTTAATAGTCACTTCCAAAGCTGGGGCTATGAAACAATGGACCAGATACATCTTTTAGTGGGATATTTTAATAGTCACTTCCAAAGCTGGGGCTAAGAACCAATGGACCAGAGACATCTTATAGTGGGATATTTTAATAGTCACTTCTAAAGCTGGGGCTATAAACCAATGGACCAGAGACATCTTATAGTGGGATATTTTAATAGTCACTTCCAAAGCTGGGTCTATGAACCAATGGACCAGAGACATCTTATAGTGGGATATTTTAATAGTCACTTCCAAAGCTGGGGCTATGAACCAATGGACCAGAGACATCTTATAGTGGGATATTTTAATAGTCACTTCCAATGCTGGGGCTACTAACCAATGGACCAGAGACATCTTATAGTGGGATATTTTAATAGTCACTTCCAAAGCTGAGGCTATGAACCAATGGACCAGAGACATATTATAGTGGGATATTTTAATAGTCACTTCCAAAGCTGGGGCTATGAAACAATGGACCAGAGATATCTTATAGTGGGATATTTTAATAGTCACTTCCAAAGCTGGGGCTATGAACCAATGAACCAGAGACATCTTATTGTGGGATATTTTAATAGTCACCTACAAAGCTGGGGCTATGAAACAGTGAACCAGAGACATCTTATAGTGGGATATTTTAATAGTCACTTCCAAAGCTGGGGCTATGAACCAATGAACCAGAGACATCTTATAGTGGGATATTTTAATAGTCACTTCCAATGCTGGGGCTATGAACCAATGGACCAGATACATCTTTTAGTGGGATATTTTAATAGTCACTTCCAAAGCTGGGGCTAAGAACCAATGGACCAGAGACATCTTATAGTGGGATATTTTAATAGTCACTTCTAAAGCTGGGGCTATAAACCAATGGACCGGAGACATCTTATAGTGGGATATTTTAATAGTCACTTCCAAAGCTGGGTCTATGAACCAATGGACCAGAGACATCTTATAGTGGGATATTTTAATTGTCACTTCCAAAGCTGGGGCTATGAACCAATGGACCCGAGACATCTTATAGTGGGATATTTTAATAGTCACTTCCAATGCCGGGGCTACTAACCAATGGACCAGAGACATCTTATAGTGGGATATTTTAATAGTCACTTCCAAAGCTGGGGCTATGAACCAATGGACCAGAGACATCTTATGGTGTGATATTTTAATAGTCACTTCCAAAGCTGGGGCTATGAAACAATGGACCAGATACATCTTATAGTGGGATATTTTAATAGTCACTACCAAAGCTGGGGCTATGAACCAATGAACCAGAGACATCTTATAGTGGGATATTTTAATAGTCACTTCCAAAGCTGGGGCTATGAACCAATGAACCAGAGACATCTTATAGTGGGATATTTTTATAGACACTTCCAAAGCTGGGGCTATGAACCAATGAACCAGAGACATCTTATAGTGGGATATTTTAATAGTCACTTCCAAAGCTGGGGTTATGAACCAATGGGCCAGAGACATCTTATAGTGGGATATTTTAATAGTCACTTCCAAAGCTGGGGCTATGAACCAATGAACCAGAGACATCTTATAGTGGGATATTTTAATAGTCACTTCCAAAGCTGGGGTTATGAACCAATGGACCAGAGACATCTTATAGTGGGATATTTTAATAGTCACTTCCAAAGCTGGGGCTATGAAACAATGGACCACAGACATCTTATAGTGGGATATTTTAATAGTCACTTCCAAAGCTGGGGCTATGAACCAATGGACCAGAGACATCTTATAGTGGGATATTTTAATAGTCACTTCCAAAGCTGGGGCTATGAACCAATGGACCAGAGACATCTTATAGTGGGATATTTTAATAGTCCCTTCCAAAGCTGGGGCTATGAACCAATGGACCAGAGACATCTTATAGTGGGATATTTTAATAGTCACTTCCAATGCTGGGGCTATGAACCAATGGACCAGAGACATCTTATAGTGGGATATTTTAATAGTCACTTCCAAAGCTGGGGCTATGAAACAATGGACCAGATACATCTTTTAGTGGGATATTTTAATAGTCACTTCCAAAGCTGGGGCTAAGAACCAATGGACCAGAGACATCTTATAGTGGGATATTTTAATAGTCACTTCTAAAGCTGGGGCTATAAACCAATTGACCAGAGACATCTTATAGTGGGATATTTTAATAGTCACTTCCAAAGCTGGGTCTATGAACCAATGGACCAGAGACATCTTATAGTGGGATATTTTAATTGTCACTTCCAAAGCTGGGGCTATGAACCAATGGACCAGAGACATCTTATAGTGGGATATTTTAATAGTCACTTCCAATGCTGGGGCTACTAACCAATGGACCAGAGACATCTTATAGTGGGATATTTTAATAGTCACTTCCAAAGCTGAGGCTATGAACCAATGGACCAGAGACATATTATAGTTTGATATTTTAATAGTCACTTCCAAAGCTGGGGCTATGAAACAATGGACCAGAGATATCTTATAGTGGGATATTTTAATAGTCACTTCCAAAGTTGGGGCTATGAACCAATGAATCAGAGACATCTTATTGTGGGATATTTTAATAGTCATTTACAAAGCTGGGGCTATGAAACAGTGAACCAGAGACATCTTATAGTGGGATATTTTAATAGTCACTTCCAAAGCTGGGGCTATGAACCAATGAACCAGAGACATCTTATAGTGGTATATGTTAATAGTCACTTCCAAAGCTGGGGATATGAAACAATGGACCAGAGACATCTTATAGTGGGATATTTTAATAGTCACTTCCAAAGCTGGGGCTATGAACCAATGAACCAGAATCATCTTATAGTGGGATATTTTAATAGTCACTTCCAAAGCTGGGGCTATGAACCAATGAACCAGAGACATCTTATAGTGGGATATTTTAATAGTCACTTCCAAAGCTGGGGCTATGAACCAATGAACCAGAGACATCTTATAGTAGGATATTTTAATAGTCACTTCCAAAGCTGGGGCTATGAACCAATGAACCAGAGACATCTTATAGTGGGATATTTTAATAGTCACATCCAAAGCTGGGGCTATGAACCAATGAACCAGAGACATCTTATTGTGGGATATTTTAATAGTCACTTCCAAAGCTGGGGCTATGAACCAATGAACCAGAGACATCTTATAGTGGGATATTTTAATAGTCACTTCCAAAGCTGGGGCTATGAACCAATGGACCAGAGACATCTTATAGTGGGATATTTTAATAGTCACTTCCAAAGCTGGGGCTATGAACCAATGGACCAGAGACATCTTATAGTGGGATATTTTAATAGTCACTTCCAAAGCTGGGGCTAAGAAACAATGGGCCAGAGACATCTTATAGTGGGATATTTTAATAGTCACTTCCAAAGCTGGTGCTATGAACCAATGGACCAGAGACATCTTATAGTGGGATATTTTAATAGTCACTTCCAAAGCTGGGGCTATGAAACAATGGGCCAGAGACATCTTATAGTGGGATATTGTAATAGTCATATCCAAAGCTGGGGCTATGAACCATTGGACCAGAGACATCTTATAGTGGGATATTTTAATAGTCACTTCCAAAGCTGGGGCTATGAACCAATGGACCAGAGACATCTTATAGTGGGATATTTTAATAGTCACTTCCAAAGCTGGGGCTATGAACCAATGGACCAGAGACATCTTATGGTGGGATATTTTAATAGTCATTTCCAAAGCTGGGGCTATGAAACAATGGACCAGATACATCTTAAAGTGGGATATGTTAATAGTCACTTCCACAGCTGGGGCTATGAACCAATGGACCAGAGACATCTTATAGTGGGATATTTTAATAGTCACTTCCAAAGCTGGGGCTATGAACCAATGGACCAGAGACATCTTATAGTGGGATATTTTAATAGTCACTTCCAAAGCTGGGGCTATGAACCAATGGACCAGAGACATCTTATAGTGGGATATTTTAATAGTCACTTCCAAAGCTGGGGCTATGAACCAATGAACCAGAGACATCTTATAAGGGGATATTTTAATAGTCACTTCCAAAGCTGGGGTTATGAACCAATGGACCAGAGACATCTTATAGTGGGATATTTTAATAGTCACTTCCAAAGCTGGGGCTATGAACCAATGAACCAGAGACATCTTATAGTGGGATATTTTAATAGTCACTTCCAAAGCTGGGGCTATGAACCAATGAACCAGAGACATCTTATAGTGGGATATTTTAATAGTCTCTTCCAAAGTTGGGGTTATGAACCAATGGACCAGAGACATCTTATAGTGGGATATTTTAATAGTCACTTCCAAAGCTGGGGCTATGAAACAATGGACCACAGACATCTTATAGTGGGATATTTTAATAGTCACTTCCAAAGCTGGGGCTATGAACCAATGGACCAGAGACATCTTATAGTGGGATATTTTAATAGTCACTTCCAAAGCTGGGGCTATGAACCAATGGACCAGAGACATCTTATAGGGGGATATTTTAATAGTCACTTCCAAAGCTGGGGCTATGAACCAATGGACCAGAGACATCTTATAGTGGGATATTTTAATAGTCACTTCCAATGCTGGGGCTACTAACCAATGGACCAGAGACATCTTATAGTGGGATATTTTAATAGTCACTTCCAAAGCTGAGGCTATGAACCAATGGACCAGAGACATATTATAGTTTGATATTTTAATAGTCACTTCCAAAGCTGGGGCTATGAAACAATGGACCAGAGATATCTTATAGTGGGATATTTTAATAGTCACTTCCAAAGTTGGGGCTATGAACCAATGAATCAGAGACATCTTATTGTGGGATATTTTAATAGTCATTTACAAAGCTGGGGCTATGAAACAGTGAACCAGAGACATCTTATAGTGGGATATTTTAATAGTCACTTCCAAAGCTGGGGCTATGAACCAATGAACCAGAGACATCTTATAGTGGTATATGTTAATAGTCACTTCCAAAGCTGGGGATATGAAACAATGGACCAGAGACATCTTATAGTGGGATATTTTAATAGTCACTTCCAAAGCTGGGGCTATGAACCAATGAACCAGAATCATCTTATAGTGGGATATTTTAATAGTCACTTCCAAAGCTGGGGCTATGAACCAATGAACCAGAGACATCTTATAGTGGGATATTTTAATAGTCACTTCCAAAGCTGGGGCTATGAACCAATGAACCAGAGACATCTTATAGTAGGATATTTTAATAGTCACTTCCAAAGCTGGGGCTATGAACCAATGAACCAGAGACATCTTATAGTGGGATATTTTAATAGTCACATCCAAAGCTGGGGCTATGAACCAATGAACCAGAGACATCTTATTGTGGGATATTTTAATAGTCACTTCCAAAGCTGGGGCTATGAACCAATGAACCAGAGACATCTTATAGTGGGATATTTTAATAGTCACTTCCAAAGCTGGGGCTATGAACCAATGGACCAGAGACATCTTATAGTGGGATATTTTAATAGTCACTTCCAAAGCTGGGGCTATGAACCAATGGACCAGAGACATCTTATAGTGGGATATTTTAATAGTCACTTCCAAAGCTGGGGCTAAGAAACAATGGGCCAGAGACATCTTATAGTGGGATATTTTAATAGTCACTTCCAAAGCTGGTGCTATGAACCAATGGACCAGAGACATCTTATAGTGGGATATTTTAATAGTCACTTCCAAAGCTGGGGCTATGAAACAATGGGCCAGAGACATCTTATAGTGGGATATTGTAATAGTCATATCCAAAGCTGGGGCTATGAACCATTGGACCAGAGACATCTTATAGTGGGATATTTTAATAGTCACTTCCAAAGCTGGGGCTATGAACCAATGGACCAGAGACATCTTATAGTGGGATATTTTAATAGTCACTTCCAAAGCTGGGGCTATGAACCAATGGACCAGAGACATCTTATGGTGGGATATTTTAATAGTCATTTCCAAAGCTGGGGCTATGAAACAATGGACCAGATACATCTTATAGTGGGATATGTTAATAGTCACTTCCACAGCTGGGGCTATGAACCAATGGACCAGAGACATCTTATAGTGGGATATTTTAATAGTCACTTCCAAAGCTGGGGCTATGAACCAATGGACCAGAGACATCTTATAGTGGGATATTTTAATAGTCACTTCCAAAGCTGGGGCTATGAACCAATGGACCAGAGACATCTTATAGTGGGATATTTTAATAGTCACTTCCAAAGCTGGGGCTATGAACCAATGAACCAGAGACATCTTATAGTGGGATATTTTAATAGTCACTTCCAAAGCTGGGGTTATGAACCAATGGACCAGAGACATCTTATAGTGGGATATTTTAATAGTCACTTCCAAAGCTGGGGCTATGAACCAATGAACCAGAGACATCTTATAGTGGGATATTTTAATAGTCACTTCCAAAGCTGGGGCTATGAACCAATGAACCAGAGACATCTTATAGTGGGATATTTTAATAGTCTCTTCCAAAGTTGGGGTTATGAACCAATGGACCAGAGACATCTTATAGTGGGATATTTTAATAGTCACTTCCAAAGCTGGGGCTATGAAACAATGGACCACAGACATCTTATAGTGGGATATTTTAATAGTCACTTCCAAAGCTGGGGCTATGAACCAATGGACCAGAGACATCTTATAGTGGGATATTTTAATAGTCACTTCCAAAGCTGGGGCTATGAACCAATGGACCAGAGACATCTTATAGGGGGATATTTTAATAGTCACTTCCAAAGCTGGGGCTATGAACCAATGGACCAGAGACATCTTATAGTGGGATATTTTAATAGTCACTTCCAATGCTGGGGCTATGAACCAATGGACCAGAGACATCTTATAGTGGGATATTTTAATAGTCACTTCCAAAGCTGGGGCTATGAAACAATGGACCAGATACATCTTATAGTGGGATATTTTAATAGTCACTTCCTAAGCTGGGGCTATGAACCAATGGACCAGAGACATCTTATAGTGGGATATTTTAATAGTCACTTCTAAAGCTGGGGCTATGAACCAATGGACCAGAGACATCTTATAATGGGATATTTTAATAGTCACTTCCAAAGCTGGGTCTATGAACCAATGGACCAGAGACATCTTATAGTGGGATATTTTAATAGTCACTTCCAAAGCTGGGGCTATGAACCAATGGACCAGAGACATCTTATAGTGGGATATTTTAATAGTCACTTCCAATGCTGGGGCTATGAACCAATGGACCAGAGACATCTTATAGTGGGATATTTTAATAGTCACTTCCAAAGCTGAGGCTATGAACCAATGGACCAGAGACATCTTATAGTGGGATATTTTAATAGTCACTTCCAAAGCTGGGGCTATGAAACATTGGACCAGAGACATCTTATAGTGGGATATTTTAATAGTCACTTCCAAAGCTGGGGCTATGAACCAATGAACCAGAGACATCTTATTGTGGGATATTTTAATAGTCACTTACAAAGCTGGGGCTATGAAACAATGAACCAGAGACATCTTATAGTGGGATATTTTAATAGTCACTTCCAAAGCTGGGGCTATGAACCAATGAACCAGAGACATCTTATAGTGGGATATTTTAATAGTCACTTCCAAAGCTGGGGCTATGAAACAATGGACCAGAGACATCTTATAGTGGGATATTTTAATAGTCACTTCCAAAGCTGGGGCTATGAACCGATGGATCTGTGAGGCGAGGAAGTAGAAGATTGGATGATAGAAAATTAACTTATCCTAATAAAAATGGCCAGGCGTCAAATATACACATTACTTGAATATGCAAAAAGAATGAGTACCCTGAATCTCGCAATGGCAGTGGACGACCTCCAACGGTTAACAGCACGAACAGTCAACAACCAGCTGGGTTGGAGCGACCATGTCCAAATAATTGTATAAATATTTAATAGGGGACAAACAGAGATAGAAGATATCCACACAAGCTGGAACTTCGAAAGAGCAAACTGGACTCTCTCTAGAGAAAACGTAAATCAACAATGTTTAAAAATATCCCATTCCACAAATGTCAGTAAGCATAACACCACCTTTAAGGAAGCTATTATCCAGGCAGCAATGAAATCATTTCCATGTGGTAAACGGAAAACTATAAACCCTCTTAGAGAAAACTAGGGAAAATCCACAAAGAACTAATTGAGGCAAGAGCTAACCATGGGAAAAAAATCCCTTCACCAGAAAACATTAGAAAACACAGCAACATGAAATTCACATTCATACAGCAAAAGAAGGACGAGATTCAAAGAAGTGGCATGAAAACACTAAAACAAAGTCCTCAGGATGGACAGGGACACAAGCAAACTCTGGAACCTAACTGGGGCGCTAAAAGAAGACGCAGAAGGAGCTGTGAGAAAACAGTCATTAACGAAAGAGAGAAAAATGCAGGGAAAATGGCAGCAAACATCCTGGCTGAAAGTTTCAGCGAGGATAGTACTACAACATCGACACTAGAACACGAACTAAAAGTTACAAAGGAGATACAAGAGAGTCTGAAAGCGCATAATGCGGATCCCTGCATGACGTCATCATTCTTCTTCTTCTTCTGCGTACACAGTCAGACAGTAACCATTATTTTTTCGAAAAAAGCGGCGGTCATCCTGAGGCTCTCGCTACTGCCATAGAGCTTGTCTTGCAGTTCCACTGGTAATGGCCACATCTGCTCTCTCTGATCCTCGTATGTCGGGCAGTTCTGCAGCAGATGTTCAGTGGTCATTTTACCAGTACCGCACGGGCATTCGTCGGTACTTCCTATCTTCAATTTGTTGAATAGGTGGTACCTCAGTCTGTTGTGGCCAGTGCGAAGTCTGAAGACAACGACCTGCTCTCTTCGGTTTAACTGGTAATAGGCATCGTTTTTGGTGTAACCAGTATGTTCGGTTTCCCATTTGGTCATGTATCTGGCTTTGATAAGCCGTTTTGACTCTTCGTACGTCATACTGGTATCTGTTTGTGGTAGTCTTGCACCTTCTTTTGCCAGTCTGTCTGCCTCCTCGTTGCCTTGGATGTTGCAGTGTGCCGGGACCCACTGTACCACTACCCTTTTTGGTGCGGACTGCTGGCACAGTTTGCAGAGTGCTGCTCTTAAGTCATTAAGCTCAGTGTTTTTCTGGCTTTTTAGCGCTGTGACTTCGGCGAGAGCATCTGTCAGCAGGACTATATGGCTCTCATTTTCACTGTGTGTCACCATTTCTTCCACTGCCGCCCTCAGTGCCTCTGTCTCTGCTCTGAAATTGCTTGTGTACTTACCAGTAGCGAATGACAGAGTTATTTTTCTGCCATTTGGTAGGTTCAGGAATGCTCCTGCCCCTCCGTTCTGTGTAGTGTTTGTTACAGAACCGTCGGTGTATGCATGGGTCCAGTCCATGCTTGGGTAGCTTTTCATTATGAAGCTTAGGGTAGTGTCTCTCCTTTCTTTTTCAGTCTGGCAGTTTTTGTTTGCAATACCTGGTATATTTTCTACCACCTCTGGAAATATATCCTGCCTCCAAGTAGGTTTGCGTACAGTAGTGATGGGTTTTGGTGTTGTTAGTGCGTTTATGGGATCTTCGTGCATCTTAGCTTTGGCTATTTCTGCAAAGTTTCTCCTCTTTAGTTTCCCATTTCCCAAATTGTTTAGTCTTTGGTACATTGGGTGGTCCGTCAGTCTTCGGAGTTTCTCTGACTGCAGCTGGGCTCTGCAGTCTCTTCTATCGGTCATGGATTGCAGTTTTGTAATCTTTTCAAGTTCTACAATTGGCGTTGACTTCATGCCACCTGTTATAATTCTCATGGCTTGGTTTTGAAGTTTGTTAACTTTATCGAAGTTCGCCTTCGCTGCTGTTGTCCATGCCGCAATGCCATACTCGAGAACTGGTCTCACTCTTCCAGTGTACAGTTTCTTTAGTATGCCTTCGTCTGCTCCCCAGCTTGTGCCAGCAAGTTTCCTCATGATTGCCATTCTTTCTCTGGCTTTCATTCGGTTTCTCTCAATCTGACTTTTCCATGTCATGCGCCGATCAAATGTGACTCCCAGATAGGTTGGGTTGTCGTTTGGCTGCAGGATTTTGCCATTTAGACTTAATTTGGTACTTTGGGGTTTTAATGAAAGCGAGAATATTGTGCACGTGGTTTTCTCCTCGTTTATTTTGACCAGCCATGAGTTCGCCCACTCTTCCAGCGATGTTAGGGCCGTCTGCATCCGATTTCTTGCTATGGTGAGATTCTTTTCAGAGGTCCACATAGCCAGATCGTCTGCAAACATTGAGCTATGGACTCTTCTTGGTATATTCTCTGTAATATCGTTTATATATACCAGGAAGAGTGTGGGTGACAGTACTCCCCCTTGGGGTACTCCCTGCTCGAGTGTCACCTTTTTGCTCATCTGCCCTTGTACTTGGACTCTGGCTGTTCTTTGTTTGAGGTAGTGGCTGATCCACTTGTACATTTTCCCACAAACATCACTTCTTCTTAGCTTGACTCTAAGTCCATCTTTCCAGACTTTGTCAAATGCCTTTTCCAGATCCACCCAAACAGCTACTGTGTGTTTCTGTGCCTGGTAGGCATCTTATATCTCCTGGGCTATGAGGATGACCTGGTCCTCAGTGGATCTGTGCTGTCTAAAGCCGGCTTGCTGTGGAATTAGTATTCGTTTTTCTTCCAGATGCCACATCAGTCTGGTGTTTATCATCCGTTCCATCAGCTTGCCGACACAGCTCAGTAGGCTGATGGGCCTGTATCCATTTGGATCTGTTTTATCCTTTCCTGTTTTTGGTACTGGTACCAGTATTGCATCTTTCCATGCCTGGGGTACAATACCCCTTTTCCAGCTTTGGTTCAGGACTGACAGTAGTTTCCTCTTCGCTGTTTGGCCCAGCCCCATCAGCATTTCGTTTGTTATCCCATCTTTTCCGGGGGATTTCCTTTTCTTTAGTGTTCTCATAGCCTCTTCCATTTCGCGCATTGTAAGTTTGGCCATCATGTGCTCTTCGGGAGCCGTATTTATGTTTTCGTGTCCCTTTAGCTCTTCGCTAATGTTTGTATGCTTTTCTGCAGGGACCTCGATGTGGTTTGCTCTGGCATAGTGATCGACAAAGGCGTTTGCGGCTTTCTTACCTGTGATCAAGTTCTCGCCCTGCTTGATAGTAATTTGTTTATTTGACGGGGTTTCGTCATTAATGGCTCTGACTAGCTTCCATAGCTTGTTCCCTTCTTTGTCCAGGTTTAGACTTTCCGTTTTATTTTTCCAGCTTTCTCTTGCTGTTTGCTTGAGAGTGTGTTTGTACTTCGCCGCGGCGGCTTTGAGGGCGATGTTTGCCTCCATGGATTTTTCTCGTTCTGCCATGTCCCTAGCATTTGTTACTGCATCTTCCACTTTCTGTAACTCATCATTCCAGTAGGGCTTATAGTTTCTCCTAGCTCCTCTTGGGATGGTTTCAGTGGCGGCTTGCATTATTGCCTTGCTTAGGCTCTCTACCATGGGCTTCATTTTGGTGTTTCGTGTGTACGTCATCATTCGAAATGAAAGAGATAAATATCACAATTCAGAAACTCAAAAGTATGAAAGATCCAGAAAAAAGATGATATCATAAATGAAATGATCAAAACCTTAGATCAAGAGGCAAGAAGAAAACTCCTCAAAAACTTCAATTAATCATTGAGCACGGGTAATATCCCAGACCAGTGGCGGCAAGCTATCATTATCTCCATCAGAAAACTAAAAAATGACAAGACGAGCAAGGAAAGCTAACGACCCATAAGTCTGCTCAGCTGTGTGGGAGAAGTCATGGAAAAAAATGGTAAACGAAAGACTAATAAAGCATCTGGGAAAAAAACCAACTCCTACTAAATTCACAGTCAGTCTTTAGAAAAAAAAACCACAGCACAGATAATCAACTAGTGTACCTAACTCAAGAAATAGAAAATACATTCCTGGCAAAAGAACAAATACTTGAGGTCTTTCTAGATTAGACAAATAAATTAATACAATGTCTCTAAGAAATAGGTATATGTGGTAAAGACATAAGACATAAGGAGGGGTGACTGCAGTCGAGACGATGGTCAAGGGAGAGCAATGGGTCCACACTAGGGATACACTAACAGAGTACCACACGGTCATCATAACCATGGGTAGTGAATGTAGGAAGGGGCGAAATAGCCAGACAAAGCTCGAAGTCAACCGGCTGATAGGCACCAACACGCATGAAAGTGATACCATCATATACACTAATGGCTCGGTGCAAAGTAGTGGAACATCAGGCTGGGGTTTCTCGGCTAGAATAAAAGACTGGATCGTTGCTGAACGAAGTGGTGCATACGAGACTACAACATCAAGTATAAGAATGGAGATGGAGGCGGTGACAGAAGCTCTGAGGTGGCTGTCTGAGACATCTTCAACAGGAGCAGTCATTGTGTCAGACTCCCAAACACTACTTCGGAAGGTGTAGAATGAGTGGCTACGACATAAGTGGATAGCAGCGCTGGAGACCTCAAAACTCCAGGGGCTGGTGTGGATCTACTGTCCTGGTAATGCCGGGCAACGAACGAGCTGATTTTCTGGCGTCACACGCACCCATAACCGGCACAGTGGACATGGATAAAGGTGACATAGTGAAGGTTATCAAGGACAACCTGCTGGAAAACGACACTGCTTTGGATGAGTCTGCAAGGCACCGGCTGCGACACTTTGGAATCAAATTAGGATTCAGTGGATCATGGAACCTGAGAGGACGAGACAGGAAGGTGTACAACCAACAGGCTACAGGCACCATCAGCATCCACACTTTGTGCCATCTGCTGAGAGAGAGAGAGACTGAGCACCTATGGGGATGCGCGGAGTGCAGTGAAGTCGACTCCTAGAACAGAACAGAACAGAACAAAAGACTGCTCTTTAATCTGTACTGGGAACAAACTGCTACAGTAAAATGAGGACAGTTATGCTCTCCAAGTATAGATATCAGAAAAGGATTGAGACAGGTATAATATTTACCTATAGAACAAATATTCAAACATATAGAGGGCATGCCAGGGCTTGTCATTGGAGGAGTGGCAATGAATAATCTTAGATCTGCGGATGATACAGTTTTGGTGGGAAAATGTGAGCAAGAATTACAAGACCTTGTGACAAGAATATACAAAATAAGTCAAGAGTTTGGATTGGGCATAAAAATAAAGAAAACAAAGAATATGATAATTGGGAAAAGTTACAAGAAACCATATATGCAGATACAAATAAAAGATCAACTACTTGAACAGGTACGTGATCAAGATGCTGAGCAGCGCACGAGCTGCAGTGGTCAGCGGCCCATAGCTTACTGCTAGCGTCAGGGCCAGCGAACCATAGCTACCAATACCCTTCTACACCTCCACGCGGTGATCCTGGATAACAGGCTGCAGCAGGGCAGACTGGCTAAGGAGAAGGGATCGAAGAGGGAATGCTAACCCGGTACTCAAAAAATTATTGCTGAAGTCGGATGTGTTGGACCGAAAGGTGCAAATATCGCAGCCAAGCTGTAAACTACGACACAACCCATTCCGTTCTCTGGACTACATTCTGCTACTTAAGCCCTTTCAGGGTTTGGTAGCGGGAGATTGAGAACGAACGAAAACGAAGAAGAAGAAGAACAGGTACAGAATTTCTCATTTCTGGGTTATATAATAACGGAAGATGTGAAAAAGAAATCAGAAAGAAAATTGGTATGGCCAAGATGGTACTGATACTGACATCCAAACAGATAAATCAGAATTTTAAAATGAGATGTGTCAGGTATACTCATCTCTATTTCATCGCGTAGAAACATGGACAATGAAAACAAGTTGGAAAAGAGCATTGAAGCCTTCGCAATGTGGAAGATTGGGTCGCATTTCTTGGAAAGAGAAAAAAAACATTTGGAGGTATTGAAAAAGTTAGGGGTGAAAAGAGAATTAATGACCGTAATCAGGGTTAGACAGTTACGTTATTTTGGTCATAAAATAAAACATGTCTCCGTGTTGAAGACCAACTTGGAGGGTATGGTGGAAGGCAGTCATTCAAGAGGCAGACGTTTTAAGTTGGTGTATAACATAAGCAGATGGACTGGAAAAAGCGTCACAGATTGCACCATTACGACAAGATATAGAGTACACAGGAGATATATTGCAGCCGACTTTCGATGTGGAGATGGCACGAACTGAACTGGATAAGACAAAAGCCGTCCACAAGGAAGCTAGATAAGGACGCCTCTTTAAAACCAGAAGCAACATAAATAGCAGGGAAAATGCACAGTTGGATACACGACTTCCTTCGGTACAGAACAGCAAAGAGTGAAACTAGATTGATCACTAAGCCATAGAATAACTCTCGAACAAGGCATACAAATACTTATTAATATCTCAAAGACAGTAACAAAATGTTTCCTACTGTCAAGCACCAAATAAGAAACAAAACTAATTCCAAAATGCAAAGATCTTGTACAAGAAAACACCCCCGTATATCTCGGAGTAAAAATGGACAAGAGACTCGCTTGAAGGGAACATATACAGGAGATAGAACAAACAAGCAAGCAGAAAACTATCCCGTATGAAGAAGCTGGCTGGAACAAGCTGGGGTGCAAATAGCAGCATCCTAAAAAATGCATATACCGGTACAGTCAGGCCATTATTCGAATAGCGCATGGCAGCATGTGACACGGCACAGTCAGGCCAGTACTCGAATAGGGCATGACAGCATGTGACATGGCACAGTCAGGCCAGTACTCGAATAGGGCATGACAGCATGTGATAGGACATCAAAAACAAACACGGAACGCCTAAACAAAATACAAAACTCAGGCTTAAGAATAATAACGCGAGGAAGGAAGACCCCCACCAATCCAAACAATGGAAACTTACACAAATGCCATCATCATCCGGTTGATCAGTTCGGAGACTAGTTTTAAGGTTGTCTGATTAGGTCTCTCAATTTGATCCTATTCTCTGCAGTTCTCTTCATTGTAATATAAGTTGGTACTTTAATGTCCCTGCATGCCTGAGATGTAAAGGTGAGTCTTCTTCGCCCCGGTCCTCTCTTTTTATGAAACTTTCTCTCTAGCATTTTCTGTAGAAGATGTTCATGTCTCATAGTGTGGCCCAGATAACTCAACAGACGTTTTTGTATCAAATACAATAATTGTCTTTGTGCGCCCACATTATTGAGTACATTGTTATTGGATCTTCTTTCTATCCAACTCACTCTTTCCATTCTGCCGAAGCACCACATTTCACACGCTTTCAAGCTTTTTTCATCCTTCTTCGCCAAAGTCCACGTTTCAGCCCCATACAGTGCAATTGGCCATATGTGAGGGGCGATTATTCTTTTCCTCAGTTCTATCCTGATATTCTTTGAGGTTAACAATTTCTGTTTTCATCTGAAGATTTTGTTTTGCCATTGCAATCATCGTCTTAATCTTCTGTTATGGTTTTCCACAACAAATTTATATTTGCCTATGTTGTTTGGAGTCTTTGCCTTCAATGTGTTTAGTTTCATGCCCAACTTTTTGGCCTTTCTATTAATTTTATCAAGCAGCATTTGCAACGTTGCTACTGATCCTCCCACTATCGCTTGGTCATCGGAAAATTGTATGGCATTGGCTTTCATAACATTACCTTTGACACCCCTATTACAACTTCCCATAACCTTGGCCATCATTATCTCAGAATATGCCTTATAGAGACTCGGTGAAAGCAAGCAGCTCTGTCGTCCCCCTGTATTATAGAAACGTGACCCATGAGACCTTCTGTGATTGAAATAATCGGCTCTTGATTTTCATACAGGTTCTGGATTAGCATGTTGAGTGGCCTTTCTATGCCTATTTGCTGCAGAATCTTAAATAGTTTACTCTAGGGGACTCGATCAAAGGCTTTCTTGTAGTCAATAAAACAGATAAACGGTGTAAGTTCTTGATCGATCATTCCTTCTGCGTGAAGCCACGATGATCTGATGGCATCTCGTGTACCTCTGGCCTCGCGAAATCCAAACTAGTTATCTTTCAGTACCTCCTTTATCTTTCCATCAATTCTCATCTGAATAATCTTCAAAAGAATTTAGATTCATGCGTTATCAAACTTATCGCTCGGATTTGACCGCATTCTATAGAATTATATTTTTTTGGCAAAGGAATTAATATTGAAGTTGTGTGATCTTTTGGTCATATTCCCTTGTTGTAAATGTCATTAACATGTTGAAATAATAAATTATGAAAAGTCTTCCCCGCTAATTTCAGTAGCTCGATAGGTAACTCATCTAATCCCTAGTGCTTTTTTGTTCGGGATTAAAGAAAATGCCTTATTAATTTCTTCTCTAGTTATAGGTAATCTCTCTTCTGTCAATGGTATGTTATTTAGTGATGTGTTATCTTGATACAAGGCCCCCATCATCGTACAGTTTCTTAACATATTCTCTCCATCTTATATTCTCGATCCAGTTCATTCTTGAAACGTTTTTACGCAGCAATGCCATGCTCTGTATTAATGTTTTTTTCATTAACGTCTGTCCTCCATTTTGTTTAGCATTTCAGGTGTTAACAACGGTTTCTTGTTTTCTGCTTTCTTTTTACCCAATGTTATCTCTGCTGCCTCTTTTACGGCCTCTTTTATATTCTGCCACTGATGATCTATATCGTCAGGAACATGTTTTTTTTCCCTAAAGCAGAACTCACTGAGTTTTTGAATTTAACTCTTTTCTCCAACTCATTTAAAAGAACTTAAATTCCACTTAACTGGTTTTTGCGATTTTCCTGGTTTCTTCCATCGTAGTTGGCATTCCATAATAAGCCAATTATGATCTGAATCAGCATACACACCAGGGTAAGCAATTGATTTTTTAATTTGGTTTCTTTAGTTTTCACCATGATGTAATATACTTGATATCTCCTCTCATTTCCAGGACTTTTCCATGTGTTTTCCTTCTATTCGAAATTTGATTCCAGGTGTTTATTATTATGTAGTTTACCTGGAGGCAAAAGTCTATAAATCTTTGTCTTCTTTCATTCCTACTACCTAGCCCAATTCTTCCCAACTATATCCCTCTCAACGCCTATGCCAACAATCGCATTCTAATCTCCCATTATCACGACATTATCTATGGCCTTTGTTGTTATATATTTGTTCTAGAGTACCATACATCTCTTCTATCTCAACTTCATCGTGCGTTGATGAGGGAATATATATTTGTATTATGACTGTGCTTACCGGATGAGAACACAAATATAAGAGCCCTAAATACTAGACGACAGGAAGAGTGGTGACACATGGCGGGTTCACGTGCCTGATAATCCCATCCATGTCAAAGTGAATCATCCAGTTCAAATCAGGCTTAAGAGAACCAGCCCAGCGTCATCCATATATCACCTACACTAAAAATATGGAGACCTAATACTCATCCAGCCTATAGAAATAGAAGTGTGTATCAGCTATGACGAGCCATGATACAACATAAACAACATCACAACAAGTACATGTATCACAGAAATCAAGAGAAAAACCAGTAAAGTGTCCACAAGCTGAAAACTTTGGCAGAAACGAGGATTGAGGAGAAATATAAGGCAAAGGAATGGACACAGATGTGCACAGATAGTTCATCAGAGGGGGTAGGCCTAATCTGGAGAGGAGGCACATTCATAAAACACAAAAGTGGAAATATAACAATAGACCTTTCCCACCGGGAAGCTGGCCACAAATACACAGCAAATTCATTACCCTACTGCGAGCACTGAGAAAACTTGAAACAGAAAAGCAATAACCAACAAAAATAGTTGTATTCTCAGACTGCAGATGTCTAATAGAGGCAATGCAGAGAACCAACAGAGAACCAATATTATCAGAAATCAGAGCGGAGCTAGGAGAACTCCGTAGATCCTCAATGATAGCCATCGAATGACTGTCCTTCCACTGCGGATTCACAGAAAACGAGAGAGCTGACGCACTAGCAAAAGGGGGCAGTTGGAGGGCACAATTTAATCATACAGAGAGCTAAAGAGCATCATCAGAAATCAGTATGTACATCAATGGAGAAAAGAGATAAACATAAGCAGTAGAACAGACCCAATTCACCAACTCAAAACAAACCAACAAAATGCCATATTTCGCCTGAGAACTTATCACCACTAAAACATCTATACCGACACAAGATCTCACATACCGATTCATGCCCATGTGGAACTGGGGGACTGAACACATTCTTCAAGAATGGCCACTCTATTGGGAAGTGAGAAGCTAGACCTGGCCTGAGGGTGCGGAGCTGAGAAAAAAGCTGTGGTGCAGCCGCTCCAACCTGTTAGAGACTACAGATTCCATGATGTTAACTGGCCTGCATGTATCGCATGACCAAAGGATCATGAACGCAAAGAAGAACAAACAAGAAACTCTCTCTCTATATATATTTTTTTTTCTGTCACTTTCTCTCCTACTCATTCTTTCATTTTATTTATATTCTTTGTACAAATATATTTAAAAAATTATCTCTCTCTCTCCCTCTCTCTCTCTCTCTCTCTCTCTCTCTCTCTCACTCTTTCTGCATATTTCACGATCTTTTCTGTTATTCAGTCCTCTTGATATGTTCATGTAAATATGTTCACTCCTTGAGATAGTTCTTCATGTCGATGGTTCAAACCACGTTTAGTTCTGACTTTAGGTCAGACTCAACTGCTTCCAGCCTGCATAGTACCAGCCCGACTGAAAAATTAAGTTCTGTCAGAATGCGACATACATTCCAGGTCCAGGTTTATGTTGCCCTACTTAAGCTCCGTCGTGAATGAGAAGGAGGGTAGGAGAAGGCCAACCATTGGTTGTTTGAAAGCTGCAGCCACCACACTTCTGCTAACACTTGTCGCGTGGTTGTTTTTATTTGTCTCTGGGCTGTGCAAAATGTTAGTAATCGATACCGCCAGCTTCTGTAGTTCATTTATTTGAACAGTCAACGCTAACAGAAGGTCATGGTAATGATTGATGTACTTAGGGGTCTCAAACAGAAAGCGCATCGGGGGCAACATAATGTAAATTTGTTGGACGAACGGCCGCATGACGTGAAGTTAATAGACCAAGGGCCGCATGACGTTAGTTACTATGCAACGAGGTGCATGAGGTTAAGTTAATAGACCAAGGGCGGCATGAAGTTAAGTTAATACACCAAGGGCCTCATGAAGTTAAGTTAACAGACCAAGAGCCGCATGAAGGTAAGTTAACATTGTAAGGACAGCACGAACACAGTTTTAATGACATAAGTGTCGTATTGAGTCACGTTAATGGTTCAAGTGAAGTATGGAGTGACATTACATGTTCAAGTGTAGTATGGAGTCACGTTAATGGTTCAAGGGTAGTATTGAGTCAGTTAATGGATCAAGGGTCGTATTGAGTCACGTTAATAGCTCAAAGGTCGTATTAAGTCCCATTAATGGTTCAAGGGTAGTATGCCGTCACGTTAATGGCTGAAGGGCCAAATGAATTTAGTTTGATAGATCAAGGGACACGTGAAGTCAAGGCAATAGACGAGATGCCGCATGAAGTCAAGTCAATAAACCAGACGCCAGTGGATCCACACCAGTTCACGCAAATCTACGCCATCTACATCCACCCTCAATATCTACCATCCACTCATGTCTTAACCAGCTCTTCAGAATCTAAACGAAGTAAGGATTATGAGTCTGACACAATGATTGTCTTGGTTAAGAAGGTATTAGATAGTCATATCAGAGCTGTAGTCACTGTACCAATCTATATTCTCGTACTGGACGTTGTTGTAATGTATACCCCACTCCGTTCAGCAACAATCTTAGATCTCACACTAACAGAAAACCCCCAAATAGTTATCTCATTGCATATCACCGATCCATAAGTATGTATGATAGCATTACTGCCCTGGTTAATATCATTTATCAGCAAGTTAACTGTATCTTCTTCTTCTGTGTTCGTCCTGGGAAAGACGTTGTGACGTTGGATCGGAATTTACAGCGAAGCTGCGATATCTGCGCCTTTCGGCTCAACACATCCTATTTCAGCTGGATTTATGGGTTTGCCTCCCAGCAAGATTACTCCGGTTCAACCTGTTTTCAGGGCAACCACTTAGAAGCGGAGCAGAGACTTTGTCAGCTACGGTCCGCTGACCCTGAAGCAAGCAGCCAGCTATGGTTTGCTGACCCTGAAGCAAGCAGCCAGCTATGGTTTGCTACCCTGAAGCAAGCGGCAAGCTATGGTTCGCTGACCCTGAAGCAAGCAGCCAGCTATGGTTTGCTACCCTGAAGCAAGCGGACAGCTATGGTTTGCTGACCCTGAAGCAAGCAGCCAGCTATGGTTTGCCGACTCTGAAGCAAGCGGCCAGCTATGGTTTTCTGACCCTGAAGCAAGCAGCCAGCTATGGTTTGCTGACCCTGAAGCAAGCAGCCAGCTATAGTTTGCTGACATTGAAGCAAGCAGCCAGCTATGGTTCGCTGACCCTGAAGCAAGCAGCCAGCTATGGTTTGCTACCCTGAAGCAAGCAGCCAGCTATGGTTCGCTGACCCTGAAGCAAGCAGCCAGCTATGGTTTGCTACCCTGAAGCAAGCAGCCAGCTATGGTTTGCTGACCCTGAAGCAAGCAGCCAGCTATGGTTTGCTGACCCTGAAGCAAGCGGCCAGCTATGGTTTGCTGACCCTGAAGCAAGCAGCCAGCTATGGTTCGCTGACCCTGAAGCAAGCAGCCAGCTATGGTTTGCTACCCTGAAGCAAGCGGCCATCTATAGTTTGCTGACCCTGAAGCAAGCGGCCAGCTATGGTTTGCTACCCTGAAGCAAGCAGCCAGCTACGGTCCGCTGACCCTGAAGCAAGCAGCCAGCTATGGTTTGCTACCCTGAAGCAAGCGGCCATCTATGGTTTGCTGACCCTGAAGCAAGCGGCCAGCTATGGTTTGCTTCCCTGAAGCAAGCAGCCAGCTACGGTCCGCTGACCCTGACGCAAGCAGCCAGCTATGAGTCGCTGACTCATGTCAGTTCATTGACTGCTGCGTTGTTGAACCCAGCCTTTCAACTCCGGGCTTTGTTGTCCCATTGACCCACTCTCTGCCGGTTCTGTCCAGAGCTACAATGACTCTGACAATAGATCATTTTATCACCAATCTGGACCAATCCTTCTCACTTGACTATAGTCTCAGCTGTTGTTACTTATCCAATTGTCATTAATTATAACTGTTACACTTATAATTGCCCATTTACTTTTTCTAGTTTTCCTCGTATGCTTACAGTTTCTTCTACTTAGATCAACTGATGCTATGCATCTAGTCTGGTGAGGTTTACAAAGGAGACTGCGTTTCAGATCTCCGCTGCTCCTCCCACAGGATTTCGAGCATGGTCGCTATCCCAGGACAGACTGCCCTTCTTTTGTCTGCATTGGTAGGGCAGTCCTGCAGAATATGTTCTGGCGTTTGCTTGGCTGCTCAACAATACGTTTTCAGTGAGGCACCCTGAATATAGCTTTAAAAAATGAAGCGTTGAATCTGAAATGATTAACATCTCCATAAAGTGTGTCCAGGAAAAGTACTGGTAAATAGCGTATGCGCTTTGTCTGTTTCACAAATGTTGGGCACATTTGTAACAGATTTTTAGTAGTCATTCCATCAGTGTCCCAATGAACCCTAATCCTAATGTGTTAAATATATGGTACCTCCATCTTTTGTAATGCGTACGAAGTCTGAAGATCAAGAATTGTTCATTTTTGTTAATCTAATAGTATGTACACATTAGTGATCAGCAATAACAAAGACAAATACACTTTAACCCCCCCCCCCTACCCTCGGAAAATATATATGATGAATCAGAACAAAAAAGCAAGCAATAGGGATTCGAACTAAGAACCTCCAGGTACAGGAAACTCACCTGTCTAGTGGAGTTCAATGCGGCAAGACACATCTATGAGCTAGAGGCTCTAAATTCGAACACAATGACCTATTACTAGACTATCTTGTCTCTGGTCCGATGTACTTGTAATCCGAGTAATTATAATATGCCTAACTTTTAGAGTGCTACCATAGCTGAGTTTCTATTTGTTCCGTTACTATTTTGCTTCCTTATTATTTTGTTTTGCCGTGATCCACCTCTATTACTTATAGACTGAGTATAGGCCGCTTGTCACTGCAGTTATCACACAGTGTGCAGACTAGATTTTGTATTTTCTTTTCCTTTTTCGTAGTTTGTTCTCCAACTCCCGCTACCAAGCCCCGAAAAGGACTTTGATATTAGCAGGATGTTATCTGGAGATAGGAATGCGTTTTGTCATGGTTTACAGTTTGATTTCGATGTTTGCACCTTTCGGTCCAACACATCCAAGTTCAGCTGGCCTTTTTATGTACTGGGTTAACCTTCCCTCTTCGATCCCTTTTTCTTAGCCAGTCTGCTCTGCTGCAACCTGTTATTCAGGATCCCCGTTTGGAGCTGTTATGGGGTCTTGGCAGTTGGGGGTTTTCTGGCCCTAACGCTATTAGTCAGCTTTGAGTCGCTGACCGCTGCAGTTCATGCATTGCACATCATCTTGACCTTTCTATTTGATCTCCGATAAAGAAAAGGCTTTGCAGCTGTTAACTTTTGGACCACAGTCGTCTCGATCAGAAAACCGGTGCACAAACTCTCGACCATCCGCTCGTCTGACTCATTACTTATCTAATTCACACGATCTGGAAGGGTCAGGGAGAGGATCCTCAAATGGGATGATGCATTTTTTCACCACAGAAACACTAGGTTTTGTACATACAGATACACACACGCATTCAGACACTGGTTAATACATCCTAATATCACCCAAAAGACTGCGATCTGGAGAGGAAAGGGACGTGCCTCTGCCAGTAGAATATAGATAGACAAACCTTTAAGAAAAAACATTTGACCGGGTTCGAAATCACTTCGTGTTGAGTTTGACGGGCCATGTCAAGATGCCTCTTCGTATGACCACTTCTCAATGGACAGAAAACATTGACAAAACTACTGTACTGCTAAACTGGCATTGTGAAACACATTATAAACAGATACACACACTACTCTATAGACTGACCAATACCTCCACATTACAAACAGATACACACACTACTCTATAGACTGACCAACACCTCCACATTACAAAAAGATACACACACTACTCTACAGACTGATCAACACCTCAACATTACAAACAGATACACACACGACTCTGCAGACTGACCAACACGTCCACATTACAAACAGATACACACACTACTCTACAGACTGGCCAACACGTCCACATTACTAACAGATACACTCACGCATCCATAGACTGGCCAACACGTCCAAATTACAAACAGATACACACACGACTCTACAGACTGACCAACACCTCCACATTATAAATAGATACATACACATACCCATCCATAGACTGGCCAATACGTCCACATTACAAACATACACACACACACACACCCATCCATAGACTGGCCAACACCTCCGCATTACAAACAGATACACAGATACACACACGACTCTACAGACTGGCCAACACGTCTACATTATAAACAGATACACACATGCATCCATAGACTGGTCAACACGTCCACATTACAAACATACACACACACACGCATCCATAGACTGGTCAACACGTCCACACTACAAACATACGCACACACGCATCCATAGACTGGCCAACACCTCCAGATTACAAACAGATACAAACACGCATCTATAGACTGGTCAACACGTCCACATTACAAACATATACACACACACGCATCCATAGACTGGTCAACACGTCCACATTTCAAACATACACACACACACGCATCCATAGACTGGCCAACACCTCCACATTACAAACAGATATAAACACGCATCCATACACTGACTAATACGTCCTCATATCGCCCAAATGAGACTGCAGTCTGGGGTAAAAAGAGTCGTGCCTTCTCTAGTAGAATCCATAAAGGCCTACCTTTAATCAAAACCAATAAAACTTGCAAATCGATGCTGTACTAGAATTTCTCTTTTGTTTCTTTTTATGATTCATATAGAATTTGTTTTGTACACATATACATTCACCATTTGCAAATCGTTACCATCTCGTATCCCATATTGTGCTGCACGTCGCGTCGTGGGCTAGAGGTTCGGGTTTAGTGGCCCACAAGTTTCAGATCCCTGTTGTAGTCGATTGGAATAAAGTGGGTGATTATTGTAGAACCTATGATTATCAAGGATTGAGCCACGTAATGTGAGGTGTTGTTTGTTAAGGATCACGTGATAAGGGGCGAGGAGAAATGGAGGGGGGAGGGGGTTGACAGAATCTGTAAGGTGGGTGGGGATGGTGAAGAGGGAAAGAAATAGGAAAACTTTATCAACAAGAGAGAGATGGTATAATTTGTGTGAGTGTTTGTCTATGTATGTGAATATGTGCATGACTGCACACGCGTGTGGGAACATACATGAGGGTGAGTAAGAGTATATATCTGTGAGCGTATTTGTGAATGTGTGGGGAAGTGTGCGATTATGTATGTGTGTGTGTGTGGGGGGGGGGGGGGAGGGGGGGGAGTGGAAAGAATGTGTATATGTGATTGTGTATGTGTGTGGGGGGTGTGTATATGTGATTGTGTATGTGTGTGGGGGTGTGTATATGTGATTGTGTATGTGTGTGTGTGGGGAGAAATGTGTATATGTGATTGTGCATGTGTGTGGGGGGTGTGTATATGTGATTGTGTATGTGTGTGGGGGGTGTGTATATGTGATTGTGTATGTGTGTGTGTGGGGAGGGATGTGTATATGTGATTGTGTATGTCTGTGGGGAGAAATGTGTGTATGTGATTGTGTATGTGTGGGGATGGGGGTGAATGTGTATATGTGACTGTGTGTGTTTGGGGGTGGGGGAATGTGTATATGTGACTGTGTATGTTTGGGGGTGGGGGAATGTGTATATGTGATTGCGTATGTTTGGGGGTGGGGGAATGTGTATATGTGATTGTGTATGTTTGGGGGTTGGGGAATGTGTATATGTGATTGTGTATGTTTGGGGGTGGGGGAATGTGTATATGTGACTGTGTATGTTTGGGGGTGGGGGAATGTGTATATGTGATTGTGTATGTTTGGGGGTGGGGGAATGTGTATATGTGATTGTGTATGTTTGGGGGTGGGGGAATGTGCAATCTCTAAAACGTTTCTAGTATCAAACGGAGTAAAACAAGGATGTGTACTCGCCCCGACTTTGTTCAGCATGATGTTCGCGGCCACGATGACAGACGCCTTCAGATCATTGGAGCTTGGAATACCCATAAAGTACCGCACAGATGGCAAGTTACTCAATTCCAGAAGAATGAAGGCCAAAACCAAAGTGGCTGGCGACATAATCAGGGAACTTGTATTTGCTGACGACTGTGCTCTAATGAGCAACTCAGAACTGAACATGCAGGTTGGAGTGGACCAATTCTCTGCCGCAGGCGAAAATTTTGGCCTGACCATAAATGCCAAAAAAACAGAGGTCATGTACCAACCAGCACCAGGCATGCCGTACACAAAACCAGAGACTTCAGTCAGCGGGCAGACGTTGAATGCCGTAGACAAATTCACATATCTGGGCAGCACGCTGTCGAGATCTGTCAGCCTAGACGATGAGGTGGCAAGCAGAATAGCAAAGGCCAGCACAGTCTTTGGTAGAATGCGCTCGATGGTCTGGGTACGTCGTGGCATCAGCGTCAAGACCAAATTGAAAGTCTACCGTGCAACCATCATTCCAACCCTACTATACGCTTGCGAAAGCTGGACTGTATACTCTGGACATGCAAGGAGGTTAAACCACTTCCACACAGATTGCCTGAGGCGAATATTCCACATCCGATGGCAAGATCGTGTCACTGACATCGAGGTTCTCTCGAGGGCTAACATGCCCAGCATACATGCACTGCTAGAAAAAGCACGACTAGGATGGGCCGGACACCTCGTCCGTATGTCAGACGAGCGGCTCCCAAAGAAGCTTCTCTACGGCGAGCTGAGAGACGGATGGCGCGAGAAAGGGCGCCCAAAGAAACGTTTTAAAGACGGTCTGAAGGACTCACTAAAAAGTTGCCAGATAGACTTCAACACCTGGGAATGACTTGCGAAAAACAGATCTGACTGGAGAAGTGCAGTCAAATCGGGTGTAGCTGCCGGTGAAGATGACCGTGTTGTGAAAGCCCAGAACAGACGCGAGACGCGGAAATCCCGAGCAGCGGGAACACCATCCCCTTCTACAAACCTCGTGTGCCCGATATGTAGCAGATGTTTTCGTGCTCGCATTGGCCTGTTCAGCCACATGCGCACCCACACCCAACAGGGAAATCTGTGACAAGGATGATGTCGGCGGTCCTCATCGACAACGATGGACAGCTATTATGTTTGGGGGTGGGGAATGTGTATATGTGATTGTGTATATGCTAACCTCTGTACAAGCGTCAATGTGAGCACGGGTGCAGAAATGTACGTCTAAGCATGTGTGCGTGTGTGCGTATGTGTGTGTGTGTGCGTATGTGTGTGTGTGTGTGTGTGCATGCATGCGTGTGTGTGTGCGTGTGTGCGTGCGTGTGTGTGTGTGTGTGCGTGCGTGTGTGTGTGTGTGTGCGTGCATGCGTGTGTGTGTGCGTGTGTGTGTGTGTGCGTGTGTGTGTTTGTGTGTGTGTGCGTGCGTGCGTGTGTGTTTGCGCGCGCTGGTGTGCGAGTGTTAATCTGAGCATGTGGGTATAAATATATGTGTATGTGTGAATCTCTTTTGCAAACGTTAATCTGAGCATGTGGGTATTAATATATGTGTATGTGTGAATCTCTTTTCAAACGTTAATCTGAGCATGGGGGTATAAATATATGTGTATGTGTGAATCTCTTTGCGAACGTTAATCTGAGCAAGTGGGTATAAATATATGTGTATGTGTGAATGTCTTTGCAAACGTTAATCTGAGCATCTCACTATCAGCACGAGTGGGCGTGAGTGCGTGACTACTACTATCAACCTGAACCAATGTCTAGGGGCGTATACGTAAGTGCATGCGGGAACCTCTACACGAGTGTCACTGAGCATATGTCTACGATTGTGTATGTAATTGCATGCGGGAACGTCTACACGAGTGTCACTGAGCACATGTGTACGGTTGTGTGTGTAAGTGCATGCGGGAACCTCTACACGAGTGTCACTTAGCACATGTGTATGGTTGTGTGTGTAAGTGCAATGCGGGAACCTCTACACGAGTGTCACTGAGCACATGTGTATGGTTGTGTGTGTAAGCGCATGCTGGACCCTCTGCACGAGCGTCACTCTGGACCTTCCAGATTGAGTACCATTGTGTGCGAGAGTCAATTTGAGCATGTGTACAAGAGCGTGTATGTAAGTCCACATGGGACCCTCGGGAGGAGTGTCTATCTGATCATGGGAGTATCAGTGGTATGTGTGAGTGTATGTGGTGAGTGTCAATCTGATCATGGGAATATCAGTGTATGTGTGAGTGTATGTGGTGAGTGATGCGTGACTCTATGTTGGAGTGAATCTGTGAACCTATGTGTGAGTGTCAATCTGATCATCTGAGTATGATTGTATGTGTGAACGTGAGTAATCCCTGTAGCGTGTGCTGGAACGTAAAAACGTGTATCAAAACCAGCGATAATATGTGTTACTGTACATTCACTCAAAATGTGCTTCTCGTGAAACACGTGTTTTATCGAGTCTGCCTAACAGCAGCCCTAAGACCAGACTTATCTGAGAATCTATTATAACATTATTGTTATAAGTTCTCAGATAAACTAGCTAGTAACGATCGGTGTGTGTGAGAGTTGAGCCCGTGTTGAGTCTGTTGCACGCGCACTTGATATATTCTATGAGATGGCCGTGTCTGTGAGCAGACGCGTGATTATAAACTGTTCGCGCAAGCGAAAAATCTTTACCGCCGGCACGAAAACATTTCGTGCAGGGAAATATTTTGTAACGAAAATAATCTTTTAAAACAGAGTTCATCGGGTAATTCTTCATTAACTCAGGTTAGGTCATCCAATGTGAAGGCATGCATAAAAAAAATCCCGTAAACAGATTCTGACAATGGGTATAGACTATTAAAGACTGCATTGTACAGATCTAATTCTTAGGTAGAGTGACTAGTCCAAATCAATGCTACTTTGATTTCTCTAAATGCAAGTCATGTAGTCAATTACAGTTGGGCATACATGAGCGTGCTTGGGACCATAGTGCGAATCTGATCTCACTGGTGTAAGAGTCCTAGCGCTCTAACCGCCATGCCCTTTGAAACTATCTCATCCGATGTAGCTAAAGGGAGAATTAGGCACACAGCTCTCACTGCCGTCGATGATCAAGTGCTAGAAATTGCATTGTAATTGTTCTCAGCTGTTTGTTACATTGACGTGGATAACCATGTACCTACTGACTGTTTTGCCGTCCGCAGATGAAACATATCCAATAACAGCTAGACATACAGAGTATTTAAGTCTGTACTTCTCCTATAATATCTTAAACCGCTGTTCTGCTAGGACGATTTGGTATAAATTACCTACAAATCAAAGAGCGAAAAGTAACAGAGCGAAAAGAACAGAAACATGCTTATACCGCCACTCCCCCCCCCCCCCCCCACCCCCCACCCCCCACCCCCCCACACTTCACGTCAGGTCAAGAGAAACATGCTTATCAAAGACCCCTTCCCAACTCACCTCCCCACTTCACGTCAGGTCAAGTGAAACATACCTATCAAAGCCCCCCCCCTCCCCCCGCCCACCTTGAACAGAGTGCACCATACTTATCAAGCGTAATGTCAGAGTCAAGTGAAACATGCATATCACAACCCCATTCATGTCACGGTCAAGAGGTAAAACATACTTATCAAACCTCAACCCCCCCCCCCCCCACCCTTCTTCATGTCACGGTCAGGAGGTAAAACATAACTTCCAACACCCCCCCCCCCACCCTTACTTCATGTCACGGTCAGGAGGTAAAACATACTTACCAACACCCCCCCCCCCCACACTTCCTTCATGTCACGGTCAGGAGGTAAAACATACTTACCAACACCCCCCCCCACCCTTCCTTCATGTCACGGTCAGGAGGTAAAACATAACTTCCAACAACCACCCCCCCCCCCCCCCCCCCACCCACCCTTACTTCATGTCACGGTCAGGAGGTAAAACATACTTTTTAAGACCCCCACATCACGCCATGGTCAACTGTTAGATGAAACATACTGACCAGGATATTACCTCACGTCTGTCAGAAAATATACTGACCAGTTCATTATTTCGTCCTTGCGGATAAAACATATTAACAAAGACACCACCTGACTTCTTGCTTGTGCTCCTGGAAACTATTTGCATTACATCTGCCTGGCCAACGAGGTAGGGATAGACCTTGTGATTCCAATTATGTTGAGCCTAGTGAGAAGCCTCATGCTACATTTAGGCTTAGAGATAACTCCGGTCCACAATTGTTTCAGTCTTCTTAGTCACATCAGAAGGTCCACTGCGATCTGCTGGAAGAATAGCCTTCAACACGAACCAGGTACTCTGTACGCGTGTCTTGGAACAACAACAACAATGAATTGGGGGGTCGTGTGCCTACATACACACATACATACATACTTACATACATACGTACACACATACACACATACATACATACATACACATATACCTACATACATACACACACATACATACATACATGCATACATACATACACAAATACATACATACATATATGCACATACATATATACATACACACACGAACGCACGCACGCCCACAAACATGCACGCATACGCACGCCCACCCACACCCAAACATATCCACACACACACACCAAACCACACACACACACACCCACACACACACACACACACACATCCACACACACACCAAACCACATCCACACACTCACCAAACCATACACACACCCACACAAACACCCACACACCCACGCACACCTCCACACATATCCACACACACACCAAACCACACACACACACCTACACACACCCACCAACACGCACACACCTACACACACCCACCAACACACACCGCCCACAGGCAAACCCACACACACCCACACACACACTCACACCCCCACTGACACACATACACACACATACCCACGCACACACCCACATCCCCACTAACACACACACCCACACACACACACAGAAGCACACCATTAAGAATACATCGCCATAAAATATAACAGCACACACCATTTGAGATCCATCGGTTGCTCTAATAGTGTGTGTTCGTGTAAAAGACTGGTGAAAGGGAAGCAATCAAGAGGTTTGTGTACTTGCATCTCGATTGTCCGAGTTATCCTTTATAGAAATTAACAGTTGAAAAAAGATTGTGAACGCATCGAGATCTCGAGAACGCAATAACAACATTGGACGATGTCAGAGTACAGCAACTACACATACTCTGTCCCTTACAAACCATACTGTTGCTAAGCAACCTAAATCGGGTATTTTAGTTATTAAAATATCGCCAAAATATGTTCTGTAGATATAAGGGGGGGGGGGGGGGGGGGGGGTGCGTGGTGTACGGGTGTAAGCTGGGTCGACAACCCCAACGTACCGGGTTCTACATCACTTCGTGTCCAGTTTGACTGCACATGTGGGCGATTTTTCTCGGTATGAGAACTTCTTCATGTGCAGAAAGGATTGACAAAACGTATGTACTGCAAAATTGCCATGTGGAACACATTATAAACAGATGCACACACACGCATCCATACACTTACCAATGGTTCCTGAAATACCTAAACGACTCTGGGGTTGAAAGGAGCACGCCTCGCCAGTAGAATCCAGAAGGCAAACTGTTAATGAAACAAGAACAAAACAGCCTGCAGTGCAGCTTGTGCATGGAGCTGGGCTTGCGGTCTCAATATACCCAATTCAAAACCATTTCGTGGTCAGTTTGAATGTGCATATTTGCAGGTTTTCTTGTACAGAAAGGATTGGTATAATTACTCTAGTGCAAAATTGCCATAGTGGAACACACACATACATATACACACATGTACCTATTGACTGGTCAATACGCCATGATACAACCTAAAAGACTAGGGTTGAAAAAGGCATGGCTTCGCCAGTAGAATCCCGAAAATCAAACCTTTAATAACAACACACACAAATCTATAAATGTTGTTGTCGTACGTCACAATCAACAATACTAGCACTGATGTAACAAAACAACAAATGGATTGTCTCTTGGGCCTATGTGTTTAATGATGTAAGCATAGTTAGACTCTGCACACTAAACGTTTCACTCAAATTTTAAAAGACAACGTATTTGTGTGTCATATTGTGGCTGTTTACGGCCAAGTGAGGATTCGTTCAAAATTGGTCGCGGTACATGGTAATCACTAATAGAATTAGCTTACAGCTGACCGGTGGTCATTTTGTATTATCTTCATATGTCGACAGTTTCAGATTCACACCAGTTTTTGTGTTGTTGTTTCGAATACCCACAATGAGTAAGTTTACTCTTTTGTGCGCTCTGAAAAGGACGTTTAGTGGCAGGTTGCAGTAGCTTTCCTCACAACCCGAGCCTCCATGAGGTTGTGCTATGCTTGGCTTCATTTGCGTGTCTGTCACCACTACGGGGATCACGTCAATCGCTCACCTCCTCAGCCAGGCTGCCATGAAAACAGCCCAGCCCGTTTCCAGGGATGACTGCGAGGAAGTCGAGGTGGGGGTCTTGGCCAGTATATTCTACCTGACCCTGACTAACATGTCTGATCAGTATGTTTTGCCTGACCCTGACTAACATGTCTGATCAGTATGTTTTGCCTGACCCTGACTAACATGTCTGATCAGTATGTTTTGCCTGACCCTGACTAACATGTCTGATCAGTATGTTTTGCCTGACCCTGACTAACATATATGATCAGTATGTTTTGCCTAACCCTGACTAACATGTCTGATCAGTATGTTTTGCCTGACCCTGACTAACATGTCTGAGCAGTATGTTTTGCCTGACCCTGACTCACATGTCTGACCAGTATGTTTTGCCTGACCCTGACTAACATGTCTGACCAGTATGTTTTGCCTGACCCTGACCAACATGTCTGACCATTATGTTATCCTGACCCTCACCAACATGTCTGACCAGTATGTTATCCTGACCCTGACCAACATGTCTGACCATTATGTTATCCTGACCCTCACCAACATGTCTGACCATTATGTTATCCTGACCCTGACTAACATGTCTGACCATTATGTTATCCTGACCCTCACCAACATGTCTGACCATTATGTTATCCTGACCCTGACTAACATGTCTGACCATTATGTTATCCTGACCCTCACCAATATGTCTGACCAGTATGTTATCCTGACCCTGACCAACATGTCTGACCATTATGTTATCCTGACCCTCACCAACATGTCTGACCAGTATGTTTATCCTGACCCTGACCAACATGTCTGACCATTATGTTATCCTGACCCTGACCAACATGTCTGACCAGTATGTTATCCTGACCCTGACCAACATGTCTGACCAACATGTCTGACCAGTTTGTTATCCTGACCCTGACCAACATGTCTGACCAGTATGTATGAAATCAGTGGCGAACTAAGAAAAGTAAACATCCAGGATGGAATGTTTTGCAGCACGCCCAAATTGTTTGGGCGAATCATTAGGATTAATTTAAAATAAATACGCGTAATACCATTGGATGTTTCATTCATACGGGTTATCGAAATTGTATTGAACTAAAAGTTTAAACGAGTCCATTAACATCTTGCAGTTTTAAGGAGTATTCCATTTCGATGGAAACTATTACACATCAATCAGTTGTGACCCATCGTTGACCTCAATCGTACTTGAACAATTTTAGCTTCGAGAAGCTTCTTTCGCAAGCCACTACTTACGCACACACAAATAGTCTTATAAAACAATTACATCTACAAAGAAATGTTCGGCAGTGATTCAGAAAAGTTCCTTTTTTAAAAAGATGAACACAACATTTCAAAAATTGTCCATTTATCTGACTTTTGTTATGCCTTTATGCAGCCTATAAGTGACCCAGCAATCATCCAATTTCTATAGTGATTGTCATATGACTTTTCGGTGACTGTTTTTAGTCAAGTTTTGAACGAGGGAATATAATTCCTCTTCTGTTGCACATAGTAAAGTTTTTAGTTGAATAAATACGAAGATGAAAACAATGTCATTCATTGCCTTAGATCGGTGCTCAAGTTCCCAATAAAATAGGTCAATACATTAGAACATAGCCCTCTGAATTTCCTCAGGCACTGTGGCCATCTCGCAAAGCTTTGTTTTATTCTTTTTCGTTCTCCCTTGTCTCTCAGTCGAAATGTCCATGTCGTTGCACCCTTTGGTTCCGTAACGAATCGCCCTCTCCAATATTTCGCCTTTTCGTTTTGGATATATATTTTGAGCGCTTGGAATTTCGTTAAAGATTGTTCCAAAGTAATTGCCAGAAGTCTATAAGTACTTTTGTGTTAAGTTCACTTCATTTAAGATTGCACACCAGAAAGCAAGATTGCATAACAATGTCAAATCACACAAAGCAGGTATGAGTGGGAATGACGATTCTCGTGTTTTTATACCATTTTCTTGGGATCGCACACGCGATCCAGCGTTGACACTAACGTCTCAACATTTTCCTGCACTGGTCTGACATCATCGAGATGAGCGCACCAGTTTGTCTCTACAAGCCTCTTTACAGAGAACCCCACATTTTCCATCAGAATATCCGATGTGTGTGTCGAAACTGAAAAGAGTGTATACACTCTCTCCAATCTTGCGAAAACATTCATACGGGAAAGATCGACTCCGAAAGATAGAATTCCACAAAGGCTTAGTGAATGGTTGAAACATAGCATAAACAAACCTTTTGTATACAAACGTATTTAAACATTTCACTCATTTGATCGATTTAGCTTATATCTGGAACGCTATCCAAAACAACTCCAATATACTTTGTTTCTTGTAAATTATAAATAATCTTCTTTCTTACTTCATTTCCCAAAAGGCCAATGAACTCATATTCTGAATGTCTTCAGACTAGTGCTTTTAAGCCAGGGTCTATAGCCCACTGACGGGTGATCTTACCTTTCTGGTGTGCAGTAGCAGAATAATAAAATGCTGTATTAAAATCATCAAAAATACACAGACGCCATGGACGATCGTGAAATTTTCTTAAAAATAGATTTTAGTGGGCGAAAAGGAAAATGCATCTTCATGGACGTTATAAAGGTGGGCGCAACGTATATAGAGTTTGGAGAGCACTGCTTTAGACAAATAAGAATCAACTCTCCTTTACTACCGATTGAGAGCTCAGTGTTTAAGTGTACTTTTAGAACTAGGCCACGTTTTGTCAGCAGGTCTACCAATTCATAAAAATGTTCTTTGTTTTCTGACAACACGTCCTCTTTGTGGCATATAAAAGGAAAGTTCTAGTGGACCAGAGACAAAAATTAAATCTGAGACGTTTGGAAATCTTCTCCCATTTCATTCTTTCTTTGTTAACTGTCGCTTGTTGGTTATGGGAGGTAACACTCCGAGGCGTCATGTCCAGATGAGTTTTACTTCCACTATGCATTGAACACCGTGACAACATGTGAATGTCTTCTTCTTTATCTCGTGCAAACAATGAACAGCAAAAACAAAACAAAGTGTTTTTCGACTTCAGAGTAAACCATTTTCTTAAAATGTGTTCCCTTTTGACGAAACCTTATAAAACAATGATGTAGCCAGGTTTCAACTCTTTCTTTTTGTTTAATGTCTTCCTCTAAGAAGTTCATGTATAACATCTTTACATGACACCCATAAGATACCCTGGCACCCGGGACCACCCCCACTGATTGTAGTATGAAACGTATTTAAATGATTCAATATGCAAAGGTCTTGTTTGAAAAAATAGAAACATTAAAACGAATATGGCGAACTAAGCTACATAAATATCGGTATAACATTTGATACAAAAAATCAGTAGAAAAGATTTTTTTTAATGGAGAATCGTATTCCCCAGCGTCTGCATCGTAAAAGTGTTCCTTCAGAAACACTCGCCGATAATTATTATCATCGATACGGTCCAAGCAATTTGATTTAAATGTCTGGTTCGAATGGGTCGTAGCCATTTCTTTGGCGGATGTGATCGTTACCAGCTCTGGCTTATTATCATATTTACGTTATATTCAACAATAGATATAACAGTCGATATAATCATGTCTAGGTTGTTGCTGTTGTCATTTAATGCCCATGCTGAGTAAGTTTGCTCTCTCCTTCGCCTTGTAAAGGGCGTTAAGTGACTGGTTGCAGTAGTTTTTCTCACATTCCGAGCGTGCTAATGATGGCGGATAGGTCAACAAAAATAACAGTCGATAAAAGAAAGTATGTGTACAGCAGATATACCAGTCGATATTAGAAAGTATAGCTTCAGAAACAACTGAAAGAGATAGTTATTCTAAATTCTAATTATAGACACGCGTAAAGGACACCACTGGCTCAAAGCAAATGTCATGATCTAAATAGAAGTTATTTATTAATGGTTTAACATAAACCTAGCCTGCACAGTTCATTTTGGTCTGTCGAGACAAACATATTTTATCATTAGCTTGACCGGACGCTGGTAGGACGAATCGCCGCTACGATCAAGTTTCTTTTCTCTCTATCCTTTAATAGATTATAAAGTACAACCAGATATGACGCATTTGTTTATGTAACCATGTCAGTGCACTTGGTTATAGTAGTGTTTCGTCTCCTTTTGGCGGAGCATATCTCTTTCTTCTTCTTCTTCTTCTTATGCGTACGCAGTCAGACAGTAACCATTATTTTTTCGAAAAAAGCGGCGGTCATCCTGAGGCTGTCACCACTGCCATAGAGCTTGTCTTGCAGTTCCCCTGGTAATGGCCACATCTGCTCTCTCTGATCCTCGTATGTCGGGCAGTTCTGCAGCAGATGTTCAGCGGTCATTTTACCAGTACCGCACGGGCATTCGTCGGTACCACCTATCTTCAATTTATTGAATAGGTGGTATCTCAGTCTGTTGTGGCCAGTGCGAAGTCTGAAGACAACGACCTGCTCTCTTCGGTTCAACTGGTAATAGGCATCGTTTTTGGTGTAACCAGTATGTTCGGTTTCCCATTTGGTCATGTATCTGGCTTTGATAAGCCGTTTTGACTCTTCGTACGTCATACTGGTATCTGTTTGTGGTAGTCGTGCACTTATCTCTTTCAACAAAGCACTGAGTCTTTTGTGTTATATTCTGACTAATTGCTTTGTTATTACTGTATTAACCAAGTTAAGGCCTGATTCTGTTGAATGACAGTGTCACTGAGTCTACGTTTGTTGAGCAACGGTCAGTGTCGTGTCATAGTGGACCTAGTCGGGGAAGACGTGTTGTTGTTTCGAATGTCCACAATGGGTAGGTTACTCTTATGTGCGCCCTGAAAAGGGCGTTAAGTGACAGGTTGCAGTAGCTTTCCTCACATCTCGAGTGTGCTGATGAAGGTGGACTGGGGTCCTCCAGGCGGTTGTGCTATGCTTGGCTTCATCTGCGTGTCGCTCGCTACTACAGAGATCACGTTGAACATCACCTTGTTAGCCAGACTGTTGTCCTCGACAACAGCCCTTTTCCAGGACGACCAACGAGGAGGTCAGGTGAGGGTCTTGGCCAGTATATTTCACCTGACCCCAGCTAACATTCTCTATCAGTGTGTTTTGTCTGACCAGACGTTAGCCTCATCGTCCCTGAGCGAAGACATGTTAGATACAATCAACTTTAAAGAAAAATAGCTGAGAGAACACACATAATCTGATATACTACTTGTTGTCAAGTAGAGATCAAGTGACATTATTCAGACTGTTAAACGACCACTGCCTGAAAAATCAACTGATCAACAAATTATGAAACAATCACACAGACATGTGTCCATGTAGGGAAAACTACACAACGGTAGAACATGTTCTCTGGGACTGTTGGCTCTACAAGAGGTACAGAGGGACAGCATGACCTTCACCAAAACAATTAATGGGCAAACGGTATGATGACGAGAGAGCAGTTTGAGACAGACTGCCTTGTTTATGTGGGAAAGGGATTTCACTATTTGACAGCAACCGACGAACAAGAAATGTCTGAGATATTATGATCTGTTCCCTTCTTTACCACCTTGTTATCAATCAATCAATCAATCAATCAATCAATCAATCAATCAATCAAGCCCGTCGCTCCTCTCGGTGCATAGACCACTCCCGTCAGCATGCACAGTCCTCGGCTGCTCTGTCTGCTTCTCTCTCTCTCTCTCTCTCCAGGTTTAATCATTGATCTTAGTTCGTTCTCACATTTCCTTTTCTGTGTATTTTTGGGTTTCCCTCTGTCTCTATCTTTTCTTGAGGATTCCATGTAAAAACTTGTCTGGCTATGTTACACAGCGTTTTCTGTAGCGTAAGTCCTATCCAGACTCATTTTCTTAGCTTAATGTGTTGTTTTAGTGGCTGATGTTGGTTCCTTTCCCATAGGTCTTCATTCCTTACCATGTTCTGCTACGTTGTACCCATTATCCTTCATTTCACATCCGTTAACGAAGGACTGGAGTATGTATTGTATGGTCCTGCTCGATCTCCACGTCTGCTCTCCAAACAGCAGCACAGACTTGACACTCTTTTCTTTTTTTGCTTTTCCTTTACCCTGTTATGTCTTTCAGCATCAGGTTATGAAGAGATCTCTTGAAGGAACCGGCTGTGTACCTCATGAAAAGTGGCATCCACCGCCTCAGATTAACCTTTTTTCGGGGTCTGCCTTTGGCTTTTAATCTGTTGTATCTAAATAATATGGCTTTTTGAAGGGTGCTGCATGGTGGTAGTCTTGTTACTTGGTCAAACTTTTTGTTGCTGTCTTTTGATGTAGTCTAATTCTTGTGTTTTTCCCACTAGTCTCCTGATGTCATCGTTTATGATCATGTCTCTCTTGACACTGGCGTTGAATGTTCTAACTTTGAGTGTCAAGAAAACCGCTCTTGTCTGTACAATTCTGATTCGTACATCTGTCTCTGTGCATCTATATGTTGTTCAGCGCCAGGAATGCCCCCTTACCCCAACCACCCTTCCCCTCGTTCCCTACCCCTTACATCTTCATTTGTTGTTCAGTGTCAGGAATGTCCCTACCCCCTCCCCCCCCCCGCCCCTCCCCCCCCCCCCCCCCCCGACTTGCATCTTCAGCTCCACCTCTTACATCTCCATATGTCGTTCAGTGTTAGGAATGCCCCTCTTGCCTCTTTGTGCACCATTAGATATCAATACATCTTCTTTTTGCACTTCTTCTTCTTCTTCTTTTTCTTCTTCTTCTTCTTCTTCTTTTACTTCTACTGCTTCGTGTAAATGTACGAATAGACCAAACTACATACTAGATTGTAAATGTACTAGTCAGACCCAACCACACACAAATGTGAATGTACTAGTCAGACCCAACCACACACAAATGTGAATGTTCTAGCAGACCCAACCACACACAAATGTGAATGTACTAGTCAGACCCAACCACACACAATTGTAAATGTACTAGTCAGACCCAACCACACACAAATGTGAATGTACTAGTCAGACCCAACCACACACAAATGTGAATGTACTAGTCAGACCCAACCACACACAAATGTGAATGTACTAGTCAGACCCAACCACACACAAATGTGAATGTACTAGCAGACCAAACCACACACAAATGTGAATGTACTAGCAGACCCAACCACACACAAATGTGAATGTACTAGCAGACCAAACCACACACAAATGTGAATGTACTAGCAGACCAAACCACACACAAATGTGAATGTAATAGTCAGACCCAACCACACACAAATGTGAATGTACTAGCAGACCAAACCACACACAAATGTGAATGTACTACCAGACCAAACCACACACAAATGTGAATGTACTAGTCAGACCCAACCACACACAAATGTGAATGTACTAGCAGACCAAACCGCACACAAATGTGAATGTACTAGTCAGACCCAACCACACACAAAGGTAAATGTACTAGTCAGACCCAACCACACACAAATGTAAATGTATTAGTAGACCTAACTACGCACTAGAGTGTAAATGTACTAGTCAGACCCAACCACACACAAATGTGAATGTACTAGTCAGACCCAACCACACACAAATGTGAATGTACTAGCAGACCAAACCACACACAAATGTGAATGTACTAGTCAGACCCAACCACACACAAATGTGAATGTACTAGCAGACCAAACCACACACAAATGTGAATGTACTAGTCAGACCAAACCACACACAAATGTGAATGTACTAGCAGACCAAACCACACACAAATGTGAATGTACTAGTCAGACCCAACCACACACAAATATGAATGTACTAGCAGACCAAACCACACACAAATGTGAATGTACTAGCAGACCAAACCACACACAAATGTGAATGTACTAGTCAGACCCAACCACACACAAATGTGAATGTACTAGTCAGACCCAACCACACACAAATGTGAATGTACTAGTCAGACCCAACAACACACAAATGTGAATGTACTAGTCAGACCCAACCACACACAAATGTGAATGTACTAGTCAGACCCAACCACACACAAATGTGAATGTACTAGCAGACCCAACCACACACAAATGTGAATGTACTAGTCAGACCCAACCACACACAAATGTGAATGTACTAGTCAGACCCAACCACACACAAATGTGAATGTACTAGTATGCCCAATTTCGTACTATTGTAAATATGTTGAGAGATTGAATTTAAATATGTAGATACCTTTCAACATTGTAAATATGTAAGTTAAATAATTGTAACATGTATCCCATTACTCAGCCCCGTCAGGAGATTCCAAGGTTTGAGAATGAAGACCGGCTGCCCTTCCAGTTGCCACTTAGTGCGCAGGTTATGTTTTTCATTTGCTTCGATATTGTTTTTTAAATCATAGTTATCAATAGATTTCTACTCTCAATCCAACAGATTCGGGGAAACAACGTTTTACCCACGTGACTCCAAATCAGCACTGCTAAATTGGTCGACAGTAGATAAAAACGTGGACTCGACCACTATTTAGAAACTAGAAATGATTGCAAACACTGTTTGCTTATTGGCTCAACATTGAGGCAGTATTTCCACTCATGTTTGCTGAACTCTGTCAATTGAGTTCCAAGATGGCAAATGTCTCGAGGCTTTAAAGCTGCGTGGCAGTGATTGCGGGTTGTTCCAAATTCGATCATAATGAAAGGAAATAAACACTTTATACCTCCACATTGTGCAACTTTCTGTCCTGCGCGTATAATTCTTGAGTCGCAATCAGCCTTTTAATATTCGGTGGTGTATTTATTTATTTATTTTACCAATCGCTTTGAGAGCATTCTACTTCTAAAGTCAATAGTTAGTGAATGAAAGAAGTCAGTGACTATCAGGCCCGATGCGGCTTTGGGAGTAGCAATAAACTCCTTCCACTTGAACCGGTTTACGGTCATCCCTCTTGTAACGATATGACCATACTTCGAGATTTTCATTTGAAATTGTATGGATCTTGGCCAACATATCGGAGGTAGACTTTTCTTTCAGTTTGCCTCAGGATTACATTACATGGCGCTTCTGGTGACTGTATGTGGGTTTAATCTTAGTCCATGGCTGATCTAATTATATGGTTGATCTAGCTATAGAAACACGCGATTGATCTAGTTATAGCTGCATGGTTGATCTAGCTATAGAAACAAGTGTTCGATATAATTATAGCTGCATAGTTGATCTAGCTATAGAAACACATGCTTGATCTAATTATAGCTGCATGGTTGATCTACATATAGAAATACGTGCTTGATCTAATTATAGATGCGTGGTTGATCTAGGTATAAAAACACGTGCTTGATCTAATTATAGTTGAATGGTTGACCTGGCAATAGTCGCATGGTTGATCTAGCTATAGTAGCATGGTCTTTCTAGTTAAAGTGTCATGGTTGATCTGGCAATAGTGTCGCGGCTTATCTAGCTATAGTCGCATGGTTGATCTGACAATAGACGCATGGCTGATCTGGCTTTAGTCGCGTGATTAATCTAATTATAGTTGCATGGTTGATTTAGCTATAGTCGCGTGGTTGATCTAGTTATATTCACATGGTGGATCAAGCTATAGTTGCATGGTTGATCTAGTTATAGTTGCATGGTTGATTTAGCTATATTCACATGGTTTATCAAGCTATAGTTGCATGGTTGATCTAGTCATAGTTGCATGGTTAATCTAGTTATAGTTGCATGGTTGATCAAGCTATAGCTGCATGGTTGATGTAGTTTAAGTTACTTTGTTGATCTAATTATAGTTGCCTTAGCGATCTAATTAAAGTTGCATGGTTGTTCTAGCTATAGTTGCATGGTTGGTCTAGCTATAATTGCATGTTTTGTCTAATTTAAGTTGCTTTGGTGATCTAATTTTAGTTTCATGAGCGATCTAATTATAGTTTATCTAGCTGGAGTTGAATGTATGATCTAATTAAAGTTGCATGGTTGTTCTAGCTATAGTTGCATGGTTGGTCTAGCTATAATTGCATGTTTTGTCTATTTTAAGTTACTTTGGTGATCTAATTTTAGTTTCATGAGCGATCTAATTATAGTTTATCTAGCTGGAGTTGAATGTATGATCTAATTAAAGTTGCATGGTTGATTTAATAAAATCGACTACTCGTTATAATGATGTCCATCTCTTCTTAGTTGCTATGGCTAAGCAGTTTTTGGTTTGAATGTTGGCCTTCTTTCCGCGTGGACGCGTTCAAAACATCGATAAGGGATATTTTGTTTTCCTTCCGGAGGTAAAATGCAACATATCACGTAGAGTGCAGAGCACCCACAAGAGAAAGTCTCTTTTATCCGTCAGCCTTATAAATCCTCAAGGTCGACTCTCTACTGAAAATAAAGGCCGTGAAAATATTTATTTTAATAAATATTTGATATATTCGGCAGGAAAATTCGATGAATTTCCTTCAATAGATTCAAAGAGAGATGTCAATTTGGACATTTGTTTTTCTGCTGTCCTCGAGAGTATATGATTAGAATTATGACAGAGCACTCGCTTTCTACGGCGAAGGTACTTGGTTCTACTCCAGTTATTTCCATGCGACCCAGCTGTAAACGGTTAACTTACTTACTGTTAGGGAAGAAATGCAAAGGGGAAGGGAAATGCCCACCCAATCTCATAAACAATATGTGACCTTGTCCACTGAAGTCCTTAACACTTCATCCGCGATAGCCGTGTTTATTATGTGCCTACCTTGACCTTAATCTATATATCTATCTTTCTATCACCTAATAATAATAGCTGTTGTTCGCAACAGCAGTCAGATGCTGAAGCGGGTCAGAGATATTTTGACGGAGTCTTTGAAACCTCTTCTTTTGGCCACCGGCTTGACTTGTCCATCTTTCAGATCACAATACATTAGTTGGTTTGGGATGCGATTGTCTGGCATGCGCACGACGTTGCCGGCCCACCTGATCGGGCCTTCTGCAACAGTGTGGATGCTCGGCATTTTTGCCTTCATGAGGATCTCGTTGTCTGGTACCCTATCCCGTCACTTTATTTTGAATAATCTATGGATGGCTCCTTGTGTGGAAGTAGTTTATTTTCCTAGCATGCCTGCTGTACACAGGCTACGTCTCACTGGCATACAGAAGGGTGGGGAGCACTACAGCTCGGTACACTTTGAGTTTTGTACCAAGCCTAAGACCCTTCCGATTCCATACACTGTTCGAAGCCTCCCAAAGGCAGCACTGGCCTTGGAGATTCTGTTACTGACCTCACAGTCAATAGTAGTTTCTCTGGAAAGAGTGCTGCCAAGGTACGTGAAGCTGTCTACTGATTCGAGGCGCTCGTTCTTGACTGATATCTGGGTCGCGATATGCGTCACTCGGGGCAGGCTGATGCATGACTTCGGTTTTTCTTTTAAATTAATTGTAAAACCGAACATGTCGCAGGCTGCTGAGAACTTGTCCACATATGTCTGCATGTCTCTTTCGGTGCTGACAGCAAGAGCACAATCTTCAGCAAAAAGCTAGTTCGAGATGGTTGCTATGTGCTTGGATTCGCCTAAGATTGAAGAGTTTTCAGTCAGTCCTGTATTTTATTTCCACTCCGTTTTGGTTACAACCCTGATAGCTCACACTGATCATGGCAGCAAACATTATGCTTAAGAGTGTTGGGGCTAGTACACAGCCCTGCCTGACGCCATCTGTTGGGGCTAGTACACAGCCCTGCCTGACGCCATCTGTTGGGGCTAGTACACAGCCCTGCCTGACGCCATCTGTTGGGGCTAGTACACAGCCCTGCCTGACGCCATCTGTTGGGGCTAGTACATAGCCCTGCCTGACGCCATCTGTTAGGGCTAGTACACAGCCCTGCCTGACGCCATCTGTTGGGGCTAGTACACAGCCCTGCCTTACGCCATCTGTTGGAGCTAGTACACAGCCCTGCCTGACGCCATCTGTCACAGGAAAGGCATTTTATGTTTCCCCATCACTCAGCACATGAGCATTCACACCTTCGTGGAATTGTTTGACGATTTTGGTGAATCTGCTTGGACAGCCGAATTTCTCCATGATCTTGCAAAGTCCATCTCTGTTGATAGTATCGAAAGCCTTAGTCAGGTCCACGAAAGTCATGTACAGCCCACGTTGCTGCTCTTCAAATGTCTCCTGAAGTTGCCTACCCGCGAATATCATATCCCCAGTTTCACGACCCGATCTGAAGCCACACTGACTCTCTGGAAGAAGACCATGTTCTAGGTGAGTGATCAATCTGTTGAGGAGAACTCGTTTCCAGTTCCTTGTCAGCAGTCGATAGGAGGGAGATTCCTCTGTGGTTATCGGGGGATTAACGGTTTCCCTTTCGCTTGAATAAGTGGACGATGGTAGCATCCTTCAGTTCTTGTGGAACAGTCTCAGTGGTCCATATTGTGTTGTGGACAGTCTCAGTGGTCCATATTGTGTTGTGGGCCAATCTCAGTGGTCCATATTGTGTTGTAGACGTCGTGAGGAGGTGTGACCTCCTTTGTTTAATATTTTTTGGCAGGTGAAAATCCACTGGTGACTTGCCAGGTCAATCCCAACAGAAGACATTAGCAGTATGTTCATGTGTATGTTTATATCTTAATGTGACGTTGCTGACTGTCTTCTCCCTGTCTCATTCTCAACCCATACGAAGTGTATGGCGACCACCGCAGCAGACACGTCTCAGGAAGCCTGTATCGAAGCTCTAATGTGAGCTCCTGGAGCAGTGATTTCTGAAACAATTCGTTGTTTTTGCTGTTTGGTTGAGAGCGTGTAATTGCGTTCTCCGGTATTTAAAAAAAAAATTGATTATGTTGCTAGCGGCATAAACAGCCCTCCTGTATTTGTCGTTTCGATATTCTAGTGTTGCTATTATCGTCTCCTTGTGAACCACACAAACGATAATCCCGTGTAATTTGTTTGACAGAATGTAATCATCTAGCAGTATTTTAATTATGCGAAATTACATCGTAGATGCTAAAACCTTAGCAGATACTGTAATAGGATACGACGTTTTGGAGACATCTCTACAATAAGCCTTTAGTTTTATGAAGTTGGGGAGAACTGGTGCTCACTTTCTTCCTTGCCTTGCCAAACTCAGGGAACTGGTGCTCACTTTCTTCCTTGCCTTGCCAAACTCAGGGAACTGGTGCTCACTTTCTTCCTTGCCTTGCCAAACTCAGGGAACTGGTGCTCACTTTCTTCCTTGCTTGTCAAACTCAGGGAACTGGTGCTAACTCTCTTCGTTGTCTTGCCAAACTCAGGTCAATTATCTTATAGCTGGTCCAGCTGGGTGAGGAGGCGCTATAACAAGGGTTGGCAAACTTCGCTTAAATACGCAAACATGTACAATAAACTTGTACAATAAACTTGTACAGTAAACTTGTACGATAAACGTGTACGATAAACTTATAGGATAAACTAGTGCGACAAAGGTATTCGCTAAACTTGCACGATAAACATCAGATGTTCAACACTGGGCTACAGCCCGGTAGAAAGTGAGACGACAACAGAAGAAGAAGAGGCTCGATTGTCGCAACACATGAACAAATATTATAAACGAATTTGTATTGGTACATGTATATTTTAAAACAAAAATGTTTATATATACATATATAGTAAAGTAAAGTAACCCATAGCATTACTACCGTAGCCTGAAAAAGACGTTACCGCCTCAACTGGGGAATAAACCTAGGACCACTCAGATGCGATGCCATCGCTAACCACTGCGCTACGCGCATATATATTAATAATATTTGCGGATGTATGTACTTTTTAAACTGTTAATAATGTGTATAAGTTTCAATAATCTTAGTGTACATACATAAAGAGGTTGATCAGAAAGTAGTGCCGCGATGTTTTTTATGTAATTATTTATTCACAGTGTACGAAATTCATACGCAGTGTAACTTAATGTTTGTTTTACACACGTTTTTCCTCAGAAATAATCTCCGTCCACCTCTACGGACTTGGGCCAGTACGAAACAAGAGCATGCCTGTTTTCTTGCACTAACTGTTCCTGTTCACATAGACATTTGTTCCTTTGACGTCTGTGGTCAAGTGTGAGACTTGGAGGAACGCATCTTGCGCATACCGTCGAATATATAAATTCGTGGAAAATTGTCATCGCACTTCCATTGTTGACTGGGGGGAATATGGGCAATTGTCGACTTGTGATGCGATGATCGTCGCGAATAATGGAATCACAGAGCTGCAGCGCGTTTGGGTGGTGACTGTGGAGGGACGTTCAGACCGCGTCTGATCACGCAGCTCTTTCTATTCACTTTCTGAAGCTACAACTTTCTGAGTCCACCGTTCAACTGTGCTGTCGGCTGCATACATTCCATATGCAGCTCACAAATGGTTGTAAATGTTCCCCAAGCTTTCTTTCTTCTCCACCAAGAATTCAATTACAACTGGTTGTTTGCAAATCGTGTCGCACACATACGCCATTTTAACGGACTACATGAATCATATCAGTTGGAAAACTGTGCAATGGCGCATACCTAAGCAGAAAACATCAGTGCTGCAACATTTAAATTTTGACTTTACCATCTTTATGCTGGGATGAGGAAAAAGAATGTGGCACATTATTTTCTTAGTTACACTAGCTTTTGCAACACTTGTTACCGAACATCAAAACTATACAGCGAGTGATAGGAAATGAAATCTCCGAGTATATCCTATGGTCTCTTAGTGGGGAGAAACAAATTTAAAGACTGCACCTCCATGCATGACGTAAAAGAGAGAGAGAGAGAGAGAGCGAGAGAGAGTTGTGCATGGTGCTAGCGACTTCATCACATCATTGTAAACAAATCGTGTCTGAAACCGCTCTGCAAAAGCACGCAAAGTGGTTTGGTGCAGGTTTCCTGAAGAAGGTCAGTTGTAGTGGTGGCTCTATACTCTAACTGCAGTGAGAAAAAAAAAAACGATACAGGAAGAAGAAGAATGCATGAAATGAGTGATAAAAGTCATCAACATCCCAATGAGAGATGGAAAGCATAACAAAAAGCAGGATGATCGGTCCTTTTATTTGTGCTGCAGCTGATCAACTACAACTGGGTACCTATAACACAAGACGATCTGGTACCAGGCCAATAGCAACATCAATTGATCGATTGGTTGATAACACCAGCGATATTACAATGACAGAGCCTTGCTCAATACGCGTGATTCACTAGCGGATACATGATCTCCCCGCGTCGCTAATCAACGCCTAGAGGACAGTAAAAGTAATGCAAATCCAGCGCTTATTGATAACATGGCAGGCACTACATCCGAGATTAAGTAAAATATTAAGGACATGTGTCAAACCTTCTAATCCTCAAGTTGATGCTCGCCAAATGGGTATCGATAACGCTTGTTCGTTAGACTTGGCCACTTTCTATTACATTCCATCCGGTCTTATCGCTATCTTCACAGCTAATATAGCGAATTATCTGAATTCTCGAACTGTGTTTTCAGTGCTATGATTTTGGAAATGGGTGGTGTTGGAACAGTTTACAGAACCAGTTCAAACATAGCAGATGAATACTGATGTGAAGTTTGATTTGCTGAATACGTTCTAGGCCGAGATCACAGCGATGCAAGTAAATGTCGTGATAATCAGTTGGTGGTAACAGCAACACACAAAGTTGTTGGCGGTTGAGGTTTCAAAAAGGTCTCCTGTTATTCATTTGAGTGAACATACAGCCTTTCGTTTACAATTTGGTGGAATAAATAATCTTCTTTTGATCATTCGGATCAACACACTTTCTATGTTGTTGATAATTTGGCTCAATATACTTTCTGTTTTTGATCATTCAGCAAAATACACTTATGTCTGTTGGTAATTTGGAAAACAAAAACACTTTTGTCTATTGAAAATTGTGCTGAATGGACTTTCCTGTGTCTTTCATTTGACTGAATGTTCTTTCTTCTAGTCACAGTTTGGCTGAACATATTTTCTTCTAGCCACCATTTGATTCAATGTACTTTTTTTTGTAGTCACCATCTGGCTAAATATATTATCTTCTAGTCACCATTTGACTGAATGCACTTTCTTCTAGTCATCATTTGACTCAAAGTAGTTTCTTCATCATCATTTCACTGAATGTACTTTCTTCTAGTCACCATTTGACTGAATGTACTTTCTTCTAGTCACCATTTGACTGAATGTACTTTCTTCTAGTCACCATTTGACTGAATGTACTTTCTTCGAGTCACCATTTTACTGAATGTGCTTTCGTCTATTCCATCAAGTTTCTTTCCTAGTTCTGGCCAGCCATTTTTAAATGTCCAGTACCTCGTCTACTGAGCTCTTCCTTATTCTATTGTCTCTCACTTTGAATGTTTACTTACACTTTTCTTACTATTTGTCCTTCCCTATTTCTTTCTTCCTAACTCTCCATCTCTTTCTATCTCTCTTTTTTTTCTCTTTTCAACCTTCGATTAACGAATACTCTTAGCTGCCATCTTCCCCCTACAACCCATAACCACCTCAATCGTGTCGAAGTTCTTCTTTATTTCCCTCTGGTGATCTTAAATATTACTTATATTCTCATTTAGTTTTGCTCAATTGTTTTCTCCAGTTTCTTTTCCTTCTGTCTTCGTGTTGTTTCAAATATTATCATTTTTTGTAGCCTACCTGGTTCGTATTTATGTCTGTAGTCTTATCTTTTTCTCATCAATCTTTTCATTTTTCGTTTCTTCATGCCCCATTTGCCAAGGTCAGACAACTAGCACCTAATCATTCATCCTGGCCCCTGCTGCTTGAAGAGTCGCATGTCTCAAATAAGATTATCACACTTTCCTACGTCCTCGTCAAAATGAATATCTAATTTCGCCTAATGGCCACTCTGCCTCTCACATTCGCTCTTCAATCTTTCTGTCACTCGTCCATTATTTCTTTCACTATCTGCCCCTCCCTTCTTTTCTTTCTTTCTCTCTCTTTCTCTATCTATCTATCTATCTATCTATCTATCTATCTATCTATCTATCTATCTATCTATCTATCTATCTATCTTATCTATCTATCTATCTATCTATCTATCTATCTATCTATCTATCTATCTATCTATCTATCTATCTATCTATCTATCTTATCTATTTATCTATCTATCTATCTATCTATCTATCTATATATATATCTATGTCTCTCTATAAATGCACATATATGCACACACACAAATATAAATATATATATATATACGGACACACTCTCAGTCCGACCTTTTCTAGCTATCTCTCTTGTTATCTCTCTCTCTCTCTCTCTCTCTCTCTCTCTCTCTCTCCCTCTGTCTCCTTTCCATTTTTCTCGATCTGCATCTCTCACTCACTGTGTCTCATATTCCCCCCTCTCTCTCTCATTCTCTCTCTCTTTCTCTCTCTCTCTCTCCATATATATATATATATATATATATATATATATATATCTTCTTATTCTCGCATTCTCACTCCCCCCCCCCCCCCCCCACTTCAACCCAGATGAGAGAAAGCTGTTGTGATGAGAAGCACGTTCTCAAACAAACCACCACGTTCACGAGAGCGGACATTTCAGAGCAAACAAAGAAATGGAGAAGAAGAATATCACACAGGCACTATCGAACAAGAAGCCATCGCACACAATTCAATTCTGACTTTTATTGAAGCAATGTATGTGTTTCTACAAACGCATTATATAAAAATACCATTTACGAATCTTTGTCAATTGCAGGAATTCTATTAAGTGAAGATATGAACCTGGTCAGGAAGGGGAAAAGGGCTCATGTAATGGGTAGAGTATAAAATGGAGTTCTTCACCTGCGACGATCAGGTGACCCATCTCATATCATTGTTATCTATTATTAGAACTTGATTGTCAGCGGCGCTACGTTATTTTTTGGGGGGGTGCTGGAGGGAGGTGGGGGTGTGGGGGGATCCCATTTATGACTTTCGCCGTGATACTTAATCAGACTGAGATATAAAGGCTGCTTATCCCAAAAGTTGATGTACAGTGTGCAGATTACGAGTTTATGTTATACAACTTATCTGTGTCGACTTTTACACGGCAACGATAGTAGACTATTGTACAACTTACCTATGTCGTCTTTTACAGGGCAACGATAGTAGACTATTGTACAACTTACCTGTGTCGACTTTTACAGGGCAACAATAGTAGACTATTGTACACCTTACCTGTGTCGACTTTTACAGGGCAACGATACTAGACTATTGTACAACTTACCTATATCGACTTTTACACGGCAACGATAGTAGACTATTGTACAACTTACCTGTGTCGACTTTTACAGGTCAACGATAGTAGACTATTGTACTATTGTACAACTTACCTGTGTCGACTTCTACACGGCAAACGATAGTAGACTATTGTACAACTTACCTGTGTCGACTTTTACAGGTCAACGATAGTAGACTATTGTACTATTGTACAACTTACCTGTGTCGACTTCTACACGGCAAACGATAGTAGACTATTGTACAACTTACCTGTGTCGACTTTTACAGGAACTGAGACGCTAGTCCAGTCAGGCACAAAATACTGACCGGGACATCGCATCAGGGTCAATGCACTGACCATGACCACAATCTCTCTTCCATGTAGCGTTCCCTGGAAACAGAATGTTTTCAAGACAGCCTGGCTGGCGAGAAGTGGATCTATGTGATCCCCGTAGTAGTGAGCACCACGCTGATGAAGCCAAGCGTAGCACAACCGCCTGGAGGACCAAGGTCTACCTCTATCAGCATGCTCGGGATGTGAAGAAAGTTACTACAACCCGCCACTTAACGTTTTTGTTTTCAGGGCGCACAAAAGAGAAAACTTACTCATTGTGTGCATTAAACAACAACGAACAACAACAAGACAACTATAGTAGACCATTGTACAATCTACATTTGTCGACTTTGCCTTGATGATTAAATCTGCAAAGGTTTTGCTTATCCGTCTGTTCACGATTTCCTCTAACTTTCATCGCTATTTACCTTTTGTTTGTGCTTCACTTTGTGCATCGATTAATGTGACCAAAATATCTGAAATACCCGACCCTGACCCTGATTCATCAATACTCTTTTTCACTTCTACTTTCTTCAAGATTTCCTTTATCTGTTTTCTTTTTTTCCCATTGAAACGTGCCCTATTTTTTTGTAAATATATCAACATTTCAAAGGCATCAATTCTCTTATCGAACTGTTTAATTATTGACCATGTTTCACGCCATACAGTTAGGACGAGTATTCGTAACACTTGATCACTCTCATTTGTAATTTGTGAGTAACTTGTTTGGACGTTAGTATATGACTCATGTTGGTGAAAACAGATTTGTTCATCCCTATTATCTTTCTGATTTCGATTTTGCAATCTCCTTCTTCGTATATTATGTTTCCAAGATAGGATAAGGGGAAGCAAATGGGAAGTTGAATGAGGACAAACTGGAGGAATGGCAGCAGTACAATTTGAATGTGCAGATGGAGTGGTGTGTCATATGGTTTTGAAAATTAACAACTTTCATAATTACCCCACGTCTTTAACAATGGCAGTCATCGTGGCAGACGCGCAAGCCGTACAATATATATATATATATATATATATATATATATATATATATATGTATACGCTGAAACATTCGTTTTACAATCCCATTGCACCGTGTTCTTCTTTTTCTCTTTTTCTTCGTACGCAGTCAGACAGTAACCATTATTTTTTCGAAAAAAGCGGCGATCATCCTGAGGCTGTCGACACTGCCATAGAGCTTGTCTTGCAGTTCCTCTGGTGATGGCCACATCTGCTCTCTCTGATCCTCGTATGTCGGGCAGTTCTGCAGCAGATGTTCAGCGGTCATTTTACCGGTACCGCACGGGCATTCGTCGGTACCACCTATCTTCAATTTGTTGAATAGGTGGTATCTCAGTCTATTGTGGCCAGTGCGAAGTCTGAAGACAACGACCTGCTCTCTTCGGTTCAACTGGTAATAGGCATCGTTTTTGGTGTAACCAGTATGTTCGGTTTCCCATTTGGTCATGTATCTGGCTTTGATAAGCCGTTTTGACTCTTCGTACGTCATACTAGTATCTGTTTGTGGTAGTCTTGCACCTTCTTTTGCCAGTCTGTCTGCCTCCTCGTTGCCTTGGATGTTGCAGTGTGATGGAACCCACTGTACCACTACCCTTTTTGGTGCGAACTGCTGGCACAGTTTGCACAGTGCTGCTCTTAAGTCATTAAGCTCAGTGTTTTTCTGGCTTTTTAGCGCTGTGACTACGGCGAGAGCATCTGTAAGCAGGACTATATGGCTTTCATTTTCTTTATGCGTCACACCGTGTTCGAATCCTGCCGTATCAAGTTTGGCAGACACGGTGTTTTTTCTCATTATCATAGCTCCTACACGTACTGCAGACCTGCTAAGAAACTTATAATAGCCAAACAGATTGGTTGTTGTAAGAAGCGACGTTCTGCAAAGGACAGGCTACTTACATTTACTTACACACACACACACACACGCACACGCACACGCACACACACACACACACACACATATATAAAAGGCAAAGGCCGCCGTCCATCGCACACGATGATGACATAATTAATTCTTCTAGCGCTATTGTTATTAAGGATTAACTGCTCTACTTTTTATCCTGACTCTCTCGTCTTGAGCCGCCCGACCCCAGTGGCAAGTCAAGGACAAGATGACTAGGGGGCCACTACGAGATGCAGGAGATTCCGCATCAAGCACTCGTGATAAAGACGGCGAAGTCCGGAATCGAACCCACACCATCTGATCACGAGGCCGACGGCTTAACCACTTCGCCACGGAATCCCACATAAATATATACACAATCACAAATGAGCACTATTGTAGAAATATGTGTTATCGTGGTAGACAAATTGGCCTTTTTCAGAGTGCAGCATATGGTACCAATTCAGTTGAACCCCTTTATATTTATTTACAAAAGCCTTTTCCCAAGCATTTGCACTGATTGTTCAAAAATCATTGGGATAATTTCATGAGAAGTTTGATGGAACCAGGGCAAACGATCTTTAGTCGTCTCTTGCGATATGCGTTACAGATTACAAGAAACTAATCTTTGCTCTCCGAGCTCCACTCAGATAAGTGGTGTCACGCCTTGTCTTTCCAGCACTTCATTTGGGGAAGTATGAGCTCAGCACTTCATTTGGGGGAGTATGGGTCCAGCACTTCATTTGGGGGCGTTGGGGTCCAACACTTCATTTAGTGGAGTATGGGTCCAGAACTTTATTTGGGGGAGCATGGGTCCAACACTTCATTTGGAGGAATATTGGTCCAGCACTATAGGGATTCCAGTTCATTGTATTGTGGATTTAGTAGAATTGGTTTGTACATGATGAGGTTGCCAGTCTCAAGCACAACCTTCATTATTTGCGTCTTGCAACATGCTGGGTAGAAAAACACTACTAGACTTTAATGGGGATATCGCTATTCCTGCATTCCGTTTCCCATTTCAACCGTTTCAGCACTTCTCCCTCCTCACCACCCCACCCCGTCCCCTACACCCCTCCCCCAAACCTATATTAGTAGTGTACAAACATTTCTCTCTGCTCTCGTGTTCCGTCCACCAGAGTGCTACCCAGGATGGAAAGAACTGACACACAATGAACTTCTTTGCGGGATCAAGATGCTGAGCAACGCATGAGCTGCAGTAGGCAGCGACTCATAGCTGACTGCTAGCATCAGGGCCAGCGAAGCATAGCTGCCAAGACCCTTCTACACCTCCACGCGGTGATCCGGGATAACAGGCTGCAGCAGGGCAGACTGGCTAAGGAGAATGGATCGAAGAGGGAATGCTAACCCGGTACTCAAAAAATGCTTGCTGAAGTCGGATGTGTTGGACCGAAAGGTGCAAATATCGCAGCCAAGCTGTAAACTACGACACAGCGCATTCCATTCTCTTGACTACATTCTGATACTTAAGCCCTTACAGGGTTTGGGAGATTGAGAACGAACGAAGAAGAAGAAGAACTTCTTTGCATGTCGCAAAAGACGACTAAAAAGGGATATGTATGGCATCCTCATCACGCAAAACCTTTGCTTATAAACCGTCCGTGTGGTTGATTACATACAGGCTTCCTTTTAGAGTGTAAGAGAAAACGGCCAAATACAGCGCCAGATTTATGGCTCAATAACTGGGGCGAAGGAAAATCAATCAATCATCGTGCTCTGGTGCAGTGTTTTTATTTTCTTTCAGGCATCATTTCAGACTGATATTCTAGCACCTGGAGATGCCGTCCTCGGCTTTAAATGTCGCTTATCTCAAATCCACAGAAAATATATTGTACTGTTTGAGAGTAGGTCAGAGTAAAACTAGCCCCATTAAATACACTGCTGTAGGGGATGATGTGCTAGTGAATATTGTGTACGGGACTCAGACCCAACGTTTTTAGGTGGTGTGGTCAATTCTCTTCCCTTCTGTGGTTTTCCTTCCCAAACAGAATTCAATAACCTGTTAACAACTAGGTTAGGGAATATAGATTTCTTGGGGTCGTGTTTCTAAGTACGTTACTGGCTTGTATCTGTTTGTTCCACTTATAAAGGAAAGATTCAGATCGGTGGAATGGGCTTAATTGCAACGCGTGTTAGTATGTGGTTAGGATGAGGGAGGGAGGAAGGGGAGGATGGAGTACAGGCTTGCAGGGTGCAAACAGAAGAGAAACTGGACTAATAACGACACATGGTTGGCGAGGAAATAACATGGGAGAAAATGAAGAAGCAGACAGAAATACATGCTGCAATTCTTCCTTTCTTGATTTCTGGTATTAGTTTTATTTATTTTCTGTTTTCCGGTCATACTATTCTCTCATTCTTGTTGTCTGGTCATACTATTCTCTCATTCTTGTTGTCAAGTCATACTATTCTCTCATTCTTGTTGTCAAGTCATACTATTCTCTCATTCTTGTTGTCAAGTCATACTATTCTCTCATTCTTGTTGTCAAGTCATACTATTCTCTCATTCTTGTTGTCTGGTCATACTATTCTCTCATTCTTGTTGTCTGGTCATACTATTCTCTCATTCTTGTTGTCAAGTCATACTATTCTCTCATTCTTGTTGTCAAGTCATACTATTCTCTCATTCTTGTTGTCAAGTCATACTATTCTCTCATTCTTGTTGTCAAGTCATACTATTCTCTCATTCTTGTTGTCAAGTCATACTATTCTCTCATGTTGTTTGGCTATGCTATTTTCTCATTTCTCTTGTTTGATGATTTGGTGATGCCATTCTCTCCTTTCTGATGTTTCGTGACGCTATTTTTGCATGTATGTTTTCTAGTATAACAATTATTTACTTCCTGCTGTTTTGTTTTAATTTTACTTTCTTTAACTTTTTCTTCTGTTGCTATTTTTATTCTCCTTTGCATGAGTTTTCTGTCTCTTCGAGTGCGTATATTCTGAATAATCTGGCTATTATTTCGCTGTACAGTGAACAGGCATGCACACACTCATACACACACAAATATACTAATGTACACACATATTCACACTCAAACTACACATCCTACAACGCACACAATCCCGACACAGAAACTACACAACCTACAACTTCAGATCATCTGTTCACTCTTGTCGTCGACGACATAGCGAGAAAAATCTTCTTTTCTTTGCCATCTGGTATATTCACCGCAATTTTAAATCCATGTTCTATGGCGTTGTTTTTCACACGTCAATCCATCTTTTCTCTCTCATCCTCGTGTTTCATGTTTTGTTATCTTATGTCAGGAGCTCGTGCAGCGGTTAGGCTTGATAATATTATTGTAATATGTTAAATCCATTAAATGATGTTTTTGTGAAACCACACCATTGTTCCCAGTTTATGTTGAATCGCTAATGTAATCAGACGACATAAAATACACACAATATTATCTGAACCGTCGGGACTGTTGACAGGTGTCAGGAAATAATATGCCTCATAACTGCTGCCCCAATTATTTGCTAGAGAACCCAATTGCCAGGTGCCATAAATGTCGGCTAGAATAAGATCTCATCGGATATTTATTATGGATTTCTCTTAATTGGCCACATCCAGACTTTTCAGCCACATCGCACGCGCTTCACTGTGCTGTTCAATCGATATCTCTGGATAACCTGGTCACGCGCGTCACTATCTATTGGTTAATAAATATGTCCATTGGCTCTATACAGGATTCCCTAAACTTACAGTCCAACCTGATTATCAAGGCTAACAGTTGCCACATACTGACCAAGGTCCAGCCTCACTTTCACACACTAGTCATAGGAAGCGGATGTGCTGCATCCGTCTGACTAACGAGATGATAATGGACACTCTGACCTGCATTGGGGTAAGTCTGCTGAGATATCTAACATGTACAGCCAAGAGGACGTAGGACCACCTTCCTCAGAGCACCTCGGAAAATAAAACGATCAAATGTAACCCACTACGAAAGCAACATCGCCAAAGACAAGAACTCAGCAGAAGTAGCTTTAAAAAACAACAAAAACCACAAAAGCAACAACAAACGCAAACCAAAAAAAACAACGGAAACAATCATAACAAAAACGGCACCAACAAAAAATATCATCACAAAAACAACAGTACAACCTCCTGACCACCCTGACGACTATCCACACGTCCATCCTAACATTTATCATGTCGCCCGCCTTAACGTCCATCCTCTCGTCCATCAACACGTCCATCCTCTCCTACATCAATACGTCCACCCTCTCGTCCATCAATACGTCCATCTCCTCCTCCATCAATACGTCCATCCTCTCGTCCATCAATACGTCCACCTCTCGTCCATCAATACGTTCACCCTCTCGTTCATCAATACGTCCATCCTCTCGTCCATCAATACGTTCATCCTATCGTCCATCAATACGTCCATCCTCTCGTCCATCAATACGTCCATCCTCTCGTCCATCAATATGTCCATCCTCTCGTCCATCAATACGTCCATCTCCTCCTCCATCAATACGTCCACCCTCTCGTCCATCAATACGTCCACCCTCTCCTCCATCAATACGTCCATCACCTCGTCCATCAATACGTCCATCTCTTCGTCCATCAATACGTCCACCCTCTCGTCCATCAATACGTCCATCCTCTCGTCCATCAATACGTCCACCCTCTCGTCCATCAATACGACCACCCTCTCGTCCATCAATACGTCCATCCCCTCCTCCATCAACACGTCCACCCTCATGCCCCACTCACGCATAACATCGCGCCCACCTTCCCGCACACACTCGCCCTCACTGTCACTTGCCACTCATGTCCAACTTCCCGCACACACTCACCCTCCCTTGCCACTCATGTCCACCTTCCGGCACACACTCACCCTCACTCTCATTTGCCACCCATGTCCACCTTCCGGCACACACTCACCCTCACTCTCACTTGCCACTCATATCCACCTTCCCGTCCACACTCACGCCCAACTTAACATTTACCCTTACGCCCACTCTCACGCTCACTGACGCCCTCAAGTCCACCCTTACGTCTACCCTCACCCTCACATCCACACTCACTCTTACATTCACTCACCCCCTATTACGTCCACCATCACTCAACTTTTCGTCCACCCTTATGCCCACCCTTACGTCTACTATCTCATTCTCCCTGACGCTCACGCTGACGTTCACCCTGATGCTAACCCTTATACCCCACCCCTTCTTCACTTCCTTGTGTTAATAGACAGTGTGAGACGCGCTATGAGTCGACCACATAGAAGCCTGGATCACCGTTGATCTAAGGTAAGATCACCTAGCAATACGTTTTTGATCTAAGGTAAGATCACCTAGCAATAAGTCGTTGATCTAAAGTAAGATAACCTAGCAATAAGTCGTTCATCCTAGAAAAATTCGCCTAGCAATAAGTCGTTGATCTAAGGTAAGATCACCTAGCAATAAGTCGTTGATCTAAGGTAAGATCACCTAGCAAAAAGTCGTTGATCTAAGGTAAGATCACCTAGCAATAAGTCGTTGATCTAAGGTAAGATCACCTAGCAATAAGTCGTTGATCTAAGGTAAGATCACCTAGCAATAAATCGTTGATTTAAGGTAAGATCACCTAGCAATAAGTCGTTGACCTAAGGTAAGATCACCTAGCAATAAGTCGTTGGTCTAAGGTAAGATCACCTAGCAATAAGTCGTTGATCTAAGGTAAGATCACCTAGCAATAAGTCGTTGATCTAAGATAAGATCACCTAGCAATAAGTCGTTGATCTAAGGTAAAATCACCTAGCAATAAGTCGTTGATCTAAAGTAAGATAACCTAGCAATAAGTCGTTGATCTAAGGTAAGATCACCTAGGAAGAAGTCGTTGATCTGAGGTAAGATGACCTAGCAATAAGTCGTTGATCTAAGGTAAGATCACCTAGCAATAAATCGTTGATTTAAGGTAAGATCACCTAGCAATAAGTCGTTGATCTAAGGTAAGATCACCTAGCAATAAGTCGTTGATCTAAGGTAAGATCACCTAGCAATAAGTCGTTGATCTAAGGTAAGATCACCTAGCAATAAGTCGTTGATCTAAGATAAGATCACCTAGCAATAAGTCGTTGATCTAAGGTAAGATCACCTAGCAATAAGTCGTTGATCTAAGGTAAGATCACCTAGCAATAAGTCGTTGATCTAAGGTAAGATCACCTAGGAAGAAGTCGTTGATCTAAGGTAAGATCACCTAGCAATAAGTCGTTGATCTAAGGTAAGATCATCTAGCAATAAGTCCTTGATCTCAGGTAAGATCACCTAGCAAGAAGTCGTTGATCTAAGGTAAGATCACCTAGCAATAAGTCGCTAATGTAAGGTAAGATCACCTAGCAATACGTCATTGATCTAAGGTAAGATCACCTAGCAATAAGTCGTTGATCTAAGGTAAGATCACCTACCAATATATCGTTGATCTAAGGTAAGATCACCTAGCAATAAGTCGTTGATCTAAGGTAAGATCCCCTAGCAATAAGTCGTTGATCTAAGGTAAAATCACCTAGAAATAAGTCGTTGATCTAAGTTAAGATCATCTAGCAATAAATCGTTGATCTAAGGTAAGATCACCTAGGAAGAAGTCGTATATCTAAGATTAGATCACCTACCAATAAGTCGTTGATCTAAGGTAAGATCACCTAGCAATAAGTCGTATATCTAAGGTAAGATCACCTAGCAATAAGTCGTTGATCTAAGGTAAGATCACCTAGCAAGAAGTCGTTAAACTTAAAGTAAAGTGACACAGCACCAACTGTCACCTATAATGAAAGTATAAATGCCTTATACGTATTAGGTCTCTGATTTTTAATAAATTTGAGAGACTCCCTTCTTCTCTGCCTTGTTTCACTGACCTGGAGGTCGCGTCAGGGACAAACACAATATACTGACCCAGACAACTATCTCTCATGAATGTAATGTTCCCTTGAAACACGTTTTTTTTTCAAAGCAATCTGTCTGGTGTGATCCCTATTTTAGTGAGCGTCAAGCAGATAAAGCCAAGCAAAGCAAAACCGCAAAACCAATTAACAATGCTTGCAGTGGTTACAAATTGAATATCTCAGGAAGGCGCCTTTCAATACTCATGCCCTCAGATTTAATCTAATATTTCCAGAACCCTTGCACGTCTGCCGGCGTCTTTGTGAATGACAAGGACAGAACTATTGCACGTCTGTCGGGGTCTTTGTGTATGACAAGGCCAGAATCCTTGCACGTCTGCCGGGATCTTTGTGAATGACAAGACCAGAACTCTTGCACGTCTGCCGGGGTCTTTGTGTATGACAAGGCCAGAATCCTTGCACGTCTGCCGGGATCTTTGTGAATGACAAGACCAGAACTCTTGCACGTCTGCCGGGATCTTTGTGAATGACAAGACCAGAACTCTTGCACGTCTGCCAGGATCTTTGTGAATGACAAGACCAGAACTCTTGCACGTCTGCCAGGATCTTTGTGAATGACAAGACCAGAACTCTTGCACGTCTGCCGGGGTCTTTGTGTATGAGAAGGACTAGGAAAGCACCACTGCTTCATAGAGTCCATGTCGTAAGAGGCGAATAACTGTGACGTAGCATAACACCGGCCATGGTTAGGTGGTTTGTTTAGAGCAGCATAGATGGCGCCTAACAAACTGCGGGTCTACTTTTCTCTAGTTTTTGAGTCTATTAAGATGAACTCGCACATCGATTAACCACCCTCCTTAAGTGATTGTCCCAACACAGTTGAGTATTAAGCTGCTCGAGCCTAGTTCGCTAAGCAGGAAATCCTTCTCCAGCTACATCCAGCTCATACCAGAACTGGGACCTGCACGTGGGTATCTGCCACTGTAGAATTACAGGTCGACTAAGAACTAATAACCCTTGCACGTGCCACCGTGCATTTTTACACGTTGTCTTACATTTCCCAAGATGTTAATATTTTATAGGTCATAACATTGCATATAGCGCTATGTTCTTAACCTGGCAAGTTTCTTTGATAAATGTCGATGAAATAATTATTTTAGCTCTAAAAAATATACTGTACAGTAATTGAACAAATTACTCACTTTTGAGGAGTCTTAACCGGATCATCAATTTCCATTAAAAAAATTCATAAATGTGAGAAGCGAACAAAATACATTAATCTCCTACTGCTCACGTATTTTTAAAACGTGCTTATTGAGATGTCATTTATCGTATCGGACACAGATAGTGGGTAGACCCAGCATCTAAAATTAAAAATAAGTAATAGAATGAAATCACATGTGAAAGGAACAAAATATACATTATATTCAGTTCTAGGAGTAATCTTCTTGACATATAGGGGGGGGGGGCATTTAAACTGATTGAGTCAGACGAGTCTAACATATTGGTGACTGCTCTTGGTTGTATGAAAAACAAATCACTATCTTTTCAATAGTTCCCTCCCTTTTGTAAGTCAGGGTTCTCACATACAGCCCAATACATTCTCATCTATCTTGGAGAGGGTGGCAAATGTAAGTTTTTTGATATTGCACAATTTGAAGGTTTTATTTTCAGCTGCACTGTATCCTTTTTGCCAACACTAGTTCTATTGAGTTTAGTTGTGAATTTTGTCTATATGAAATTGTATTGTTCTTTGTGTCTTCTTTAAAAGGGAAAGCAGTTCAGGTTGTAAATACATTTCGTTAAATGGTATGTGTTTCTTTTTCTTTAGCCATAATTTATTGCATCTTGTGTACTCAATTATATAGGGACTTTGTCCTCTTGTAACACTGAGTTGTGGTAGGATGCATTGTCCACAATAATACAAGAAGATCTTTCTAAAGAAGGAAGAACAGATCTCTCAATGCCTTCTCTATATATATATATATTACCATGTATCTCTGTTTGGTAGTACCGATTGTCTGTCGACGTTTTTTATTACAAATGAGTTCAGCATTATTCACAGGGGCCTTATGTCTGCTACGAGCATGTGCTATTATAAATCGCTGTTCTATGCTACTTGGTGCACATCTCTTAATCCTTCAGTCTGCTTAATGCCATACCTTTTCCTTTGTTTGACGTTCATTGATCTTCTTCTTCTTCTTCTTCATCGTACGCAGTCAGACATCAACCTTATTTTTTTAGAAAAAAGCAGCCGTCATCCTGAGGCTGTCGACACTGCCATAGAGCTTGTCTAGCGTGTCCACTGGTGATGGCCACATCTGCTCTCCGTGATTCTCGTATGTCGGGCAGTTTTGCAGCAAATGTTCAGCGATCATTTTCCCGGTACCACACGGGCATTCGTCAGTGCCACCTATCTTCAATTTGTTGAATAGGTGGTACCTAAGTCTATTGTGGCCAGTGCGAAGTCTGAAGACCACGACCTGCTCTCTTCTGTTCAACTGGTAATAGGCATCGTTTTTAGTGTAGCCAGTATGTTCGGTTTCCCATTTGGTCATGTATCTTGCTCTAATAAGCCGTTTTGACTCTTCGTATGTCATACTAGTATCTGGTTGTGGTAGTCTTGCACCTTCTTTTGCCAGTCTGTCTGCCTCCTCGTTGCCTTGGATGTTGCAGTGGGATGGAACCCACTGTACCAATACCCTTTTCGGTGCGGACTGCTGGCATAGTTGACAGAGTACTGCTCTTAAATCATTTAGCTCAGTATTTTTCTGGCTTTTCAGTGCTGTGACTACGGCCAGGGCATCGGTAAGCAGGACTATATGGCTTTCATTCCTTTTACCTGTCACCATTTCTTCCACTGCCGCCCTCAGTGCCTCTGCCTCCGCTCTGAAATTGCTTGTGTATTTTCCAGTAGCGAATGACAGTGTTATTTTTCTGCCATTTGGTAGGTTCAGAAATGCTCCTGCCCCTCCGTTCTGTGTCGTGTTTGTTACAGAACCGTCGGTGTATGCATGAGGTTCATTGATCTAAATTTCAACCAAATAAACAATAAGAGTGTTTTTTTTACACATTTCTCTTACCTCACGTAAATACTTGCATCTCATAACAACTAAGTGTGGTAAGTCGCAAATTATGATTTTACAAACAAACACAATTATTTTGAGTCAGCATATTTTCTATATGTGAACCCTAGACCCATTCATATGTGAACCCTAGACACATTCTTATGTAAACCCTAGACCCATTCATATGGGAACCCTAGACCCATTCATATGTGAACCCTAGACCCCTTCATATCTCCATAACGTAGATTTCGATTCACCAATGTGATGTTGCTTTTCAGCGAATTTGTCAGTTTCCTTAGTGTCACCGTTTCTTTCAAATCAAACATATACATATCTTAGTTCTTAGTCGATTTTTACTTCTACAGGAGCAGATGCTACTATTCAGTATATAGTCTGGTATGAGCTGAATGTAGTCGGGAGAAGGATTTCCTGCTTAGCGGGCTAGGCTCGAGCAGCTAAATATTCCGCTGCGTTGGGGCAAGCGCTTACGGTCAGTGGTTAGCTGATGTGTTATTCAATCTTAATCTCCTCTATTAATTCATTTTCTTACAAGTTTATACTTCTTACAGTCCATGTTCCATAAATCGTGGTTCTTATTCCTCTCTTGTTCGTCGCCGTTATGATCAGTCCGGTTTTCTCGATGGTCTGTCTTGTAATCATTGGTAAGACAAACAGGTGATTAGTCTGTTGTGTCTTTGCATGGTAGAGGTGCTGCTTCTTTACAGCCTCCATGTCTGCCGACTCGTTTTTGTCGGCAGCTGCTTATTTCATATTCGCAGCTAACCTCCAAATTAGGAGGCCTTTCAGTAATCCCCAACCTTGCTGACGTGTCTGATAGGAAGTGGTTTCCTCCCCCAGGAAATATATATAAACATGTCAAATGATATTCTTCATAGAGTAAATCATTCATAGCGACGCCGCTTTTCCTGTCGCTTTAAATGAGTTTTTGATGCATATCTCAGAAGGGACTAATAATAGTCAGATATCATTGTAATATTCCATTTCCCGTGGTACCTATTTTCTACGGTAGAAATGTCCGGATGAAACTTCCCCGCACTCGTAAATGACAACATTGCACTTATCCGGAAACAAATCCAGACGAGAATACAAAATGCGTAATTCCAAATAAGTTGCACCATTTTCTCTTGTAGCCATGCAAAAGGGCTTCTAAAGTGCGTTTAAAAATTCGTATCTGCACGTGTTTTATTGATTTTTAAAAGACTTTCCACAAATAGTATTTATTTACAACAGTTAGATAGTAAATTCCTGTGTTCTGGGTACCTCATTACACGAAATTGTCTTTATTACATAGGTGGTGTACATGAAATTTGATCTGGATAAACAATGAGTCTGAAAGACAAATTACACTTCAAAACATCGCAATGAATGATTATAAATATGTTTGGGGAGAGGCTAAGTGAGGAAGTTATCGGTGTGTATCGGAACTTGAAAAGAAAACAATCTATCCTTTAGGTTTAAGTAAAGGATCACTGCATCCTTCTCTTCAAGACTCTGGAAGTTCATATCCAAAGAAGGAGAGAAGAAAGTGTATATAGTTTTGACGTAGACGTTATTTTTAAAAAAATGTGTATGATTTCCCGAGTGGTCTGCCGGGTTCTTTATGTATGACAAGGACAAGAATAGCACCACTGCCTCACAATGAGCATGTCGTAAGAGGCAACTAACTGTGTGACATGGCATAACACCGGCCATAGTTAGGTGGTTTATTTAGAGCAGCATAGATGACGCCTACCAGGCAGCGGGTCTACTTTGCTCTAGTGGTTGAGTCTATTAAGAGAGCAAAGTTGACCGTCCTGGCGCTTACAGAAACAAATAAAAAGGGACAGGTCGTTTTGGACAGTGACGGAAACATGTTACTCTACAGAGGAGTCACTCTGACTGAAAGAACCAGGACATTGGAAGGCTGCATAGTGGATAACAACATGTTACTCTACAGATGAGTCCCTATGACTGAAAGAACCAGGACAGTGGAAGGCTATATAGTGGACAGCAACCAAAAAGTAAACATTAAAGGCAGGAAATTAATTTCAGAACGACTGATAGTGCTAAGCCTAGAAGAGGAGGATAGTAAAATGGACATTGTCAGTGTTTGCACCAAGCGAAGATGAGAGCATTGACATAAAAGATGAATTTTATGAGCTTCTTCAAAAGACCGTTGACGAATGCCAAAATGAAATACTTCTCCTTGGTGACTTCAACGCAAGAGTTGGAAACGACTATTCTAGATAAGATGGAGTGATCGGTAGGTATGGAGAAGATGTCCTAAATGACAATGAAAAAGACTGCTGAAGTTTTGAAGGGAAAAAAACCGTGTTATTACAACGACAAGGTTTCCACACAAGCGTATCCATGCATACAAGCCGGCACGAAATGAAAAATCCATCATTGACTATGCAATAGTGAGGAAACGTGCATTCAAGTATGTGAAGGATGCTAGAGTGTTCAGAGAACCAGCGATAGGAAGCGAATATATAGAGAGTATATAGAGAATAAAGAGAGTAATCGAAAAAAGTTATCCAGCCAGGGAACACTCAACAATAAGCAAGAAACCTAATAACACACAAGAAGAAAAGAAAATTAAGGATTGCAAAATAAGAGAACCAGATGCAAGGAGGAGATACCTAGGGCTTATAACAACAGCAATAGGAAGGATAGAGGAATTTGAAGAAGATATAGAAACCCGCTGTGCAAAATTCAAAGACATCCTCAAAGATGCTGCAGTAGAAGCATGCGATCAAATCAGAGAAGGGTGGAAGTGAAAGAGTACACCTTGATATACAGAAGCCAGTGAAAAGAATGATACGAGAAAATAAAAAGGCATTGAAACAGTATCTAGAGGCTAGGAAAACAGAGGAACAAACACAGAAATATAAAGAGTGTGTAAATTTAAGAACAGAAGCAACAAAGACTGAGCTCAAGGCCAAACAGAAATCTTGGGAGAATTTTAGAGATAAAATGGAAAATAATGCTGGAGAAAACCAGAAGCTATTCTATAGGACCCTGAAGAGCACGAAGAAGGAAAATAAAAGCCCCCTTAAATGTGTCAAAGATAAATAAGGTGCATTGCTGATGGCCCCAGAAGAGGTAATGGCCAGATGGAAAAAAATATTTCTCAGACCTGCTTGGAATGGAGGAAAATTAAACTCTGGAGGTGACAGTCCCAATCTCAGAGGACGAAGTCATGGGGGGGGGGGGGGGGGGGACAATAATATCACAATGGAAAAACTAAAGGCAGCATTGGAGAAAATTAAGGCTGGCAAAGCAGCAGGAAATGATGGTAAGACACCAGAAATGGTTAAATACATGGGAACGGCAGGAGAGATACTATACATGAAGATTCTTTAGGGGGCTGACGCCAAAAGAAGATACCAAGAGATTGAGAGGTTGCTATAATAATACCAATATTTAAAAAGGATGACAACCGACAATGTAGAAATCACAGAGGTATTTCCCTTCGCAGTGTTCCTGGGAAAGTCTACTCTAGAATTCAAGAACTTCCATTAAGAGGTCTAGCAGGGCCAAGTAGTGACCAGACTCAATGTGGGTTTCGGACAAACAGAAGTACTCAATATCTTTACACTCAGAGACAGCTGAGCGAAAAGGCTCTAGAGTATTATAAGGAGATGCATCTCTGCTTTTTTACTCTGGATAAGGCATTCGATACAGTCCCTTGGGACAAACTTTGGGAGTGCCTGACAAGGAAGAATATCACAGAACCCCTGATCTGTGCCATACAGAGTTTCTATAAAACATGCATTCATTATGTGCGACATCAAATCAAAAGTGGAATCAAGATGCTGAGCAGCGCATTAGCTGCAGTGGTCAGCGACCCATAGCTGACTGCTAGTGTCAGGGCCAGCGAACCAAAGCTGCCAAGACCCTTCTGCACCTCCACGCGGTGATCCTGGATAACAGGCTGCAGCAGGGCAGAATGGCTAAGGAGAAGGGATCCAAGAGGGAATGATAACCCGGTACTCAAAAAATGCTTTCTGAAGTCGGATGTGTTGGACCGAAATGTGCAAATATCGCAGTCAAGCTGTAAACTACGACACAACGCATTCCGTTCTCTGGACTACATGCTGCTACTTAAGCCCTTTCAGGGCTTGGTAGCGGGAGATTGAGAACGAACGAAGCCAAGCCAAGCCAAATCAAAAGTAAATAGAGTTCAGGACCACTAGCGGAGTAAGACAGGGTGACATTCTATCACCGTACCTTTTCATACACCTCAAAATGAGGTCTTTAAAGCCTGCAAGGAACGGACAAAAAAGTATGAATAGGGTGTAACAGTTCCAGCCAGAGCATAACCGTTTAGGGCAGGGATGATGTGGTCGGTGACTCTGGGAACAAAGGTACCTGAATGTGTGCCAATGTCACTCTCCGTCTCGACACTAAGCCAACAAAGTAAAACAGGGGGTTGATGGGAAAGAATGTGTCTAGTACAGGTAGGGGCTAGGTGCTGACCACTGGCGTTCCGATTTGGGGAGTGTGAGATTAGTGACAGACAGAGACCGGCGGAGCTTGCTGCGACACTTTGAGTGACAGGAATTCGGAGTGATTGATTAAAATAACAATTGAATGAAGGTGAATCCAAACTAGTGATGGATGGAGCAGATATCCCCCAGAAGCCGATTGGACAGCGTTGATACTGTTTGAGACTATATAATACTATATAAAGTTTAACTCAAGCAGACTGGCCATGGAGAGAGAGAAAGAGAGAGAGAGAGAGGGAGAGAATTTAGCAAGGAGTCTGTTTAGCTCGCCGACTTTAAAGAAGAGCGATTGATAGACTGTTTGACGAATGTTAGTGAGATAGTATGGAATACAGGGTGGCTCAACCAGCATACGCCCTTTGAGTCTTGGCTAGTCGCTCTGTAAGGTGTGTGTTGGGCGCCCTGTGTCTAGTAGAGATCTGAATGTGTGTTGTACGTGCAGGACACCTTATGAACGATGCATGTCCTGAATAGTTACACGAGTATGCAGATCGACTAAGAGAGATCTGGATGTGTGTGGGGTATGTGAAGGACACCGAGGGAACGATGTGTTCCAGAGTGTGTGTATACGCAGATAGATTGAATGTGGGATCACATGTGAGTATACGTTGAATAGATTGAATGTATCATGTCAAGATCACCCGCCTGAGGGGTTCTGAGTGTGAGTGAATGTACAGAATATGATCGTGAAGACGAGTTTTTGAGAGTGTGTTGATGGTGCAGATAAGGGGAGGGTGTGTGCGGCTAGAACTGGGTTGGGGCAGTCTGGAGCAACATTCAATAGCTTAGCTTATGAACTCCGAGTATCTATTTAGATAAGATGTATCTCTTGTGTTTGTAATCTCATTGCACTGACTTTAATAGTTGCTGTATGAATATTATGTAATAAATCTGCCAATTGCTGTGTGCTATGTATTTTTGTTGTGTGTGGACAAGAATGATGTAGATACATGTGGTAACATTCTAGATAGAATAACCCCAGTGATAACCTGGACTCTGCTACTAGGGTACTGGAAGATGAGACGAAGTTATGTATCAGAGCTGGTATTTGCAGATGACGTGCCCTGATCACAAAATCCGAGGCACATCTACAGATCAATTTACAGGTCTGAGAATAAAAGTTGAAGAAGAGAGGAATGCACATCAGCAACTCCAAAACAAAAACCGTGGTGATTGCCAGATATGAGAAGAGACATCAGATAACCCCAGGAAAACAGCCACTGAAACAGGTCAGCCATTTCAAATATCTAGGAGTGACAATAGATAGCAGGGGAGGAATCAAAGAAGAGTTAAATACACGCAGGGCAGCAACTGGTAGACTTTTCCGTGCAATAAACAGAAGATTCCTCAGCAAAAGAGAAATAAGCAGGAAAACATGGATTTCTACCGCTCGTCATATTATCCTGTTCTGACATATGGATGCGAGCCATCGGCAATGACCCCAGCCCAAGAAAGACAACTACAAAATTCTGAAATGAGGTACCTAGGAATGGTGGTCCAGGTGACGAAAAAGACACGATTCGTAACCAGACCATGCGTAGCAAGCCCAACCCCTGCAGACACAAGTGGAGCAGTTCCAACTTACAGTGGTTTGGCAATGTCTGTAGAATGGGGAAGTATCGGAAACCAAGGCGGTCGTGAGAGTCAAAATGTTAAGGGCGCAGACCTCCAGGACGTTCCAAAGTACGTTGGGAAGACACCATACGACAGTCCTTAAGTGATCGGGGACTAGATTGGAAAGAGGCCAGGAGAAAGGCAGCGGATAGAACAGTATAGTGTTCTCTGTGGCAAACCTCTACACCACACGCCAGAGGAGGAGCGACTAAGTAGGTGAGTAATATATATACACACACACACACACAAATACATAAACCATTTGAAAATAAATATTTAAAAAAGTAGTGTGAACTAGTATGTTTACGGTCATGTTGATTCATATTCATTCATATTCACGCAAACAACATAAAGGTAACTTGGTGTAATCTCGGATACATACAAAATGCAAAAAGTGTTGTCCAGTGAAATTGAATAGTTATCTTCAAAAAGACGATTAGCAGGGAAAGTGTACACTATTAATGAAACGTGAATAAAGATCTGTTGTGAATTAGAAGTCAGATATAAATACATTCACTTTGTGTCATAATCAGACATCAATAAATTCGTTCTGTGTGATAATTATGCATCAATACATTTGTTTGGTTTCTTAATCAGACATAAATAAATACGTTTGGTGTTTTAATCAGTCATTAATAAATTCGTTTGATGTTATAATTAGGCATCAATAAATTCGTTTAGTGTTATAATTAGGTATCAATACATTTATTTAGTATCATAATTAGTCATCAATAAATATGTTTGGTGCTTTAATTAGTCATCAATAGATATGTTTGGTGCTTTAATTAGTCATCAATAAATATGTTTGGTGCTTTAATTAGTCGTCAATAAATTCGTTTGGTGTCATAATCATTCATCAATAAATTCGTTTCGGTTGTAATTAGTCGTCAATAAATATGTTTGGTATCATAATCATTCATCAATAAATTCGTTTGGGTTGTAATTAGTCGTCAATAAATATGTTTAGTATCATAATCAGGCATCAATAAATTCGTTTGGTGTCATAATTACACATAAATATATTCACTTCGTGCCGTAATCAAACATTGATACACCGATTGGGTGTCACAAACCGACATTGATACACTCATTTGGTGTCATAACTAAACCTATAAATTAATTCAGTTAGTGTCACATACAGACGTTGCTATTTACATTTAGTGTCATAAAAAGACATTGACACACTCACTTGGTGTGATAATCATAAATTGATATACGCATTTGGTCTCATTATCAGACGCTCATTTGGTGTGCAAATCAAGCTTATAAATATATTCATTTTGTGTCAAAGTCAGCCATAAATATTCGAACACAACAGTCCTGACAGCTGGGCTATGGATACAAAAAATGGCCCGGAAACTCTCCCGTCTTTACCATTTCCGGACATCTTATTCAAACACAATATGTGAGCTTTTTGGCAATACTTTGGCAAGTGTTGACCTTTCTGGTCACCCACTGGGGTAATAAGAGGCAAGGAATGTAGAAACCCCGTTCTTCAGAATAAAATCACGCACCATGTACGTCATATTTGGGTCCGTGTCTCTTCCTGTCTGTCAAATTGGAACCTTTCGTATTTGCGCCAGACCGAATGAAGTCATTGATTAGAGATTGCCTTTGCTAAATCTAATATCATTACATACTCATTATTTTTGCAGAATGTATTTCCTGAAAAGGCATAGGGAGGGAGAGTGAAAGAGAGAGAGAGGGAGAGTGAGAGAGAAAGAGAGAGAAAGAGAGAGAGAGAGAGAAATATACACACATTCGCACGCATGCTTACTCCCAGTTGTGTATATCTTCTTCAAGTTATTGTCTACAGTTTACCTGGGCAAAGCATTGCGTCATGACTGTAGCTCGCAACTTTACAGTGAGCCTGTGCACAGCCAATTACGTGTGCAGTACTTTTCTTTGCGTTCAGGATCTTTTGGTCATGCTATATCTGCAGGCCAGTCACCATGATGAAGTCTGTAGTCTTCACCGGGTCGTAGCGGCTGCCCCACAGCTTTTGTCTCAGCTCCGCACCCTCTGGCCAGGTCTGGCATCTCATTTCCCTATAGATTGGGCATTCTTGTAGAATATGCTCAGGGTTCTGGCATCCTGTTCCACATGGGCACTCATCAGTGTGTGAGATCTTCAGTCGGTATAGATGTTCTAGTAGTCTGCAGTGTCCAGTTCTCAGGCTAAATCAGGTAGCTTGTTAATTTCTTTTGAGATAGAGAATTGGGTCTGGTGTACTGCTCATGTTTCTGTCTTCTCTCCATTGGAGTATATACTGATTTCTGATGATGTTCTTGATTTCTCTGCATGGTACTCGATGATTACGTTGTGCCTTTTTGCTGCCATCTTTTGCAGAGCATCAGCTCTCTCGTTTCCCGTGATTCTGCAATGGAGGGTAGCCACTAGAGCCCTATTGTTGAGGATCTCTGGAGTTTTCCCAGTTCTGATCTGATCTCCGACTGCAGTGGTTCGTTGTTTTATTTTACTATTGTCTCTAATAGTTCTCTGCAGTCCGTGAATACAGCTATTTTTGTTGTAGGTTGCCTTTCTGTTTGAAGTATTCTCAGTGCTCGCAGGAGGGCCATCGATTCCGCTCTAAGCTTTGTGGACAACTTTCCTGTTAGGAGGGCCTCTTCTGTTATATTTCCTCTTTTGTGTCTTATGAATATGCCTCCTCCCCCGTTTCAGCCTGCCCTCTCTGCTGAACCATCTGTGTACACCTGTGTCCATCCCTTGGTATTATATTTCTCCTCAATCATTGTTTGTGCTAACATTTTCAGCACGTGAACACTGTGTTGGTCTTTTCTTCTTATTCGTGGGATCTCTGTACTTATTTCGATGTTGTTTATGTTGCAGCTTGGCTCTTCATAGTTAATAAGCATTTCTATTTCTGCAGGTTGGTTGGGAATTAGTTCTCCATATTTTTGGTGTAGGTGGTTTGATTTATGGATGAAGCTGGTTCTCTTTAGTCTATTTTATATGGATGTTTTAGTTTGATATGTATGGGATGATCAGGCATACGTAGCATCTTTTCACTATGTGTCAGCACTCTTTCCTCTCGTCTAGTATTAAGCGGTCTTATATTTGTATATGTTTCCCTTTTCTGGATTGGTGTAGTCTTCATTTCTCCTGTTATTATTCTTAAGCCTGAATTTTGAATTTTGGTTAGGCGTTCCGTGTTTGTTTTTGATGCTGTGGTCCAGGCTGTCATGCTGTATTCAAGTACTGGCCTGACTGTGCCAGTGTATACATTTTTGAGGATGTTGCTATTTCCACTATCCGCCACCTGTGGACGCTCCATATCTGGAGGTCGTTCCACTATTCGCCACCTGTGGACGCTCCAAATCTGGAGGTCGTTCCACTATTCGCCACCTGTGGACGCTCCATATCTGGAGGTCGTTCCACTATCCGCCACCTCTGGACGCTCCATATCTTGAGGTCGCCCCACTATCCGCCACATGTGGACGTGCCTGGTTGGGGTCGGTCGCCCCACTATCCGCCACCTGTGGACGTGCCTGGTTGGGGTCGGTCGCCCCACTATCCGCCACCTGTGGACGTGCCTGGTTGGGGTCGGTCGCTACACTATCCGCCACCTGTGGACGTGCCTGGTTGGGGTCGTTCGCCCCACTGTCCGTCACCTGTGGACGCTCCATATCTGGAGGTTGTCCTACTATCCGCTACCTGTGGACGTGCCTGGATGGGGTCGGTCGCCCCACTATCCGCCATTGTGGACGTGCCTGGTTGGGGTCGTTCGCCCCACTATCCGTCACCTGTGGACGTTTCTGGTGGGGTCGGTCGCCCCACTATCCGCCACCTGTGGACGTTTCTGGTCGGGGTCGGTCGCCCCACTATCCGCCACCTGTGGACGTGCCTGGTTGGGGTCGGTCGCCCCACTATCCATCACCTGTGGACGTTTTTGGTCGGGGTCGGTCGCCCCACTATCCGCCACCTGTGGACGTGCCTGGTTGGGGTCGGTCGCCCCACTATCCGCCACCTGTGGACGTGCCTGGTTGGGGTCGGTCGCCCCTATGCTCCAGGTGTGCAGTACTGATCTCTGAAGCATGTTTTGCACATTATGAGGTTGTCGATATCCACTAAATGCGTCACGAGTCGTCATGTATAGCAAGCTAAGATGATTACAGTAAACATGTCCTCTCCATCAGCATACCACTTGGATGAAAGTTGTGTATATATATCCAATGTGCGTGCGTGTGAGTGTGTAGTTACTTGTGTTCGTGTGTGTGCGTGTGGTTGTGTGAGTCCGTGCGTTTGTGTGTGTAGTTGTGTGAGGGGTTGCGTGTATGAGGGGTGCGTGTGTGTGTTTGTGTGGTTGTATGAGCGCATGCGTGCGTGCGTGTGTGTGTGTGAATGTGTGTATGTATGTGTGTGTAAGATAAACATGCAAATTCGGCCAAATTCATCATATTTATCCGCTAGTTTCATGTTGGCATGTCGACTCGTGTACTGAATGATGGTGACCTATGGCAGTCATAGAGTCAAATCGGGATCTGACCTCAGCCTTAATTAGTGATGTGTGCTGACCTCAGCCGTAAACAGGGATGTGTGATGACCTCAGCCGCAAACAGGGATATGTGCTGACCTCAGCCGTAAACAAGGATGTGTGCTGACCTCAGCCGCAAACAGGGATGTGTGCTGACCTCAACCGTAAACAGGGATGTGTGCTGACCTCAGCCGTAAACAGGGATGTGTGCTGACCTCAGCCGTAAACAGGGATGTGTGCTGACCTCAGCCTTCATTAGTATGGTCGTTGCTGCCATGCTTTCTGATGCTGCACATGGCTGTGTCACTAGCGTACACATCAGGTACAGGACGGGTAGGCAGCTGTTCAATCTGAGGCTTCTAATGTCAATCAAAAAGGTGACAGAAGCAGCCTTCTTGCACTTTCTTTTTGCCCATGACTGCGCCCCTTCTTTTTGCCCATGACTGCGCCCCTTCTTTTTGCCCATGACTGCGCCATTAACACGGGCTCAGGTCAGGATAAGCAGACCACTAGTGGTGAGTTTTCAGCTGCGTCTATTAACTTTTTTCTTACCGTCAACACCAAGGAAACGCAGGTAATGTTTCTACTTGCTCCCGGGATTACTTATAGTGGCTGTCCTGTTATTCTTACCTCCCCAGTACCTGACCCCGGATCAACTTTGCCTTATCCTCTGTATATTTCGTTGTTAACAATCCAACTCCTCTGTACATTCTTATTGATTTCCTATTTAATTTGTTTAGTGTTTTGTACATGTGCTCTCTCTATCTCTCTCTCGCTCTCTCTCTCTCTCGCTCTCTATTCTTAACATATAGAATACATATCTGTACAATGTCAACCTGTTGTATCTCTCGCTCTCACTCACTCTTTCTCTCTCTCTTTCTCTCTCTCTCTCTCTCTATTTATCTATCTATCTATCCATCTATCTATCTATCTATATATATATCTATTCTTAACATATCTCATACATATCTCTAAATTCTCAACATTTTCTCAAATTTCTGGTCTCCATACTTTGTTCCTGCTCTATGTACTGACTCCACTGTATGTTACTACTGTGTGTTTGTACTGACTCCACTGTATGTTACTACTGTATGTTTGTACTGACTCCACACGAGTGGCAGAGCACTCGCTTATAGTGTCACAGGTACGGGAAATTACTTCCGCTAATGGCAGCTCCATTCTACCAAGCTGTAAATGGGTACATGGCTCTCGGTTAAACGGAAACAAACAACTGACCATCCCGACCTCACGAAGATGTGGCTTGGTACAATGCAGGCCCTAACACGTCATCCCCGACAGCAGTGTCTGCTATGGCACTATATTTTTACATTTATTTCAGACTACATGTATTGATCTCTCTCCACCCAACATATCACTTTCTCGACCCATCATCGTTGTGTGTGTCACTATTGTTTATTCGCTGTTATTGTCAAACGTTTCACGGATAACCTGTGACATTATTCAACACGCCAAATACCGACTGATAACCGTTTCCCTTATCTGGCATGTTTGTGTGCCTCTCTAGGTCGGTTAGTGCCTCGATCATAACAGACAAGGTCCCTTTGTTGCGTGTCTCTCTGTTTGCCACTTTCTCCTGTTTAAACAAGAGTTTGCTTTCTCCTATGGTATGTGGGTTGAAGCTATGGGGTCGGACCTCCATTTGGGACCCAGTGGAACTATGACGGACTGGGGGAGCACCTGAAAAGGACGTTAAGTGGTGGGTTGCAGTAGCTTTCCTCCCATCCGAGAGTGCTGATGAAGCTGAACCGGGGTCCTCCAGACAGTTGTGCTATGCTTGGCTTCATCTGCGTATCACTCACTACTACAGGGATCACGTTGATTGGCTATTATCTTCTGAATGATCCTGACTAACATGTCTGATCAGTATATTTTGTCTGACCAGACGTTAGTCTTCCTCCCAATCCAAATCCTTGATACTAAAATTGTTTATGCGTTAAAGAATTATCTCACACGACAACCTTTTCGGTAAATTGACTAAACTAAACTAAAACACAGGAAAATTCAAGTCACTCTAATGCGTACATGTATAGTAAACTTTATTTACTTCAAAAAAAATTAAACACCTCCTCCTGACACACACACTTATGTAAGGGCCTCTGTATATCACTTCTTCACTTTTATAGTGATTTACGTTTGAGTGTATGTTCTATAACAAAACTGTTGTAGTATTTACTCAGGTGGATGATTTGTATTTTACCAAGCCAGTAAATCTCTCTTTATCATAAGTTTTCTATTCTTCATATAACCTGCTTCTATCTTCTTTTTATAAAAGTGCTGAACAATATTAACTATAACGTTGTTCCTCAACTCTTGATACATGGTAAGAATAGTCAACTCTTGATATATGGTAAGAATAGTCAACTCTTGATACTTGGTAAGAATAGTCAACTCTTGATACTTGGTAAGAATAGTAAACTCTTGATACTTGGTGAGAATAGTCAACTCTTGATACTTGGTAAGAATAGTTAACTCTGGATACTTGGTAAGAATAATCAACTCTGGATACTTGGTAAGAATAATCAACTCTTGATACTTGGTAAGAATAGTCAACTCTTGATACTTGGTAAGAATAGTCAACACTTGATACTTGGTAAGAATAGTCAACACTTGATACTTGGTAAGAATAGCTACCTCTTGATACTTGGTAAGAATAATCAACTCTTGATACTTGGTAAGAATAGTCAACTCTTCTCGCTGATAAATATTTCTGTTGAACGCTTGATTCTTGGGGGTACTTCTTCTAAACGATTGACTTTTGATATCAGTAGACACTACTACGATGCGCCTCAACTCTTGATGTTTGATAAGAATGGTCAACTCTTCTCTCTAAAAAATATTTATGTTGAACGCTTGTGTAAAAGAATTCTAGTATCTCGTCTAACACAAGGCGTTCCTTATTCTATCAACCACCGCGTGTGGGACTTACAGGTGTAAGTGATCCTACTGGACGTACTTTAACACCTTTGGATCTGTCTTACTTTTAGACGCGATCTGGGACGCTTCGTCGTTTGGTTAGGGATTAATAACTAGATTAATCCGCGTAGCGCAGTGGTTAGCGCACTGGCTTCGCATCTGAGTGGTCCTGGGTTCATTCCCCAGTTGAGGCGGTAATGTTTTTTTCAGACCGCAATGGCTCCCCGGCCGACCCAGCCTTAAATGGGTACCGTTCAGTCCGAGAAGTAAAAGCGGCGAGGGAGAGGAGATGGCTACCGCCCTCATACAGCCGAGCCTTTGAAATGTGAGATTGCTAACACCTCACACCCCTACGGCAGTAATGCTATGGGATACTTTACTTTACTTTTTAATCTGCGTAGATGCTGCTTGAAGAAGCTGTTATGAAAATCTGTTTTTTGTTGAGAAGAAAATCTCTGTCCCTTGAAAACTGACAGTCTCGGCTGTAAGGTGAATTATAGTATCGAAGTTGGCTACTTCGCGCAGTTCCCTCGTGTCCTACCGATGTATCTATTGCTAACATCCTGCTATTCGAAACATCACTATTTACCTCACCTTGTTAGGCTGCTGGACGTTTGAACTTAGAATTACTGTTTTCTGGGTCGGAAGTTCATCTTCTTTCTCTCTACTAATGTATCAGCCTAGTTTGTCTCAGTCACGCACATAATCCTCAAAGAGACAAATAGGGTCAGCTATAATAACATGTTTCTCTAGATGCTAACACTTGCATTTTTTTTTTTTTTTTTTTTTTTTTTTTTTTGCGTTCGCCCTATTTATCTATTCCCCAAGGCGTGTGTGCGTTACATTGTGGTTTTTATTTTGCGCCTGTCGGCCCAGTGCATCCGACTTCAGCATGCATTTTATGTAAGTGTCTGCTTCCTCCTGCATTTTCTAAGGGTTTGCTTCCCCGGGGTAACAGCCGGTGCTGTGATGGGGATCGAACCCAGCACCTTCTGGTTGTGAGCCATGCCACTTAACCACTAGGCCACGCCGTCCCCGCTAACACTTGCATTACTTGCCTTGTAATGTATTTCATTAACGATGCACGCTAGGTATGGTTTTAAAATACCCGAATGGTAGATGGCGTGTACATAATAGAATTTATGTGATCTTCAAAGAATGTCATAGAAGACGATAAGAGAAAGATATGCACCGAACTTTATCATGAAAAATCATTATCATTAACACTACACTGAAAGTGAGTGGATGCTGACTTTTTGTCAAGGTTGTCAGCTGCAGGGGAGCGAAAAAACGTTAAAAAGATTATTGAGGTCCTGCAAATATTCTACTAAACAAACAAGGTCACAATAAAATGACATCTTTTACATATTGTACTAATCCATTAAAGTTACAATCAAATGACGCCTTTCAAACAATCTACTCATCCATTAAAGTCACAATCAAATTGCATCTTTCAAAAATTGTATTCATCCATTAAAGCCACAATGAAATGACGTCTTTCAAATATTCTACTCATTCATTAAAGTCACAATCAAATGACGTCTTTCAAACGTTCTACTTATCTATTAAAGTCACAATCAAATTGCATCTTTCAAAAATTGTATTCATCCATTAAAGTCACAATCAAATGACGTCTTTCAAACGTTCTACTCATCCATTAAAGTCACAATCAAATTGCATCTTTCAAAAATTGTATTCATCCATTAAAGCCACAATGAAATGACGTCTTTCAAATATTCTACTCATTCATTAAAGTCACAATCAAATGACGTCTTTCAAACGTTGTACTCATCTATTAAAGTCCCAATCAAATTGCATCTTTCAAAAATTGTATTCATCCATTAAAGCCACAATGAAATGACGTCTTTCAAATATTCTACTCATCCATTAAAGTCACAATCAAATTGCATCTTTCAAAAATTGTATTCATCCATTAAAGTCACAATCAAATAACGCCTTTCAATCAATCTACTCATCCATTAAAGTCACAATCAAATGACGTCTTTCAAACATTCTACTCATCACATATGGTCACATTCAAGCAGTTTCCTATGACATCGAATATTGGATGTACATAATAGACATTGGGTCAGGTAATCGTAGGCACACATGCATGATACATCAAATAAGTCATCCTTTGTTGAAACTTTCAAATAAAACTGAATAATTTCTTCTTGGCTCTGCATATTACTCTCATAATTCGGGTTTTATAATGGAACAAAGACCGCATAATTGCCAGAATATTGTTTAGTTGGCTCGATCAATGCAATTCCCTTGGCGAGAGCTTGTCATGAAAGGCTAGATACGATAGCATTAATATCCCAGTTCGTCGACGGTTCAGCATGATGAGTAACTGATCCTAATTCATATTTTATAATCTAATTACAATTTACGTTGAATTGTGGACATCAAGTGTGTTTCTGTTGTGTTAGTGTACATATAAATAACAGGATTACGGCAAAACACGCTCTGTTTCATACAGATGCAAAAATTGGTACCCGACATAACTCGAGTCAGAAAGGTAAGACTATACTAATTTACTTTCCGTGTCCGGCAACCTCACATAATCTTAGCCCAAAAACCAGCCACTGTCGGTGCTCTTTCATTTGCCACCATCAAGTCCTGCATTACACAGGATTCTTGTATCCTAGGACATATAATCAGATGTTCCGGACGGCCCCACATCGGCACTATTCATTGTCTTAAAATCTCCCCTTTTTCAGGTAAGGCTCACAACTGGACATACCTATTCTTAACCTGGTCAGAGATCTCCACGTATTATATGGCAAATTATGTCCTGGTGCAGGTTCTTCTTTGATCTCTATCCAACCTTCACCATTCTTTTTGGCACCAATTTTCTATGCGTCTTTTCTCAGGTTTCTAGGGGGGGGGGGGGGGGGGGCTATATAGTCCTTGATTTCAGTAGTATTATTTCTGCTGTATGTCCAAAAAAGATGGTTGTCTGGTCACATGACTGCTTTTGTTTCTCAACTTCAGATCTTTTCCAAGACAAATAAATGGGATGACAGGTTTTTATTTCGTTACTGCCTTTCCTTTTCCGGTCTGGGCATTTCTCCGTATGATGATGGTGGACATATCTCCAAGTATTATCGATGGTGGACTTATCTCCAAGTATTATCGATGGTGGACTTATCTCCAAGTATTATCGATGGTGGACTTATCTCCAAGTATTATCATCGATGGTGGACTTATCTCCAAGTATTATCGATGGTGGACTTATCTCCAAGTATTATCGATGGTGGACTTATCTCCAAAATGGCGATGGTGGGTATATCTCCAAGGGTTGTTGTGGGTATACCACCAAGGGTTGTTGTGGGTATACCACCAAGGGTTGTTGTGGGTATACCACCAAGGGTTGTCCTGGGTATACCACCAAGGGCTGTCGTGGGTATACCACCAAGGGTTGTTGTGGGTATACCACCAAGGGTTGTTGTGGGTATACCTCCAAGGGTTGTTGTGGGTATACAACCAAGGGTTGTTGTGGATATACCACCAAGGGTTGTTGTGGATATACCACCAAGGGTTGTTGTGGGTATACCACCAAGGGTTGTTGTGGGTATACCACCAATGGTTGTTGTGGGTATACCACAAAGGCTTGTTGTGGGTATACCTCCAAGTGGTGTTACTGGGCGTATCTTTAAGTGAAGGTTGTAGGCGAATCTTAAGTGGTGGTGGTTGGCGTACCTCCAAGTGAATATGGTTGGCGCATCTATACGTGGTGATTGGGATAAATGCGCTGTATCCAGACCTCAGCAATGAAACCATTACAATTACCAGTACTGCCAAAGACAGGCTGCAGGTCCTATTTTTCTGGGTAGGCTAAATGTCAACAGAACTACAAACGACTAGAGATTACAATATATGTACCTTTCATCCCGGTACTAGTAAACCGCAAGAAGTAGATAACCTCCAAGGATATTAACAATAGCCAAATTAGAGTGCAAAAGAAATGCACCGAACGCATCCTCGACATTTCAAAATAGTGACTGTTTTCTGTGGCCCTATTTTATCTTGTCAAAATGGATAATAAAGTTTGGACAAAAAGAAAATAAAGATAATTACTTACAATATTATATATTATGTACATTGTGTCGTAACGAAGACACGGTCTAACTAGAGAGAAGTAATCGATTAAATGTGAGTTTACTTACTGTACAAAACACAGATTATACGATAAGTTTGTTTTTTTAAATCTAAGGCATAAAATGTCTACTTTAGATGAGATCAAGATGCTGAGAAGCGCATGAGCTGCAGCGGTCAGCGACCCATAGCTGACTGCTAGCGTCAGGGCCAGCGAAACAGAGCTGCCAAGACCCTTCTACACCTCCTAGCCGTGATCCTGGATAACAGGTTGCAACAGAGCAGACTGACTAAGGAGTAGGGATCGAAGAGGGAATGCTAACCCGGTACTTAAAAAATGCTTGCTGAATTCGGATGTGTTTGACCGAAAGGTGCAAATATCGCAGTCAAACTGTAAACTACGACACAACGCATTCCGTTCTCTATACTACATTCTGCTATTTAGGCCCATATCAGGGTTTGGTAGCGGGAGATTGAGAACGAACGAAGCCAAGCCAATTGTCCACTTTATTGGATAAACATGAAAATCATCGCTGACAGTATATTGTTTCTCTTTCTAATTGATCATTATCAAGTCCACAAATACTTTGTGTCATCATTTTTCATCTTGTGCCAATTTCATGCCACCCCAGTTCTTTCACGAAAGAATAAAAGTCATTACGTTTGTAACATCTTTCTATCCTGTGCAGGGTTGCGCAGGGTGATAAACTTTTCTCATATAAGAAATAATGGTTGATTTTAAAAAGAAATTCACGATATATTTGTTTTCGTCGTACCAGGCCATGAAAGGGGATAAAATAAATCTAACACTGTAACCTACAAGGCAACCCAATCCTTCAAAAACATGAACATAATGAACATAAATATACACGGGAAGATTAACACTATGACTTGATGTGTATCGAATGGGGACCTGTGCTGTACATGTAACTGAAACGACTCATTCATATTGTATTATATTACATTCATTTATATTTCACCGTTATGTTATATTTGTTCCACGTTAGTCTGCTGTCCAGTAGCATTTCTAGTATATCTGGTTCTTTTCTTCTAGTAGATCGTGTCCAATTAGTTTCAGTTGGTAAGTGAAGACAAAAAACTAAACAGCGGATGACTGTAAGGGACAAATTAGCAAGAACTACATGAGGTACACACAATCAGCTATTGATAGTGTTAGACACATGAAATGGCAAATCAACTCGAATACGGAATGCCAGCCTGGGCAACATCTTCTGAATCCAGATATACAAGAAATGAGGAAAGTGATACAGATATAACCGATGACTGACAGAAGAGTTCTATAAAAGGCTGACAAATGCATACGGCTCCAAAGTCATGAAATGAATACAAGACAAAGGAAATAGACAAAATTGGCAAAAACGCATAAGAACCAGCCCTCCTTTGTGCCAGACCTCACACAGAAAAAGAGAGAGTCCCTAATGACAATCAGCACACTTTCACTATGGAAGAAATTATTTTTTAAACCAGAGCTTACAAACAATATATCATAAGCAACGGAAAAAAGATTCTTCTTCTTCTTCTTCTTCTTCTTCTTCTTCTTCTTCTTCTTCTTCGTACGCTGTCAGACGTCAACCTGTATTTTTTCGAAAAAAGCAGCGGTCATCCTGAGGCTGTCGACACTGCCATATAGCTTGTCTAGTGTTGCCACTGGTGATGGCCACATGTGCTATCTCTGATCCTCGTATGTCGGGCAGTTTTGCAGCAGATGTTCAGCGATTCGAAATAGATCAATAGTGAACATATAAAGCATTTTAATTTATTCAAGCCACAGCCATAGCCACAGAATGAACTCACATGTACATAGATGAAACAGCAATAAGCACTGTTGTAAATGGAGAATAAAACGATTAAACAGCATTAAATAACGAACAGGAAATTGAAAACTGTCTGTCAGCCTGTCTGTCGATCTGTCTGTTACACGACTTTTTCCTCAATTCTTGGGTAGTCGAGGGGTTATTAGACTGAGAACTATAGACCGCTTCGTCACTGCTGTCGCCACGTCGTCTGCTGGATATGTTTGTTTATTGACAATTACAGCATCCTCTCTAGCTCTGACTGGGTGCATCATCCTCTCTAGCTCTGACTGGGTGACAATTGCAGCATCATCTCTAGCTCTGACTGGGTGCAGCATCATCTCTAGCTCTGACTGGGTGCAGCATCATCTCTAGCTCTGACTGGGTGCAGCATCATCTCTAGCTCTGACTGGGTGCAGCATCATCTCTAGCTCTGACTGGGTGCAGCATCATCTCTAGCTCTGACTGGGTGCAGCATCATCTCTAGCTCTGACTGGGTGCAGCATCATCTCTAGCTCTGACTGGGTGCAGCATCATCTCTAGCTCTGACTGGGTGCAGCATCATCTCTAGCTCTGACTGGGTGCAGCATCATCTCTAGCTCTGACTGGGTGCAGCATCATCTCTAGCTCTGACTGGGTGCAGCATCATCTCTAGCTCTGACTGGGTGCAGCATCATCTCTAGCTCTGACTGGGTGCAGCATCATCTCTAGCTCTGACTGGGTGCAGCATCATCTCTAGCTCTGACTGGGTGCAGCATCATCTCTAGCTCTGACTGGGTGCAGCATCATCTCTAGCTCTGACTGGGTGCAGCATCATCTCTAGCTCTGACTGGGTGCAGCATCATCTCTAGCTCTGACTGGGTGCAGCATCATCTCTAGCTCTGACTGGGTGCAACATCATCTCTAGCTCTGACTGGGTGCAGCATCATCTCTAGCTCTGACTGGGTGCAGCATCATCTCTAGCTCTGACTGGGTGCAGCATCATCTCTAGCTCTGACTGGGTGCAGCATCATCTCTAGCTCTGACTGGGTGCAGCATCATCTCTAGCTCTGACTGGGTGCAGCATCATCTCTAGCTCTGACTGGGTGCAGCATCATCTCTAGCTCTGACTGGGTGCAGCATCATCTCTAGCTCTGACTGGGTGCAGCATCATCTCTAGCTCTGACTGGGTGCAGCATCATCTCTAGCACTGACTGGGTGCAGCATCATCTCTAGCTCTGACTGGGTGCAGCATCATCTCTAGCTCTGACTGGGTGCAGCATCATCTCTAGCTCTGACTTCGTGCAGCATCATCTCTAGCTCTGACTGGGTGCAGCATCATCTCTAGCTCTGACTGGGTGCAGCATCATCTCTAGCTCTGACTGGGTGCAGCATCATCTCTAGCTCTGACTCGGTGCAGCATCATCTCTAGCTCTGACTGGGTGCAGCATCATCTCTAGCTCTGACTGGGTGCAGCATCATCTCTAGCTCTGACTGGGTGCAGCATCATCTCTAGCTCTGACTGGGTGCAGCATCATCTCTAGCACTGACTGGGTGCAGCATCATCTCTAGCTCTGACTGGGTGCAGCATCATCTCTAGCTCTGACTGGGTGCAGCATCATCTCTAGCTCTGACTTCGTGCAGCATCATCTCTAGCTCTGACTGGGTGCAGCATCATCTCTAGCTCTGACTGGGTGCAGCATCATCTCTAGCTCTGACTGGGTGCAGCATCATCTCTAGCTCTGACTGGGTGCAGCATCATCTCTAGCTCTGACTGGGTGCAGCATCATCTCTAGCTCTGACTGGGTGCAGCATCATCTCTAGCTCTGACTGGGTGCAGCATCATCTCTAGCTCTGACTGGGTGCAGCATCATCTCTAGCTCTGAGTGGGTGCAGCATCATCTCTAGCTCTGACTGGGTGCAGCATCATCTCTAGCTCTGACTGGGTGCAGCATCATCTCTAGCTCTGACTGGGTGCAGCATCATCTCTAGCTCTGACTGGGTGCAGCATCATCTCTAGCTCTGACTGGGTGCAGCATCATCTCTAGCTCTGACTGGGTGCAGCATCATCTCTAGCTATGACTGGGTGCAGCATCATCTCTAGCTCTGACTGGGTGTAACAACTGCAGCATCATCAGCTAAAACAAGGTCTCTGGTTGGGATCCTCCTGATCTTTGTTTTGGCACTGAGCCTTACAAAGTTAAACAGCCGATAATTCGACTTAGTGTGAAGGTAGATTCCTTCATATTCGTTTCCAAATGCTTAACAGAGAAAAGTGTCCGGGCCAGTACGCAGCCTAGCTTAACATCAGGCGAATACCAAATATTTATGATATGCTACGATCAAATTGGATTGTTCCTTTCATAGTCTCATGGAACGATATTATTTGTCGTAAAAGTTTGATCGAACAGTCTATTGTAGAGAGGACTTTGAAGGGACATTCCCAAATCAAATTACTGTGTGTGATCAATGAAGGCGGCAGTAAAGGGCTAATTCTGCTTGTGTAACTTTTCCTGAAGTTGCAGAAGAGAAAAAAACCATGTCGATTGTTCATCTCCTGAATCCACACTGCGACTCCGGATACACACGCTCAGCAAATGTGTGTAGCCGTAGTAAGATTTATCTGGTGAAGACTATGCCTACACCACTGAGCAGAAAGACTTCCCTCTCAGTTTTTATTACAAATTCATTATTAGTCGTAATATTCTTAATAACTATAAACACATTGGACAAACTTTCAAAAGCCAGAAAAACACCGAGCTTAATGACTTAAGAGCAGCACTCTGCAAACTGTGCCAGCAGTCCGAACCAAAAAGGGTAGTGGTACAGTGGGTCCCATCACACTGCAACATCCAAGGCAACGAGGAGGCAGACAGACTGGCAAAAGAAGGTGCAAGACTACCACAAACAGATACCAGTATGACGTACGAAGAGTCAAAACGGCTTATCAAAGCCAGATACATGACCAAATGGGAAACCGAACATACTGGTTACACCAAAAACGATGCCTATTACCAGTTGAACCGAAGAGAGCAGGTCGTTGTCTTCAGACTTTGCACTGGCCACAATAGACTGAGGTACCACCTATTCAACAAATTGAAGATAGGGTGTACCGACGAATGCCCGTGCGGTACTGGTAAAATGACCGCTGAACATCTGCTGCAGAACTGCCCGACATACGAGGATCAGAGAGAGCAGATGTGGCCATCACCAATGGAACTGCAAGACAAGCTCTATGGCAGTGGCGACAGCCTCAGGATGACCGCCGCTTTTTTCGAAAAAATAATGGTAACTGTCTGACTGCGTACGCAGAAGAAGAAGAAGAAGAAGACAAACTTTCAGAGACTCTCGTGAATACTAGCAGCCATTTCAACAGTGTAAAAATGCAATGCATTCCTACACATTATACGATGCATGCAAATGTAAAGGCAGATAGAATAATCAATGAGAAAGAAAGAAAAACTTAAAAGGGGGTTTCGTAAGAAGACGTAAAGGCATTAATAACAATTAACTTCAAATACAAATTACATATATAGCAATGATAATTCGATTTAGAAGAATAATACTTTATGTCTAGAAGAGATTAAGTGACAATATTCTGATTGAGAACATGCAATTGCAGAAGGCAACATCGTTTGTTCCTTAAACAACCCCTGTTCGGAGTACACACAGTAGAAAATGTTTTCTAGGGCTATCGGCTCCACGAGAGGAGCAGAGTGACAACATTTCCCCTCCTCCCACCCAGTTAAAAGGTAACGTGTATGGTAACTAGAGAAGTCTGAGCGAACGAAGAGAAGACGAAGAAAATAACAATAATAAGAAGAAGAAGAAGAAGAAGAAGAAGGATGAGGAGGAGGTGGAGGACAAATGTGTTACACTGATGCAAGTTGTTCTTGCATTATGTACGGTTATGTTAATGAGTAATTAAGATACACATTATATAGGTTCTGCGATGTTTAGTTATCAACTATCAGTTGTTCTCTCACCTAATATATCAAAGTTTTTCAAGACAGTTAAAATCTGAAAACGTCATGATTAGTATATATTTTTTAATTAGGTTCCTCTGAAATAATGTCTGAAAAAGATAACGCATGTATATGGAAAATATAAGACACATTGATAGACAGGATGAGACAAGTAGATGGAAATGATAACACACGTAGATGGAAAAGATACCGCGTGTAGATGGAAAAGATAAGACAAGTAGATGGAAAAGATTAGACACGTAGATGGAAAAGATAACACGTAGATAGGAAAGATAATACACGTAGATGAAAAAGATAAGACAAGTAGGTAGAAAGATAAGACACGTATATGGAAAAGATAACACACGTAGATGGAAATTCTGAATTTGTATTTGAACAATAGATATAGTATAATGATCTAAAAAAGTTGGGACCAGAGTGCCTGCATTCTGAATTACTTCTAGACGTCTTGACTTATGTCTTTCCACTAATCCAAGGTAGTTCGGGACCTGAGAGCGAGGTTGATAACCAGCGCAGCCTCTTGCTCACTATAATCCATACACAACGTAAGTTCCATTCTCAAGAAAAAAAATGTTTGATAATGTCGCAAGCGTCGATTGCGATGTGCAACTAACTTTAGGGCAGTGTCTGTTACGCATATTTATAGCTAGATAAACCTAGAAGTGCCATCACAAACACGTTCCAAATGTTGGCACAGACAACCGATCTAACTGCTTTCACAGTCGCGCACCAAAAACTCACAGACCCGCCACATAATGTTCTATGTCACTTTAGATTGAAGAGTTTCTGGTATAATTAACAATCTCACAATATTCGAATTTCTCAGACCAGCAAATCGATCATATTTGATGGAAACGGAATAACTGGCGCTATGGCAGTTGATCCATACGTCTGTTTGTACCATTGTGATACTATGTAATACTCTGTCCACGATGCTGCCTGTAAAACCCGAGTGGTACCCGGTTTAAAAAAATTAAGTCAACTGTTACATCCCATGTACAAAAGAAGGCTGTGTATTGAACTAGCAACTTCAACGTGTAATGTCTTTTCTCTGAAACAGCCATTGAAAATGGATTGGAAACATCCTCAATGGAAAAGGGATCAACCGTTGTGACGGACATGAATTTCACTTACATCCTCTCATCATGCGGTGGCATGTAGACTGTGAGGATTGAAGGGAGACACACATTTTCTAATACATGTTGTTGTTTGTGAATGTCCACAATGAGTAAGTTACTCTTTTGTGTCCCCTGAAAAGGACGTTAAGTGGCGGGTTGCAGTAACTTTCCTCACATCCCGATCGTGCTGATGAAGGTGGACCGGGATCCTCTATGAGGTTGTGCTATGCTTGCTTTATCTGTGTGTCACTAGCTACTACAAGGATCACGTCGATCACTCGCCTCGTTAGCCAGACTGCCATGAAAACAGCCCGAGGTGAGGGTCTTGGCCAGTATGTTTTGCCTGATCCTGAATAACACGTCTGATCAGTATATTTTGCCTGACCAGACGTTAGTCTTCCTCCTCTTCTAATCAATGTAAATCTTATTGCTATTATTATTTGAATTGTCATAATTACGTTTATACTCATTGTTGGAGTCTGAGTGGGGATTAAAGGGCTGATGCAAAAAGACAGACTTTTCCTGCAGTCGCCGTGCAGTACACAGGTTATGTGTTTATTTATTCCTTCTGTCGTTAAAGTGATGTTCTAACCGTAGTTTACAGCAAGACGGTGACATCTTTGCCTTACAGCCTGACACTTCAAGTTGCACCAAGGCATTTTGTAATTTGGGTTTGCCTTACTTCTTCGATCCCTATTTTTCAGTCAGACTACGGCTTGTTTACAGGGCCCCCACTTGGAGGCGGAAAAGGGTCTTGGCCACATGTCACTCATTGACTGTGATGCAAGCAGTGCGTTATGAGTAACTGGCTGCTGTCAGCTCATCCACTGCTACATCTGCGATCCCAGCTCTTCCACTGCTACATCTGCGATCCCAGCTCTTCCAATGCTACATCTGCGATCCCAGCTCATCCACTGCTACATCTGCGATCCCAGCTCTTCCACTGCTACATCTGCGATCCCAGCTCTTCCACTGCTACATCTTAGATCTCAGCTCTTCCACTGCTACATCTGCGATCCCAGCTCTTCCACTGCTACATCTTAGATCTCACTTCTTCCACTGCTACATCTTAGATCCCAGCTCATATACTGCTACATCTTAAATCTGAGCTCTTCTACTGCTACATCTGCGATCCCAGCTCATCCACTGCTACATCTGAGATCCCAGCTCTTTCACTGCTACATCTTAGATTCCAGCTCTTCCACTGCTACATCTTAGACCCCAGCTCATCCACTGCTACATCTTAGACCCCAGCACATCCACTGCTACATCTTAGATCCCAGCTCTGCCACTGCTACATCTTAGACCCCAGCTCATCCACTGCTACATCTTAGATCCCAGCTCTTCCTTCCACTGCTACATCTTAGATCTCAGCTCTTCAACTGCTACATCTGCGATCCCAGCTCTTCCACTGCTACATCTTAGACCCCAGCTCATATACTGCTACATCTTAAATCTGAGCTCTTCCACTGCTACATCTTAGATCCCAGCTCTTCCAGTGCTACATCTTAGACCCCAGCTCATCCACTGCTACATCTTAGACCCCAGCTCATCCACTGCTACATCTTAGATCCCAGCTCTTCCACTGCTACATCTTAGACCCCAGCTCATCCACTGCTACATCTTAGACCCCAGCACATCCACTGCTACATCTTAGACCCCAGCTCATCCACTGCTACATCTTAGACCCCAGCTCATCCACTGCTACATCTTAGATCCCAGCTCTTCCACTGCTACATCTTAGACCCCAGCTCATCCACTGCTACATCTTAGATCCCAGCTCTTCCTTCCACTGTTACATCTTAGACCCCAGCCCATCCACTCCTACATCTTAGACCCCAGCCCATCCACTCCTACATCTTAAATCCCAGCTCATCCACTGCAAAATCTACAACTCCACCTCATCCACTGCTACATCTTAGATCTCAGGTTTTCATTTTAAATCAAAAATGAAATAACATGACTTATCTTCATCAAGATACCATGATCACACCCGCTAGATCAAACGTTCCACTAATATAACAACAATAACATCTTTATCAACTAAAAAGTCGACAAGAAACGGGTGCTGTTAATGGCCGTGTAGATCTCAGGGCCCTTACCAATGAAGAAATAATGCCATCATTGTACCAACACGAATTTCGTCAAATTCGACTAACGAGGGCTGTGAGTGGGTTATGTAAACCGTATTGTTATAGAAACCATCACTGAAAGTACAAAACGCTGAGTGGTCTCAAGGTAAGACGTCGGCCTCGGGTCCTGAAGGTCGCCAGTTCAAATCAAGGTGGAGACCGGGTTTTTTTCACGTGGACTTTCTGGTATTTCCCCGGACATCTGGGTAGTAGAGATCGGACGCCCGTGTGCAGTGTCGCGCACGTTAAATTCCCTCGGCAGCTGGAAATCGAAACAAGTAGGCCGCTGCTCGGGAAAAATTCATAATTCTGTTACAAATCTATTCAGTCTATTACGGGATACTCGCCGATGCTACGGAGCTCGTGCATTGTGCTGAGATTCTCAAAAAAAATGGAGAAGAACAGAGCACATTGGTTAAACCGTGTGCAATGATGTTGATTCTTCTATTAAACTGAGCTAAACTAATTGGTTAAACCGTGTGCAATGATGTTGATTCTTCTATTAAACTGAGCTAAACTAATTGGTTAAACCGTGTGCAATGATGTTGATTCTTCTATTAAACTGAGCTAAACTAATTGGTTAAACCGTGTGCAATGATGTTGATTCTTCTATTAAACTGAGCTAAACTAATTGGTTAAACCGTGTGCAATGATGTTGATTCTTCTATTAAACTGAGCTAAACTAATTGGTTAAACCGTGTGCAATGATGTTGATTCTTCTATTAAACTGAGCTAAACTAATTGGTTAAACCGTGTGCAATGATGTTGATTCTTCTATTAAACTGAGCTAAACTAATTGGTTAAACCGTGTGCAATGATGTTGATTCTTTTATTCAACTGAGCTAAACTAATTGGTTAAACCGTGTGCAATGATGTTGATTCTTCTATTAAACTGAGCTAAACTAATTGGTTAAACCGTGTGCAATGATGTTGATTCTTCTATTAAACTGAGCTAAACTAATTGGTTAAACCGTGTGCAATGATGTTGATTCTTCTATTAAACTGAGCTAAACTAATTGGTTAAACCGTGTGCAATGATGTTGATTCTTCTATTAAACTGAGCTAAACTAATTGGTTAAACCGTGTGCAATGATGTTGATTCTTCTATTAAACTGAGCTAAACTATTTGGTTAAACCGTGTGCAATGATGTTGATTCTTCTATTAAACTGAGCTAAACTAATTGGTTAAACCGTGTGCAATGATGTTGATTCTTCTATTAAACTGAGCTAAACTAATTGGTTAAACCGTGTGCAATGATGTTGATTCTTCTATTAAACTGAGCTAAACTAATTGGTTAAACCGTGTGCAATGATGTTGATTCTTCTATTAAACTGAGCTAAACTAATTGGTTAAACCGTGTGCAATGATGTTGATTCTTCTATTAAAATGAGCTAAACTAATTGGTTAAACCGTGTGCAATGATGTTGATTCTTCTATTAAACTGAGCTAAACTAATTGGTTAAACCGTGTGCAATGATGTTGATTCTTCTATTAAACTGAGCTAAACTAATTGGTTAAACCGTGTGCAATGATGTTGATTCTTCTATTCAACTGAGCTAAACTAATTGGTTAAACCGTGTGCAATGATGTTGATTCTTCTATTAAACTGAGCTAAACTAATTGGTTAAACCGTGTGCAATGATGTTGATTCTTCTATTAAACTGAGCTAAACTAATTGGTTAAACCGTGTGCAATGATGTTGATTCTTCTATTAAACTGAGCTAAACTAATTGGTTAAACCGTGTGCAATGATGTTGATTCTTCTATTAAACTGAGCTAAACTAATTGGTTAAACCGTGTGCAATGATGTTGATTCTTCTATTAAACTGAGCTAAACTATTTGGTTAAACCGTGTGCAATGATGTTGATTCTTCTATTAAACTGAGCTAAACTAATTGGTTAAACCGTGTGCAATGATGTTGATTCTTCTATTAAACTGAGCTAAACTAATTGGTTAAACCGTGTGCAATGATGTTGATTCTTCTATTAAACTGAGCTAAACTAATTGGTTAAACCGTGTGCAATGATGTTGATTCTTCTATTAAACTGAGCTAAACTAATTGGTTAAACCGTGTGCAATGATGTTGATTCTTCTATTAAACTGAGCTAAACTAATTGGTTAAACCGTGTGCAATGATGTTGATTCTTCTATTAAACTGAGCTAAACTAATTGGTTAAACCGTGTGCAATGATGTTGATTCTTCTATTAAACTGAGCTAAACTAATTGGTTAAACCGTGTGCAATGATGTTGATTCTTCTATTAAACTGAGCTAAACTAATTGGTTAAGCCGTGTGCAATGATGTTGATTCTTCTATTAAACTGAGCTAAACTAATTGGTTAAACCGTGTGCAATGATGTTGATTCTTCTATTAAACTGAGCTAAACTAATTGGTTAAACCGTGTGCAATGATGTTGATTCTTCTATTAAACTGAGCTAAACTATTTGGTTAAACCGTGTGCAATGATGTTGATTCTTCTATTAAACTGAGCTAAACTAATTGGTTAAACCGTGTGCAATGATGTTGATTCTTCTATTAAACTGAGCTAAACTAATTGGTTAAACCGTGTGCAATGATGTTGATTCTTCTATTAAACTGAGCTAAACTAATTGGTTAAACCGTGTGCAATGATGTTGATTCTTCTATTAAACTGAGCTAAACTAATTGGTTAAACCGTGTGCAATGATGTTGATTCTTCTATTAAACTGAGCTAAACTAAACTAAAAAAAAAGCTTTGGCACATGATTCATGAAATGAACTGTATTCGGTGGTGACCCTATGGTTCCTTTTGGAGCGAGATGGAAATGAAGAAAGCTAAATAAAGTGGATTTAAAAAGTTTATATTCTGTAGTTCCCGTGATATTAGAGAATTGACAAAGTCAAGAACTAGTTCACGTACTTGGAACTGGTAACAAGATAAACATAGTTTCACTGTAGGCACTGTCATAGGGGATGAAGTGTTAGCCACTTCATTGTGCTGGGTCTATCCTATTTCTGAGATGGTTTGACCAGCAACCTACTGAAACCGTACTTAAAAATCATATTCACAGCTGGGTAAACTGAAGCGTATCATAACAGGGGATCAAAACCTGTCCCTCTGCTGCGAGAGATAACATTATAACCTCTCCTGTATTCAATTGCCCACTCGGATATAGGAATTCACAAATAAGACTCTTTACTGGCGTCTCCGTCAGCCGCCTGTCTGTGTAGAGTACTATCTCTGCACGCCAGTATGGTATGAGGGAGACATAGCTACCATATACGAAAGCGTATTGTGGTTATCGTTCCTCGCCTGATTAATCTTTCCTGGATCGGATGCATTAGAATTTTAGCTGCTCCGTCTACGACCCACAGCAACGCTGGAAGATATCTAGAGAAACCAGATGCAGTATTATCGAGAATAGTCCCAAAATAGATGAGCTGAAGTTAATACAGCATGAAGGGGTGCACAGCTTAGGTAATGACGTCGACAAAGATGTGGGAAAATCCTAATTTTTTTGCCATCATTAACAAAGCCATATTTGTCATTGGAGGATTCCGTGGCGAAGTGGTTAAGCCGTCAGCCTCGTGATCGGGTGGTGTGGGTTCGACTCCGGACTCCGCCGTCTTTTTCACGGGTGCTTGATGGGGAGACCCCAGCATCTCGTAGTCGCCTCCCTAGTCGTCTTGTCCTTGACTTCCCACTGTGGTCGGGCGGCTCGAGACGAGAGAGTGAAGATAAAAAATAGCGATAGCAAATAAATTATGCCATCATCGTCTACGATGGACGGCTGCCTTTGCCTATTTGTCGTTGAGTCTCACCGCTAGATTTTTACCTCATCGATTTTAACAAGCGCCTAAAACAGAAATACATACTTACTTAATAGATTAGTTACTTGTTTACTGACATGTTCATCCACGTTTATTTAAGCAACACGTGAGTAGTTTAAGCTGGCCAATTGTATTGCGTCGGTTGTTGAAGCACGTGTTTTTAAGGAAATCTTTGATGTCATCTGTCCATCTCCCGCGCATGCTTCCTTGATCTCTTAAGCCAGATCTTCTTGTGTTATAATCACAGTGGTAGTTGATCAGGTTGAATTCTCATGCGATTATCGAACCGTCGCCTTTTTGTTTTGGGATGTATCCAGCAGCACACGGGGGTCTCACCGTGCTTTTAACGTCATCACTTCTCACGCTATCACTTCCGGTGACACCGTTGACTTCTATCAGAAATTTAATTTCACATATTCTCATCTTCTTCACCTGTCTGTGTCTTGAATAAGAACAACGTTTGGCAATGGTAGTATAAAGAATCTCAGGATCACTGAACCGCCGCCGAGTTTCCCTGTTCGGTCATGTCGTGCGGCTGGACCAGGAAACCCCGGCACACAAGATGTTTCACAGGTCACTTCTCAGCGTCAAAAGACCTCAACCGAACGGCTGTAGGCACAGAAGAGCCGGACATCACATAGTATGGCTGACCGACTTTACGTGACCCAGACGTTTCTCAGCGCCAAAAGACCTCAACCGAACGGCTGTATGCACAGAAGAGCCGGTCATCACATAGTATGGCCGACCGAAACAAAGTGACCCAGACGTTTCTCAGCGCCAAAAGACCTCAACCGAACGGCTGTATGCCCAGAAGAGCCGGTCATCACACAGTATGGCTGACCGACCTTACGTGACCCAGACGTTTCTCAGCGCCAAAAGACCTCAACCGAACGGCTGTATGCACAGAAGAGTCGGTCATCACACAGTATGGCCGACCGAAACAAAGTGACCCAGATGCCTTAGCGAACTTACATTTTATTAGCATAACCTAATAAATTTAGTTTTTATCGGTTGTTGCTTTGTTGCCAAGTTGATGTTCGAGTGTATAAGCACAGATGGCCGCTGATGAGCCATTGCAAACGTATTCTGACATCTAGTTGCATTGTCTCTATCAAGCCTTCCATCTTCTGTAAAAATATTTTAAAGGTGTTTGAACTCTTTGGAATACTTGTGTTTGATATTGTTTACATCTCAAGTGTACCTGATGTTCTGTTAATCTTCAAAGTTTTCCATTTTAATGTGTTAATATTCATAGTTTCTCTTTCTAATGTGATAATATTCATAGTTTCTCTATTTAATGTGCTAATATTCATAGTTTCCCTCTTTAATGTGCTAATCTTCATAGTTTCCCTCTTTAATGTGCTAATCTTCATAGTTTCCCTCTTTAATGTGCTAATCTTAGTAAGATATCTTTCGCAAGCTGTACCAAATTCATGATTGTTATCTTGAAGTGCATCATCGTCCTCTTATATTAAGCTGTGATCGTCTCCAAAGAGTAGTCCATTTAATGTTGGATTATTTTCTTCTTATGTTGAATCTATTTCTGTTGATGCAATTTGGCTGGCTTTTGTTGATATGCTATCCATGTGCTATCCTAGTAGTACTCATGTAGTTATTTTCAAAGAATAAAATACTACATATTTTGAGCTTATAACATTTCATTAATGCGATAAATACGCTCATATTATCTCATCGTTGTTCTTGTATTTCATAGACTTCTAATATTCTTCAGTTTACTACTATAAACTCTATCACAAGCTTCATAGACTTCTAGTATTCTACAGTTTACTTCTATAAACTCTATCACAAGCTCTATTATGATCTATGTTTGTCATGTAATGCCCACAGTGAGTAAGTTTACTCTTTTGTGTGTCCTGAAAAAGGCGTTATGTGGAAAGTTGCAGTAGCTTCTCTCCCATCCCGAGCGCTCTGATGAAGGTAGACCACGGTCCTCTAGACAGTTGTGCTATGCTTAGACATATCTGCGTAACGCTCACTATTACGGAGATCACGTCAATCCACATTACGTCAGCCCTGTCTGCCTTGAGAACAGCCTGTTTTCAGTGAACGCTTCATGGAAGAAAGATAGTTGTCTTAATCAGCATTTCGTGGCTGCCGCTGACGCGACGTCCTGGTCAGTTCGTTGTCACTGACTGGACCAGCTTCTCAGCTTCCTTTGCCTGATCTATAAATATTATGTCTAAAGGCGAGTTATATTCTATTGTTCTGTCACTTAATTGTCTCGTAAGTCTATGAATTAAGCATCAGTACACAACTATCAAAAGACGAAAGATGGCCTGGTGCGGGCACGTAACGAGGTCCAACGGAATTCCCAACTCGATACTCTTTGAATCCTTACCGGGACAGAGAGGGCGAGGACGTCCAAGGAAGAGATGGGTGGACAACATCGCTGAGTGGTCAGGCCTTCGTCACGGTGAGATACGTCAGGCGGCGACAGACAGAGAGAGCTGGCTTGGGATTTTCATGTCTTTATGTGTGCCCCAACGACCTGATGGGTTACGAGATGAACTGAACTGAACTGAACACTACATTCATCAGACAACAGACAGAGAAAGATGGCGGGTTGTGGGAGTGTCTTCAAGTGTGCCCCAACGACCTGATGGGTTTCGGGATGAACTGAACTGAACTGTCATCCCATTTCCTTACGGAATCCAAATTGCGCATTGCTAGACTGATGCTCAACAAGTGGGTGTATCCTCTAAGTATTTGCTCATACATTTGTCCTGTATGATGTAGCTGTGTGTCCCTATGTGTATCAGTTTCCTGTATTATCTTATTTCTTTCAGACTGGTATTAATATAACTTGTTTGTAGCAACATTGAATTCGCTTTAACTTGAGTCGGAAAATATTTCCAGCCTGGATTTACTTTTATATACTAAGGGGTTAACTTTGGTGAGGTCACTGTTAAATCGAAACCAGTATTGTCCATTCACTGAATGTCGTTAGGCGGAGAAGTGAGGTACAGTCTTCTTTAGTTTGCCTATCTGATGGACAAACCACCTGAAGGTAGTGTTTCTTTAAGCTCATCAATCCATATTTTTCGTGGTCTTTTTCGGATTTTCAAGCCTGACTGGCAGATGTATTAGCTTAAATTTACAGAAATGAACGCTTGAACGAAAATGTTTAATCACAATATTCCGCATTAAGGAACAGACAACGCTTCCAGGCCGGAAGCATTTATGTGGTGATAGAGAATGTATCATCACTTCCAAATGCAACTGTTACAGCACCTGGAGTTATACATGAAGTTAATCAAATATTAGCATGACATTAATGTTAGCTAGCAATATACTTATTTAAAATGACATGTCTAGCCTCAGACTTATTATATGAGATATGTTCTCGTATGCCTGTAAAGGCCAATCATCACATGGCAGCATCTAGGGCCCACACCTGAGGAGTTAGGTCTGATGTCGTCTGCATTGTCTTTCTCTTGCACGCTTTCTCTGAGAATCCACGGTGCAGATACCCTCTGCAATCTGAGCATCTTTGTTGATGAATGCGCACCAGGTGAAATGGTTCTGTGTAAGCATCTCTTAGGAGTTGGCATCAATGTTGAAATTGTTTCTAATGAAACGTTCAAGGAGTCTGAATGCGTTTCTTATGTCCCTCTGATGAGCATATGCATGTTTAGAGCTCACCGCCCAGCAGCTGCTTCTAAAGGGACTCATCTGACACGCCAGCAACATATCCCGTTCATTTTTATTCCTTCGCATTTTGTAGAAGAGTATAGACCCTAACCATTTTTTATTTCCAACGAATTTTAGATCCTGCCATACGATACTGAGACAACTGCGCAGACAACCCAAGTGAAAATGATTTAGCTATCTGTAGTGTCTGCTATACACGTCCATGTTACGCAAGCATTCTGAAAATACTGCAGCATGATACACTTTTGTCTTGGTGGCAGCACTGATGTATGTCGGCTAATATGTTTTCTCGCAGCCTCTTAAATTCAAAGCTTAGGTTTTAAATTGTGCTGTTGACCTCAGTGGGAATATTCGTCTATCTAGTAAAAGTACTGCCTAGGAAGGTAAAGCTATCGACTGCCTGTAGACATTGGTTCTGTTGCTTTATAGTTGGTTCGATCTACCGCTCCCCCAAGGGCAGGATGAAAGAGCACCTCGATTTCATAGTTTTGATCGGGAGACAAAAGGTCCTGCACGCCACCGACAACTCCGAAGTGACGAATTGTATATCTTGTTATAGGCAGGTTTTAAGGGCACAGTCGTCAGCGAACAGGAGATCCAAGATGTGGCCTCCCTCATCTTGGTTAAGACTTCAGGAGTCTTCAATTTAACAGCTGATCTTACGTCCTGTACCTGATATACATGTCAGTAGCAGCGCCATGTACTCATCAGATAATATAATTGCAAAAATTATGCCAAAGAGTGTCGGTGCCAGCACACATCCATGTTTGACACCGTTGGTGACTGGGAAAGCAACAGACAATTCTCGTGCAGTACCCGAGTCATCGTGCCATCCAGAATCCGTTGAACAATCGCAATGAATATGTCAGGCGGCCAAACGTTGACATGATTTGTCGGAGCCTTTGTCTATTATAGGTGTCAAACGCTTTGGTCAGGTCTACAGAAACTCTGTGCATGTCATAAAGCTGCTCTTGACATTTCTCTTGAAGGTGACGTGTGCAAATATCCTGTTGACAATCTCACGACTCTCACGGAAACCGCATCGACTCTCCCTGGAGTAGACTCTACTCAAGGTAAACAGATAGGCGGTTGTGCATTACCGGGAACAGAGTTTTGCCCACGATTGACAGCAAGGAGATGTTCCTGTTATTTTTACAGGATTGACGGCTGCAATCCTGCTTGTACATGTGCACAATAGTGGTATCTTTTATTTCCTGAGAAACTTTCTCGACTTCCCACATGCAAAGAAAGAGTTTAGTCAGTTCCTAATTTAGCACATTACCCCCTCCGTAGAAAATGAGTAATGGGACGAGATAAGGGGGAAAGTGGTAAGGGGGAGGTGTAGAATGGAGGGGTAGCCCCACTCCCCCCCCCCCGACAATAAAATCCTCTGAAATTCCTGGTGTCAGCATGCCTAGCCTTGGAGTCCGGCATGGGCCAGAACTTTCATGACAAGCGTACGTATGATGATGAAGTGAGGTCGCTTTGAAACAGTCCGAACGAGTGATGCTTTTTATCCAGCAGCATCTTGATAGGTGTAGCGTTTTCACTGAACCAGTCATTTCTTCTACGAGTCAAATCTCCCAAACATTTTGCTGCAGAGAGGTGGATTTAATCCGTGTGAAACAGAGAGGTAGATGTCATGCTTGTGAAAGGCCTATCTGTCTTCCACTGTTCTCAGTAAGGGTTTATCTCTCGTTAGACGACCGCCCAGATTCCTGACGAAGTTTGTGCATGCGCTGTGCTATCCTATGACGTGTTCACAGCTTTCTGTCGCATATGACGACGTAGAGTCTCGTCAGGAATGTTAAACTTCGTGCACGTCCCGTCTGTCCCGTTTGTTGATAGTGAATGAGATGCCCCTGAGCTTAGATCGAGGGTACATTTACGATGGGTTTTTTTCGGGTGGGCAGGCGGAAATGGTGTTACGGATGGAGAGGTCATGAAAGGTCCAGCAATAGCTGGCCAATACTTGCACCTATAAATGCCGCTGCACCAAGTACTCGACAACCCCTCCCCCTCCCCTCCCCCCTCCTATTGGAATGATGGCCAGAACCGACTTCGGCGTGGAAGTCTCCAAAGATTACGAACTTGTCGGACTGAGGGACGGACAGAATGCGAGTGCTGATTTTCCTTGATCGATTACTTTACCATCTTAGGGTTGGTCATTGTTGTGGCAAATGCACTGATAAACGTAGCACAACGCCCCGACCCAATGACAGCCGAAGAGACATTATGTTATCATTGCTATGTTTGGTAAGCACAACAAGCTCTTGGATCAGGCGGGATCGGACGGAGAATCATTTACCAGACTCGTCTTCTTGAGTAGTAGGTTCTCCAAGAGTTAATGTGATTTCCGAGCTGACCGCTGGACGGTTGACATGACATTTACAACTCGTCAAAGCCGGAAGACATACCATATACAGTATCGTTATTTGATTCCTGTTTTGTTAACATGGCCAAGGCCCTTAACACTGTCAACATGGACGCAATCCTTGCGGCACAGCTGTCCGCGAGTTTCATGATGACATGCTGACTCGTGTGATGAATGGTGGTGAGCTGTATACAACCTTCCCAGTCATAAATAGAGTGAAACATGGATGCATGCTGGCCCCCATGCTTTTTAGTATATCGGGTACAGAACATATGGGCAGCTGTTCAAGCTGAGGCGCCTAAGATCCCCCACAAATGTGAGAGAAGCATCCATCTTAGATATCCTCTCTGTTGATGACTTCGATAGTTAATACGAGCTCAGAACAGGACATATAGACCACCAAAAATGAGCTTCAACTGCACGCACTACTTGCGGTCTAATCCTCAACACCAATAAAACAGGTGTAATGTTTCTACCTGCTCTCGGAAAGCCCTACCACGAACTAAATATCAATGTACATCTACAAGCAGCTTTACCTACCTTGGAAGTACCCTCATCGGATCAGCAAATATGGACTCTGATGTCAACAACAGGATTGTCAAGGCGATTGCTGCTTTTGCACGAAAACGAGCAAACGTTTGAGACCGGCAAGGAATCACTATTGTCACCAAGATCAAGGGGATTGGTGATGTTGTGCTAAACACTCTTCTATACGCACGCGAAACATGGAAAGTTTATCAGGATCGGCCGGCAGGATAAAGTGCCCAACTCTGCAGTCCTCGGCGGGACCGGATTCTCGGTCATTAATACATTGTTGTAGCGAACCCAGAACAGATAGGCTGGGACAGGGATGATGGATTCCAATGCCACTATATTGAGTCATCAATTCCTGAGTACTGGCTCCATAGTCATATATGCCTGCTCCCTAAACTATGCAAGGATTCTTCCCTCTTCAGTAGTTATTGAATAATCACTTTGTATGACGTATTTGGCAAGTTGCTTGAGAAGATGGCGAGTTAAAAGAATGAAGTCCAATCTAGAACGTGAACACAACTACCTGATACCACTGGCAGTCACGGCCCAACAAAAGATACATAGGCAACATTAGCACATTTGCGTATGATGTGTATGAGGACTTCTAATTCAGGCAGAAAACAGTAGTAGTCGCTCTTGACCTGACAGATGCATATAACTGATGGTCGCAGTCGCTCTTCACCTGACAGATGCATATAACTGATGGTCGCAGTCGCTCTTCACCTGACAGATGCATATAACTGATGGTCGCAGTCGCTCTCAACCTGACAGATGCATATAACTGATGGTCGCAGTCGCTCTCGACCTGACAGATGCATATAACTGATGGTCGCGTCGCTCTCGACCTGACAGATGCATATAACTGATGGTTGCAGTCGCTCTCAACCTTACAGATGCATATAACCGATGAACTTTGATATTGCCGTTTGATGAAATGTGCAATCATCCCATGGCTGGCGGGATGGCTATCAGCTACTCTAATGGCGAGAACAGTTGCATTCCGCTTTGGATCTTGAACATCCGAACTAATGCGGGGATGCCCAGAACTGCTCTGGTGTTCTCCACTCTCAAAGGAACTGTTCAACATCTGCACAGTAAAGGTGGCCAATTTTCAACTCATAGACCCTAGATGAACATTTGTAGACAGCATCCTGACTCAGACGTGTATTATATGATCAGAGACAAACAGGAGATGCTGCAGACAATCTCACAGTGGCACATGGATTCCCGATCCCAGATCAATTTTAGGAATGATATATGATGTCGTGTTTATTGAACAACTTTATAGTAAAGGCTGACCTCTCAGATGTTATCTTTGGTGGATAGGCCACTGGTAGGTGTGAAATGCCTCGTAGTAACTTCTGATCGCAGTCTATTCTACAGTAACCATGTCGACTAGAGATGAAAGTCAGGGATGGATGCATTCAAGATTATGATAGTGGCAAACTTGAAACAACGAATGGTTTTCATTCACGTATATCATCAGTTAGTACTGTCATACGTTGATTACGGACTGGACATCCCCATACAAGATTAAAGTAGAAAAGGTTGGAACTCATCCATAATGAAGGGTTGCGTTTGGTTCTGGGATGCGCTAGAGATACTCTAATCTAGAAGATATAATACATGCTAGTACTTTTGTCTGTGAAATCCGGATATAAGTTTACACATGGCAAAGACTGCACAGTAACACCTCAGACACCAAGGGATCAAGAATCAAGAGAGGGACGCTACCAAGGGATTAAGGAACAAGAGAGGAACGCCATCAAGGGATCAAGAATCAAGAGAGTGGAGCCACCAAGGGATCAAGAATCAAGAGAGTGGAGCCACCAAGGGATTAAGGAACAAGAGAGGAACGCCATCAAGGGATCAAGAATCAAGAGAGTGGAGCCACCAAGGGATCAAGAATCAAGAGAGTGGAGCCACCAAGGGATCAAGAATCAAGAGAGTGGAGCCACCAAGGGATCAAGAATCAAGAGAGTGGAGCCACCAAGGGATCAAGAATCAAGAGAGTGGAGCCACCAAGGGATCAAGAATCAAGAGAATGGAGCCACCAAGGGATCAAGAATCAAGAGAATGGAGCCACCAAGGGATCAAGAATCAAGAGAATGGAGCCACCAAGGGATCAAGAATCAAGAAGGTGGCACCATGAAAGAGTTGCACAGACAGAGAGAACATGTAGACAGGTGACCGCCGCTGATACGATAGTTAAGGTAGATGAATGGATCAACATTGGTGTTAGAATGACTGATTGCCACTGAGTATCATAACCCTAGGAAAAAACTGCAGAGAATTATGCAAATGCAGGAGAACTCTAGCTTAATTAGTTGATAAATAACACCACACAGAATAATGGTGCCATCAATTTTTGATGTGAGATATCTGGGTGAGGCTTTTTTGATTGAGTGAGAGATCAGGTTTCTGCTGAGCAAAGTAGGGCATATTTAAGCACAACTATCAGCAAGAGAATAGAGACATAAGCAGTTACTGCAGCTATGAGGTAGCGATCTAGGACCTCCCCATCCTTACTTCGAAAGATACCAAAGGTCTGCCTACGGCATAAGTGAGTGGCAGCTGTGGAAATCTTACACCCGCAGGGACTGGTGTGGATCTACTGCAATGGTCCTGCTTGGCTGGACATTCTGTCTTCACAATTACGGTCACGCCAGATGTGGAAAGAAGTGACATTTTGAATTCTGTCAATGATCACTTTTTGGATGATGAAACCGAAGTAGATGAATCAGCAAGTTACAGATTCCGGAGCCTTTAAATCAAACAATATTCGAAATGAGTGAGACGCATGAAATAACAGAGCAGGAGTGTCTACAACCATGGAGCTACAGGAATGATCAGTATCCACATACTGCCCCATTTACTGAGAAAGACTACGCACCTATGGGTATAGACGGGGTGCAGGGAAGTCGATTCTTAGGAACATAACAGAACATAATTTCTAGTAATGTTTTGGAGCCGCGAATGAATTTGTTGAAATTTGGAGCAATGAACAAAATCGTTCCCTATTTACATTTTGGAGTCAAAAAGGGTATGTTTTTAAAACTATATTTTACTGTTATTTTGACAATGAATTGTTCTATAGTAAGTTGTTTCTAGCATTAACTTGACAACTGCAATTTTATAAAAGGTTGTTTTTGTTGTCTTATTTAAGTCGAGTATGTTTGCTCGAGGCTATCTCTAGCCGTTGCTGTTGTAGCTAGTCCAGAAAGTACATTGACCTGCCCGGAAAGTTGTGGTTCGCCATCGATCTCTGCACCCGCTCTCGTGCCTAGTTCCGCCCATACATCGAGCTCACACACAGAATCAAATTGTAACGAGGAGCACGTGAAACGTGGAGTTTTCTATCAATAATTTTTCATTGAACCCTTGAATGTAGCTTAGTGCTGTTCGTATTATGGTCTCTCTTCAAGTGTTGTTCACCCTGCTAGTAACAGCTATTTCTTCTCATATTTCATGTGTGGATTTCATTGGAAAGGTTTGTAACAGCTTTCACGTTTCTTTTATGGCCTGTCAAGTAGTCAACAGATCGATATTACTATCGACCTGTATGCTAGTTAACTGATCTAGTTTAGAATTGACATTGATGTTATCAGATTTAGCTTAGCAGTGATCTGTCATTTAGTTACATTACATTTTCTGAACATTAGCGTCATGGGGGAGAACAGGAGTAATGAAAATTGTGGAATAACCGTAACCGACAGTTGCATGTAGGTTAATAAGTTCGTATCATGGTCTAGTTTCATCAAGCCATCAAGTTAGCTAATACTTGTGGCCTGAGGACGAGAAAGTGGTGTGTTCGATCCCTCAAGAGGGAAGGAGAGCAAGAGAGAGGCAAGGAGAGAGAGAGTGAGTGAGAGAGCTTACAATTGGGCCCACCAAGCTTATAATTGGGCCCACCGAGCTTACAATTGGGCCCACCAAGTTTACAATTGGACCCACCAAGCTTACAATTGGGCCATCAAGAGAAATTTCTGTTGGTGAAAGTCACACGGTTGGATGTGATTCTCAAGGCTATATGTAACTTTATACATTAGCCATATCAATTTAACTATGGCTGTAACTTTGAAGCTGGCCATATACGACGGCTGTTATTGTGGTCTATTCATGAACATTTTTGCAGTTGTGTTTCATGATCATTTAATTATATATTCCATCTGTTCAGTATTACTGGTGTTCAGTTGTGTTAATACACGTATTACTGGTGTTCAGTTGTGTTAATACACGTACTACTGGTGTTCAGTTGTGTTAATACACGTATTACTGTTGTTCAGTTGTGTTAATACATGTATTTCATCTGTTCAATTGTGTTAATACACGTATTACTGTTGTTCAGTTGGGGTATTAGTTCACGTATTACTGCTGTTCAGTTGGTGTATTAGTGCACGTATTACGGCTATTCAATTGGTGAATTCACACAAATAATGTTTTCCCAATGTGGCTTCCTACCCCCCATAAAGGAAAGCGAACCGTAAAATCGGGGGCAGGATAAACATACTGATCACGACCTGATCTCACTTCCTCCAAAGGCACACGGAAACAGACTGTGTAATAGCAATCTTACCAACGAGATAGGATTCAACATTCCAATCCCAATAGTTGTGAGCATTCTGGGGTGCATCACACTGTACTACGGACAGAAGGACCTCTGTCCACCCTTTCGAGTACGCCTTGTGATGAATAAGAGCCACTGTAACCGACAACCACAGACACGTTGTTATGAGTTCAATGAACTGAGAACTTTTGTCTCCAACAGCAACCATTAACAAATGTGTCACATGGAAACTAAAAGGCAAGAGGTCGACCTGGCAAATGTCGGAGAGAAGTTCACGAGACTGGCATGAACAAAACACTGGCCATTATTGATGGGAATTAAGACAGTTATCCTATGCCAGGCCCACCTTGGTAGATGTGGTTGATGATCGATGTCTCTGAGTGCCTTGGGGATGTAGAGAGCGATGAAGATAAAAGTGATGGACAGATAAACAGTTACAGAAATAATTGACGAAGTTGTCTCAGCATTATAGTATTACAGACATGATTCTGATATGGCTTTCACAATCGTTTGAGCATTCCAGAGCCCTTTTGACCTGAGCACGCTATCACACATATTTCTCTCTCACAATGTATACTATTTAGCCAAATGTCTTTCTCTATCTCTCTCTCTCTCTCTCTCTCTCTCTCTCTCTCTTACTCACTCACTCACTCACTCACATACACACACGATATATATTATTAAACCCAATACTCTTTCTCTCTCTCTCTCTCTCTCTCTCTCTCTCTCTCTCCCACTCTCTTTATGTCACTTGCACACATGCTATGTATTATTGAACTAAATCTCATCACTCAACGCCAAGATGACCTATAGCTGCTCAGCCGCTTTCATCAGATGGCGTTAAGTATGTAACCGTAAGCCTGTTTGGCTCATTGTTCGCTACATTGTATTAAGATGTATTTGGCTCTGCTGTATGTTTCGCACTTTGAAACGTTTACCGAAATTGATGTTGGATTGTTAGCTCTCCAATCTTGCGCTTGATCATATAGACTAGTTAGTGGCTTTCCTGTGTGCTTCTTCAATTTGTCCAGTTTCTATCAGCATATTTACGTTTTAATATACAATTTCTGTATTACATTACTCATGTCGTAAAAACAATGTTCTGTGCCCGCTGGATATAAACATTCCGATTCATTTCTCTTTCCACTCTTCATTCCTCAACATAACGTTGATTTCCAATACCTTCTTGTCATAATCTACAACCAATTGATCATTGATTGCAATTAAGTTCACGAATGAATATTAAGTACCCTTGTGAATGAGAAGTACAAGAATAGCACCACTGTCCCACAGAGAGCATGTCGTAAGAGACGACTAACTTTGTAATATGGCAAAGCACCGGCCATTGGTTAAATTGATTGTTAGGAGCATCATAGATGACGCCTAACATGCTGCGGGTCTACTTTGCTCAAATTTTGAGTCTATTAAGATGAACTCACACATCGGTTAACCTCCATCCACGTCACTTGTCCCAATGTAATAAGCTGCTGGAGCCTAGCCCGCTATGCATGGCATCTTCCTATGACTACATCCATCTCAGATCAGAGCTGGTACCTGCACAGGGACATCCTCCCCCGTAGAACTACAGGTCGACTAAGACTACCTACCCCTCCCACTACCCACAATGCCTTATTCAGTGCCTGATTTTGTAGTGCGACCACTCGCTCCTCTGAAAACGGTGCGGATTGCATATACTGTTACTGGTACACTACAGTTGACCGACTGCAAATGAGCCCATGGTCTTCACGTGGAAAGAGAAGACGGCAAAAATGTAAGCTGCCCATCTCACCTCCTAAACAAGCTGTGATCTCGTACAATAAAGTCTTTAACACTTCATCGCAGACAGCAATGTCTGCCCGGGGACTACTTTTACCTTTAAATTATTCATATCTAATACCCACACAGTGACCACACCAAGACAGCTTACTCATACAGCGCCCCCATCAAGACAGTTTACCCAGACAGCAACCAGACCAAGACAGCTTACCAACACAGTACACAGGCCAAAACTGTTTACCCACACAGTAACCAGGCCACGACAGTTTATCCACACAGTAACCAGACTAAGATAAGTTACCCACACAGTAACCAGACCATGACAGTTTAGCTACACACTGACCACACCAAGACAGTTTACCCACACGCTTACCACACCAAGACAGTATACCCACACAGACCACACCAAGATAGTATACCTACACAGAGACCACACCAAGAGAGTTTACACACACAGAGACCACATCTAGACAGTTTACCTACATAACGGCCACGCCAAGACAGTTTACCTAAACTGACCACACCAAGACAGTTTCCCAACAGCCTTACCACACCAAGACAGTTTCCCCACACCCTTACTACACCAAGACAGTTTACCCACATAGAGACCACACCAAGACACTTTACCAACATACTTACGACAATAAGACAGTTTACCCCACACTTACCCCACCAAGACAGTTGACACACATAGAGACAACACCAAGACAGTTTACCAACACAGAGACCACACCAAGACAGTTTACCCACATAGAGACCACACCAAGATAGTTTACCCACACATTTACCCAATTAAGACAGTTTACCCACACATTTACCACACCAAGACAGTTTACCCACACACTTTCCACACCAAGACACTTTAATTACACACTTACCACACCAAGACAGTTTACCCACACACTTACCCCACCAAGACACTTTACTTACACTTAACACACCAAGACAGTTTACCCACACACTTACCACACCAAGACAGTTTACCCAAATAGCGACCACACCTAGACAGTTTACCCACACACTTGCCATACCTAGACAGCTTGCCCACAAAGCGACCACACCTAGACAGTTTACACACACACTTGCCACACCTAGACAGTTTACCCACATAGCGACCACACCTAGACAGTTTACCCATACACTTACCACAACTTGGCAGTTTGCTCACAAAGCGACCACACCTAGACAGTTTACCCACACACGTCTCACGCCTAGACAGTTTACCCACATAGCGACCACACCTAAACAGTTTACCCACACACTTACAACACCAAGACAGTTTACCCACACACTTACCACACCTAGACAGTTTACCCACACAGCGACCACACCAGGACAGTTTATCCCCACAGTGACAGCAGAATAACAAAGCCATTGTTTCCAAACGTACTCTGAACCTTTCAACACTCTTATCTAACCTCTCCACCCAGGCTGCAGATAACCATATATTACAATCGGAAGCAAAGACTGAGAGTCTGACACGAACACTGCCATAACTAAAGATGTCTCGGACCAGCCATCATAACAGCCTCAATCCCATTCATAAACCGGATGTTTTTACAGTACCAACTCCGATGTAATTTCCTTGACTCATTCCAGTAGAAGTGAAACAACATTCTTATATCTCACCACGCAGCCTTCACAAATACACCCGTTTAAAACCTCCTTATTTCCAAGCATCCTCAACAATATCAGTTCATTCCTTTCACGGTCTGCCTTCCTCAAGCACAAACCGTTCTTGTACCGGCCCAGATCCATGTGGATCTGTTAAGGGCGTCCTATTGTGTCTCATCAGAGTAGATTCATTCCAGTGTTTTGTGTCAAATCACAAATGTTGTTACATGTATCAGTCTCCTGTGACTAATTCATTACTGACACAATTTTCTCTATTCTCTGTTAGTTTATGTCGCAGTATTTATGTGCAGACATTATCTCTGGTCGGCTGTTATTCGCGTACAGAATTTTGCCTGTCCCAGTCTATGTTTGGACCAAATAGGTCTTTACAATAAGGATGTCCTTAGTGGTGTCCGAAACTATACACATTTCTTCAATTCTGACACGTTCCAACCTTGAATATAAAGACCCTGATAGAGTGAGAAAACTCCACCCATAAATGCCAGTCTTGCTCATTTTCACACCAGCAAACTACATCTCACACACCTACTCTCTCACGCACAAGTACTTCCTCTTCTTCTTCTTCTTCGCTCATCCTCAGATCATGGAGCCAGTTTCTCTGACAAGGGACACCGTTGTTTGTAAGGTTGTTTTATCTCCATACAGCTTTTGTGTCATGTCTGTCTCGCGAGGCCAGTATTGTTCTCTCTTTTCCTACGTGAGCGTGCAGCTTTGCAGGATGTGTTCCACGGTCATTATATGCTCCCCACGTGGCCACCTGTCATCTGTCCCAATCCTCATTTTGTTGTAAAGATTATCCTTGAGTCTGTTATGCCCAGTTCTCAGTCTGAAAATGATGACTTGCTCTCCTCTAGTTAAGTTAAAGTAGCTGTTTTTTTTTCGTACGTTGGGGTGTTGATCAGCCCATTTTACCATTAAATTGGCTTTAATTATGATCTTGGCCTCATTATATGTGATACTCATGTCTGTTTGTGTGGATCCTCCTTCACTCTTTGCTAGTTTGTCTGCGGCTTCATTGTCTGCAATATTGCAGTGGGATGGGATCCACTGTACGACCAGCCTTGTGTGTTCTGCTGCGAGCCGTGTCAGAGATAACATACATTACTCGAGATCTTCATCTTCGTGTTGTTTTAGCGCTGCTAATACTGACGCTGCATCAGTCAGGAATACTATGTTTTCTTGGTTGGTATCTTTATCTTGGATTACAAGCTCAGCTGCGGCCTTCGTGACCTCTGCTTCTGCACAGATGTTATTGAAGTATGTTCCCGTTGTTAATACTCGAGTTTGTTCGTCTTCATCCCTTAGTCAGTAATAGACCCTCCACCTCCATTGGATGTGGTTTTGTTAGATGAGCCATCTGTATATACGTGTATCCATGTGTCTGATGGGTATACTCTCCTAAGATATTCTTCTGTGATAAATTTCCTTTCTAAATCTGCCTGTTTCCTTTTTCCGTATTCCCTCTATGGTGTCTACCATCTCAGGGGGCGGTTTTTGTCCATGGTGGGATTTGGGATGTTTGTTTTAGATCACTAACCACTGTATGGCTTATTATTTGGTCTGTTATTGCAAGTTCTTTTGTTTTTGAAATGAAGTGGTTTCTCTTTAATCTCCCTCTTTATGTGCGATTTATCCTGTCATATATTTGGTGAGCAGGCATTCGTTTGAACTTCTCCCCATTTTGGAGTGTTTTTTGGTCTCTGCGCGTATGCATACTTTCGATTCGTGTGATGGTCTCCATTGCATTTATTGGTGTTGTTCTCATAGCTCCAGTGATGATACGTATACCTTGATTTTGGGTTGTATTTATTTATCGAGTTATTCTTTGTTGCTGTGGACCATGCTGCTATCCCGTATTCTATCACTGGTCTCACATAACCTGTGTACAGTTTCTTTAGGGTGCCCGTGTCAGCTCCCCGTGTTGAGCCTGATATCCTTCTCATTAGGGCCATTCTGTTCTTAGCTATTTTGGTGGCTTTTTTTTATCTGGTTTTTTTTTATGTCAACCTTGGGTCCAATGGTATTCCCAGATAAGTTGGACATGTCAAGTGGGAGGGTTTGGCCATTTACTTTCATGATCACTTCTTGGGACTTTGGGGAATAGAGAGAAGATTGTATACTTGGTTTTGGTTTCGTTTATAGCGATTTGGCATTTTTGTGTCCATGTCTCTATTTTATTTAGGGCCTCCTGCATTTGTTTTCTAGCTACAGATGTAGACTCTTCGGATGTCCATAGTGCCAGGTCATCTACATATAGTGCACTGTGTACTCTTTTAGGGATTTATGTGATTATATCATTGATATATATGAGGAACAGCATGGGTGAGAGTATTCCACCTTGTGGAACTCCTTGTTCCATTTTCATCTTTTTGCTGAGGTGTCCTTGGAGTTGCACACTTGCTGTGCTGTTATCTAGGTAATCATGATCCACTTGTTCATGTTATTGGTTACACCCATTTGCAGTAGTTTGAGTCTTAACCCACTCTTCCATATTTTATCAAAGGTTTTGTCTAGGTATATCCAGACTGCCAGTGTTTATTGTTTTTTTCTTGAAATGCATTATCTATCTCGCGAGATATATGTCCCCTGATCTGCGATCGATCTGTTTTTACGATAACCTGCTTGCTGGGAAATAAGTAAATTCTTTGATTCCATTTGCCAGGTTATTCTAGTATTAACTATTCGTTCTATTAGTTTCTCCACACAGCTGAGTAGACAAATAGGTCTGTAACTGCATGGCTTCATGTTGTCTTTTCCATGTTTAAGGATGGGGAAAGTCCTTGCCTCCTTCCACACCGTGGGGACAGTTCCTTGTTTCCAGCTTGTGTTAAAGATGCGTAGCAGTTTGTTCTTTGCTACTTCTCCCATGTTAGCATTTCATTAGTTATGCCATCCTTTCTTGGGGCTTTTCTCTTCTTGAGTTGACTGGCTGACTCCAATTTTGTCTTGATGATATTTACTATCAGATGTTCCTAAGGTACTCGCATTGAGTGTTCCATGTAGTTTATTTATTTCATAATATACCTTTTTATGTCTGCTTGGATTTTGTTTCTACTTGATTTTGCATAATTTTGGATTAGAACATCCGCTGCTGTTTTTCCCCATTTAGTACATTTTCTTCCTTTTCAATCGCAATTGTTGGCTTGTAACTGTTTTTGTCACTCGAGGCCTTTGTTAGCTTCCAGAGTTTCTTGCTCTCTCTATCAAAGTTGAGGGTTTCTGTATGCTCGTGCCAGCTTTTCCTGCTTGCTTGGTTGACATTTTATCTATATCTTGCAGCAGCTGTCTTAGGTGCAATGTTGCTTTCTTTATTTTGGCCAATTTCCGCTCTTTCTCTTACCTCTTTTTGTTGAAGTTCCATCTGTTGCACTTTAGGAGACCTATACTGTTTGTAATTTCTTCTGGCGTTTCTTGGGATGTTCCCCGTTGCTGCCTTTAGAAAACACTGGTTGAATATTTCCAGCATCTTGCCTACTTTCTTGTGGTGAGTGTTGATGGACTGGCAGTAAAGATTTGTACTTGTGGCAAACTTCTGCCAGTTTACTCTCTTATAGTTCCACCTGGGCAATGGCTTGTGGTATGATGGAATGTTTCCCAGGTTTATTGTAAGTTTGATGGGTCTATGGTCGCTTTCGGCAAGAGGTGCGAGTATTGTTCTTGTGAAGTTTTGGCTTAGGTCGCAGGTGGTAAATGCACGGTCAGGGGATGATGTTGAGGTCCATCGCGTTTAACAGAATGTGGGAGGGTCATCTGAGAGGTTGCTCAGATAGAGGTTGTCAACCTTCCATTTATCTAGCTCATGTCCCCTTGCGTTGGTTTGTACGTAACCCCACCTCTCAGACTGGCTGTTAAAGTCTCCTACCACTATGGTTGCCCGGTCCATAACATTCATGGCTTCTAGGGCCAGATTGTTTGGTTGGCGGGCAGTATGTATTATAAATTCTTACTGTCTGATTCGGTAAGGTTTTGTCCACCCCTATTAGTTCGATTTCTCCGTTTGTTTCCACTGAGATCATTTTTGGTGGGATTGACATTTTGGAGAGGATACGGGCACCAACTTATGCCCATCTATATCCAGTCTATGGGTTTCATATCCTCTTATGACTTTGGGCTTTTCCTTATTTGGGCTCGCTAGATGATAGTCCTTGATTGTCCTGGCCTCGATATAGTCCTTGATTGTCCTGGACTCCTGGGCTGCGAGCTCTATCCGCTCTAGTTTCCTCTCTTAAGGTGTTCTGTCTTCATGGATTTTTGAACACCACCCGACTGCTACCATTCTTAGTCTGGTCCCTCTCCAGTGACCTGTCCGACCCCTCTTCAGTGACCTGTCCGACCCCTCTTCAGTGACCTGTCCGACCCCTCTCTAGTGACATATCCGACCCCCCTCTAGTGACCTGTCGGGCATGGGTGGCCCTGCCAGGAACATAGGTTTCACCGACATAGCTCACTGGTTCACTGAGGCACACAAGTTCCCTCCCACCCCCACCCCCACCTCGACACTGTGATGGCATCCTGGGAGGGGGGGGGCGCACACGTACAAACACACATACACATCCAAACACACAAACGAGCTGTTTATCTCTTACTCCTTCTCATCTATTCCCCATATCCGTAAATTGTGTCTGCTGGCACGAGATGTTTACATTTCTCTTCTCAAAATACACTCCCTGGAACGCGCCTGTCGCATGTTAATACACTCACTGCTGCTCCTCTGCATGTTTGCCCATTTCAGCTGTCTTAAAAGAAGCGTCTGCTTATCTTATGTAGAAAAACAATATTGTTAAAAGGATGCGAACTTTGCACAATAAATAGGCTTTAAAAAAATCAAAAATTTAACTGACAGAAATATGTGTCCTCCCACTAACGTTATATTTAAATGAACAACAACCAAATGCAGTGAAAAATAACAAAGAGGGTATCACAAGATAACAAGAAAGATTAGAGGAAAAACAATTAAGCACATAAAAACACATAACTGTCTGAACACACCGTCTGAACGCTTCGAAAATTTACTTCACTAGGGTTAAAGGCTGTCCAACTCAAGGATGCTCACCTAAACATTCACAGTGTCTGCTGAGAGTTTAGTTGCTGTCTGAGTATAAAAGAGGAAGACAAAAAGAAGAAGAATATGAAGAAGTGGGAGAGTACGGAAGAGGAACAGTAAAAGCTGTAGGATAGGGAGGAGTAAATATCGAAAAGAAAGGAGAAAAGGTAAATGAAGAAAAAGAAGTATGAGGAAAAGACAAAGAAGAAGAAGAAGGTAGGAGAAGAAGGAGAAGAAGAAGAAGAAGAAGAAGAAGAAGAAGAAAAAGAAGAAGAAGAAAAAGAAGAAGAAGAAGAAGAAGAAGAAGAAGAAGAAGAAGAAGAAGAAGAAAAAGAAGAAGAAGAAGAAGAAGAAGAAGAAGAAGAAGAAGAAGAATAACAAGAACAAGAACAAGATAAAGAAGAAAGAGAAAGAATGAGAAAGAGAAAGAATGAGAAAGAGAAGACGGAGGATGACAGGAAGTCAGAAATTAAGAAAAAGGCTAAATCAACATAAGTGAAATGCGAATGAACAATTGAAAAAGAAGAAGAAGAATCACGAGGATAAGGACGAAGAAGAGAAGAAGAACATGAAGAAGAACAACATCAGATGAAGGGTGTAATGCTTAGCGAGCACAGGAAAAAAAATATTAAAAAGCGGAATAAAATGTGGAATAAGGGGGGGGGGGGGAAGGGGGGAATGATCAGATCGCAACAATAACAGAGAGTACTTAAAGGTCATAAATATCAACGAACATTAGTAAATGGAAGAAAGTAAGCGTAAGCGTCAGTAGGCAAATCTATGTAGACATATGATGATGTTAACGATAGTTATATGTGCAACTCCTTTCTGAAATCGTATGTGTGGGGCCGAAAGGTGCAAATACCGCAGTCAAACTGTAAACTACGACACAACACATTCCGTTCTCTGTAGATGTAGATTCTACTACTTAAGCCCTTTTAGGGTTTGGTGGCGGGAGATTGAGAACGAATGAATCCAAGATAAGCCATATGTGCAACTCGGGGACAGTTTCTCTTATGTGCTTTAGATTCCGTAGAAGCGTAACTCCATAACAGGCACTCTCCAATTGTTCTTACTTTGAGCGCCCTTTTCTCCTCCCACGAGACTTAACTGCTTCCTCTTCTTCTGGCCTTTGTCATATCTTTTTTTTAGCCTTCCAATTATTTTATTTCTTCTTTCCTGTAAAATCAAAGCCACCACATATCAGAGTAAATTGCTATGTTTCTCCTTAAATTAGTTTATCCCAAATTCGTCTCCTTGAATGTAAATCAAATTTATCTCTAATTCGTCTCCTTTTAGTGTATGTCCAATTTATTTCTAACATATTGCCTTGAGTGTAAGTCTAATCTATCTCTAATTCGTCTCCTTTGAGTGTATGTCCAATTTATTTCTAACATGTTGCCTTGAGTGTACGTCCAATTTATCTCTAATTCAACTCCTTGAGTGAAAATCTATCTCTAATTCGTCTTATTGAATGTTCAATCTATTTCTAACATATTGCCTTGAGTGGCCATCCAACATATCTCTAATTCGTCTTCTCGAGTGTACGCCAAATCTATCTCTAATTGTTCGTCTTGAGTTATTTACCTAAAATATATATATTCTTGTTATTTAATACTATCTCATTACAAATAGTTCGGAGGTGGGCGCAGTGGCCCAATAACGACATACTTTTTATATTTCTAGGCTGAAAAATATAATCTAACTCATCGACTGTGATGAAAACGTCCTGTATTCCCTCCCTCAGTAGACTGACCAAGACCGGCCCCCACCCCTCCGTCACCACTATCTGACGACAGGATGTATACACTGACGAAGACCACCACCTGAGGTCAGGGTCAACATGCTGGACAAGACCATCCCCTGAGGTTAGGTTCAACATACTGACCAATACCTCACCTGAGGTCACAGTCAACATACTGACCAATACCCCACCTGAGGTCAGGGTCAACATACTGACCAATACCCCACCTGAGGTCAGAGTCTACATACTGACCAATACCCCACCTGAGGTCAAGTTCAACATACTGACCGATGTCACCCACTTAAGGTCAGGGTCAATATACTGACCAATACCCCACCTAAGGTTAGGGTCAACATACTGACCGAGGTCACCCACCTATCGTCATTGTCATGTTTGACATACTGGGTGAGGTTATTCATACTTACCAAGAGCCCAGGTCACGTCCCAAACGTGCTACTAGAAACAGGTTGTGTTACAGCATCCTGGTCAACCAGGTGATAATCCCCACTGAGATCGCAGTAGTTGTGAACTTGCTAACAAGACTTCCATTGCACTACAAAGATGAGAACACGACACCACTGTCTCTAGGCCCTCCTGTTTCATCTAATAACAGTCACCAAAAAACACAAGATTAGAGTCGACAAGAATAAAGAATGTTGTATAAGCCATTTTGAAAATAACTGTTTACGCCTTCATTCATACATTCCATAAATCCATTAGCATTCACAATTTCGAGACAAAAAGTCACGTGACAAGAACGTCCTTCTCATACTCCGCGATTTGTTATTTGCAATGACCCGTCTATTGGTAATCAATTCTCTGAGCCGTTGTTGGCTGGTAATGCGCGTGACCTAATTAGTTTTACGCGTTTTGTCTTTGAATTGTAGGAATATGTTTCTTATTTTTAAATGTTTGCTGTTTGCTTTCGATTGGCTTTTTTTTTCTTTGATCACAATTTTCTTCTGTATAAGGATGAAGGAAGTAATAAGTAGAAATCAGGTAATTTCAACAGCTTTATAATTGAGTGAATTTTAAAGTAATTAAAGTTGTTCATCATCATCATGGTCATCATTTCTCTTGTCACGTTAGATGTCGAGTAGATGGTCAATAGTGCATTTGGTTCACGTCATTGATCGTGTCACGACAGATGTCGCGTAGATGGTCAATACTGCATTTGGCTCACGTCATTGATCGTGTCACGCCAGATGTCGAGTAGATGTTCAATACTGCATTTGGTTCACGTCATTGACCGTGTCACGACAGATGTCGAGTAGATGTTCAATACTGCATTTGGTTCACGTCATTGATCGTGTCACGCCAGATGTCGAGTAGATTTTCAATACTGCATTTGGTTCACGTCATTGATCGTGTCACGACAGATGTCGAGTAGATGGTCAATACTGCATTTGGTTCACGTCATTGATCGTGTCACGACAGATGTCGAGTAGATGATCAATACTGCATTTGGTTCACTCAAATCAGCTTTTATTGAATTTAGAAACATATTTTTTTCAAAAAACACTTTCATTAACAACGGTTTACATGGCGAGGCTGCCATCCCCATGCACAACCTTACATTTTCAGTTGACTTGTTATACATAGAAAGGAAGCAGTGGTTCTACTGCATTTAATCCATCAACACTCGGGCGTCGAGGAGAGACCGTTAAATGATTCTCTGTCGTGTCAACAAATCTTACCATCCAGACAGTCAACAGCTCACAGTGACCATTTGATGAATAGACATTTACTACTTCCACCTAGATCCGTATCCGGACAACGTATCCGGGCAACGGACAAAATAATGTGTCCGGCTTTGCTAGTCTCAATAACTAACGGGCGTGGTAGATTCAGTTGCTCCTGACCGCCCCAGCACGGTTCGCACTGCGCTTTTTTTTTTCGACCGTACAGAAGTCAGTCCGTCGCAATGCGCTTTTTCTTCTAGAACATTGAGTCGCAATGCTTTGTTTTAATTGGACAGTCGACTGCATCTGATGTATACCTGGTCTGTGTTGGCTGTTGAATCACAGCTGACGTGGTCGGTATCAGGGAAGACGCGGTCGCATAGCTGGGCGGTTCACGAGAAAGTTGAAGCCTCGTTTCGAGCTCGGCCTTGTGGCGGCAGCCTCGTCCAGGTCATTTCCACCTCAGTCTCGTTTCGCATCCTTATAAATAATTATCGTGTCTATGCACAACAATAAATGTGTCTATAGATCACAGTACGTTAGCGTGATATATGTATATATATATATATATATATATATATATATATATATATATATATATGTATACACACACACACAAACACACACACACGAGGCGTGTTCAAATGAAACCGGACCAAACTGCAACAAATGAACATACATACGATGCGCATGATGACGTCACTTCTGGTGTAAACAGTACATACCAGCCGTGAAGTTTGCAAAATGTCATTATCCTAGGACTCATAGTTTCCTTTGCAAACTGTTGAAAACATGGCGGGTGTGATACGGAATCCGTCCAGAGTTGATCGATGAACGGTGATTCGGTTTGTAACAGCTGAAGGATGTCTATCAGTTGACATTCATCGCATAATGCAGACAGTGTAAAGTGACAAAATTGTGTCGAAGACTAACAGTGAAAAACTGGACAACGATGTTTAAAGAAGGACATGAGTTAACGACAAATTTTCCGAGACCAGGTCAGGCGCATATTGTTGCTTTAACTCGTGAGTCTTGTTCGCCCCGGTCCTCTCTTTCTTTGAATCTTGCCCTCTGGTATCTTCTGTAAAAGACGTTCATGTCTCACATTGTAACCCATCCAACTCAACCGAAGTTTTTGTATCACATGCAATATTTGTCTTTGTGCGCCCACATCATTGAGTACATTGTCATTGGATCTTCTTTCTGTCCAACTTACACTTTCCATTCTGCGACAGCACCACATTTCAAACGCTTCCCAAATTTGTTCATCCTACTTTGCCAAAGTTCATGTTTCAGCCTAATACAGTGCAATTCGCCATACATAAGTGGCGATTATTATTTTCCTCTTTTCTATCCTGAAATTCTTTGAGGCTAACAATTTCAATTTTTCTCTGAAGCCCTTTTTTGCCATTGCAATCCTTGTCTTAATTTCTGTCTCGTTGTGGCCATCTTCTGTCTCATTGTGGCCATCTTCTGTCTCATTGTGGCCATCTTGCGGGTATCTTCTGTTATGGTTTTCCCCAAATATGTAAACGTCTGTACTTGTTCGATTATTTCTTCAAAGATGGATATATTTATGTGCCTATGTTGCTTAGTTATTACCAAAGGCTTTGTCTTCGATGTGTTTGTTTTCATGCCAACATTTTTGGCACTGCTATTATTTGTATCAAGCAGCATTTGCAACGTTGCTACTGATCCTCCCACTATCGCTTGATCATCGGCAAATTTGATGGCATTAACTCTCATACTATTAACTTTCATACCATTAACTTTCATACCATTAACTTTCATACCATTAACTTTCATGCCATTAACTCTCATACTATTAACTTTCATACCATTAACTTTCATACCATTAACTTTCATGCCATTAACTTTCATATCATTAACTTTCATGCCATTAACTTTCATACCATTAACTTTGACTCCCCTATTACAACTCCGCATAACCTTGGTCATCATTATCTCAGAATATGCGTTATAGAGACTCGGTGAAAGCAATCAACAATGTCGTTATGAGACTAATAGAAACATTAAAAAAATAAAAAGTTGAAATATACTATTTTCTTAAGACTTGTTTTTGTGTTCACACATAGAACTGAATTGAACCTTTCGTAATGTGCATTAAAAATCATGGACCGTTGCTCTTTTCAGTGCAAGTGTTATTACCTTTAACAGCACGATTATTCCAGCTATGGTATATGGCTGAAAGGTATGGAACTAACTGAAAGCAAAAACAGAAAAGCTTAGAGTTACACAAACAAATGGACCGAAGAACACTGACAGTTTTTCTACGGGACCCCAATCACAAACCCGATTTCAGACGACAAACCTGCTTTAGACCCTATATAATTTGCACATTTAATTCCATTCAATTCAAGTGCCCTCTCCTCAACGTAGGTAGACCGAAATGGATATACACTATCCTCTGTCTCTTGTCTTGACGGTACACTCTGTCAGACTGAGATTAGTCCATTTGTTTATGCTGCTGTGCCACTTATAGAGCTGCCTACCTCTTATCCACCTACCTTCAACCTGCTTCTCCAGAAATGCTTTCAATAAAGCATCGTGCCTTTTTATATGACCAAAATATTTGACTTGCCTAATTTTAATTTCTGTTAAAATGCTCATTCTCGTCAGGTCGTCGATATCTCTTTATTTCTCTTTCCACGAATTGCGATATATTCTTCTGTATAACCACATTACGATGGTCTATGTTGTTTTTCAACCGTTTGTTCATAGTCTATTTTTCTGCACCGTATAATAATGTTGAATATATAAATATTAACAATCTTGAAAGTATTGAATATATACAAACTGTTTATTCAATACAGATTAATTAACCACGTAGTACCCATGCAGTCATTAGATGGTTAAGTTAAGAGCCCTTCTGTTTGGATATATCGGGAATCGGGAATTCAGGAGTCAACCAATGAGATTGACAGGTGGACTAAGAAATGCACTTTGTCCAGTACAGTGCTCTAGATCAAAATACAGGAATACTTACACGTAAACGGCTATTTCTACCTGGTATCATGCACACAATCTAACTTACTGAATGCTAAATTGATTTGATGTAATCATAACTTTTCAGACGTACGTTTTTGCCCCAGTTTTAATGAATATATGAGAGATAATCAAACAATATCACTTTCCTAGACTACTAATGCGACGAGAGCACAGTGTATTTGCGGACCAAATGATTCGATTTGATCTTTTTTGTACAAATATCACTGACAATAATTTAACGAAGTTCTGTTTTTATTGTTCGCTGTTTTTATTGTTCGCTGCTTTCATTGATGTTGTTTTCATCGTGTGATGTTATCGTTGTGTGCTGTTTTTAGTTTTAGCTGTTTACATTGTTCGCTGTTTTCATTGTTCGGTGTTTACATTGTTCGCTGTTTTCATTGTGCACTGTATTCATTGTGCACTGTATTCATTGTGCACTCTTTTCATTATGCCCTGTTTTCATTGTTCTCTGTTTTCATTGTGTGCTGTTTTCATTGTTCCCTGTTTTCATTGTTCGCTGTGGTAATTGTTTGCTCTTTTAATTGCATGCTATCTTCGTCTACCTACTTATTGATACAACATCGGTACATATTTATCTTTGTTCTCATATAAATCTACATTTAAACCTTGTTTGTGTTTCTGCCATAGATTTGGAAATGCTCCGACAAAAATCTCACATTTTTCATTCATATCGATCTACGTTACGGTTAACGTGATGTGACCGTATTGTTCCACACTTTTTAAGCACATAAACATGCTATAACCAGACGCCAGACGTGTTCTTCAAGCACTGTACCTGAACTAAAGAGAAAATCCAGAACTTCCCATTAGACTCGTGCGGCAACTAGAGTACAGAACTTTCAGCCATCAGGAACTTATCTGTGAATTCTGGCGATGAAAATATGGCGTAGATGGATGGTTAATTAAAATGTTGGAGTGGAAACATAAGTGCTTTTCTTTGCATGAAAAAGTTGGAATTCGTCCAAAAAACGAAGAAAGCTTCAAAACTACATTTTAACTAGATAAAGTGCTAGGGTTTTTACCTGGAAGCATAGTTGTATTTTATGTAAATGTCTAGGCAACAGCGCCAGCGGTTTCCGTGTTATTCTAATCTAAAATGTTGCTTGTAGCACTGAGGTACAACCATGGCTATTTATTAATATAGCCTTAATTCTCTTACACAGAAACGGTGAATTGTCAAACGCTGCAGGGGGTTGAGAGCAGTGGAACGATCTCTCATGTGATTCTACTGCATGGGTTGTTGCTCCGATTCTGCCAAGTGGGGAAGCATCCTTATTCTGATGTTCAACCAAACTGAATTCCAGTTCAACAGTTGCCTTTCCTTTGAGTGTTTAACTTTTTGCGATCGCTAATTATTCGTCAATTAATCAAATGACACGTGTCTGTTTCAGTGAGGTCTGCATCCAATAGCTATATACCTACAGTCCGATTCTTGCATTGTTATACCTGTAGTCGGATACATGTACTCTGAGATTTGCAGTGAATAAATAGTATTCGGATATATGTAACCGAGTGCCTGCATTCATGGACCTGTTATACGTAACCCTTAGGGCTCGACCTATTCTTGTTTACCTGTAGTCAAGAACGATAGCCGAATCGCTGAACTCAGATAAATATAATTGAATGGTCTGATACTTATACTTGGGTATTGGTACTCGAATTCCTGTACTCGGAGACCTGTAGTCGAGGAAGCAAATACTGATTAATCAGTGCCCAAGATTCGCATGTCTGCAGTGTGCAATTTACACGTGTCTGTATTTATCTTGCTCGATCTACGTCTGCCTACCTTTGTCGAGCTTGATCTACTTGTGGCTACATTTGATTCGCTCATTATACGTGAAGACATTTCGCGCGCTCTGCAGCCCTAAAGTCTGCCTAGAGTAATCAATCTATGCGTATCTACATTTGGAGTGTAGATTATATGTGTGTATTCATTTAGCGTATGCGATCTACATCTGACTGCGGTGCTCGGTCTACATGTGTCTAAATTTGAAGTAATCGACCTATTTGTGCCTGCGGTGCTGGACTTACGTGTGTCTACAGTTGGTATACTACATCTACGTGTGTCTACAGTTGGTATACTACATCTACGTGTGTCTTCATTTGACGTTCTCGACCTACATGTGTCTACGTTTGGCGCACTTTATCTAGGTCCGTCTAATTTTAAAGTGTGTCTAAATTTAAGGCATTCGATCTACATTCGGCGCGTTCAGCAACACATAGTGTCTTGAGTGTTCGATTTACTTGTGCTAACATTTCTGGTGTATGATCTACGAATGTCGTCTACAATTGACGTGGTTAACGATGTAGCGACTAGGACATACAACCTGTATTCCTGAAATATTGACAGTTGAAGCTTCCCGGATTACATTGTAGGATTTATGTGCACATAAGATCAACATGAGGCCTACATGGGGAAGAATATCCAGACAAAACACAAGTAAGTATATGTGTGCACATGTTGTTTCCATATGAATTTTGTTAACTGATTACTTGAGTTTTTCCTGTGTTATTACTCTAATTTGTTTTGTTTTTTAATGATTTCCCCTTTTTATTGTCTTTCAGAGGAAATATATATTTAACTACGAACTAAAGCAGCAACGACTGAAAAGTTGTTGTTGTTGTTCTGTTGTTGTTGTTATTGTTGTTTGAAGCTGTGTTAACTGTAGACAACGTATTTTAGCAGCGTGTTGCAACGGTTCTTCTTATATCCTGAGGCGTACTTGAGAAGGTGGCCTGGTTGTATTGCAATGAGAGACTCCTCAGTAAACTCACTACTGTGGAGATTGCAGTGTCAATTCCCCTCCTTGAATAAACTGCTGGAACACAATCTGTTTCCAGTAGCAGGAACGAGGACATTAGGTGGGGTCTGAATCAGTATGTTTCACCGCACCAGGCCATTAATACAAAGAAAGGTATATCTAAAAGTATTGTAAAAGTGTATTTAAAAAATTCATTTTTTTAAAACTCTCAGCGGGGGCTCGACTTCATTGCCTCGGTTTTTTTTCCCCCTGTTTAGCTCGGTCTCTCTCGGCAGATGGGTACCCCATCTATCGAGAGCATCACACAAAGCACGAACTCCGTAGCTCCAGCGATGAACCCAGGGATCTCCAGCGATGAACCCAGGGATCTCCGGAAAATATTGAAATCATGGACCGACCGTCGCAGCTCGAAATCGAACCCCCGACCGTATGAACGCGAGAGAAAGCGGCTTGACCACTTCGTATACTTGAAACCTAAGAAAGAGAAACAGTCAAGTAATAGCCACTTTAGAAACTACTTCTTCGTTTTCTATATATTATGAAGGTAATCTATATATTATGAAGGTAATCACAGTTGTACTGCGATATAAGCTCCTCTCGACCCGGTGTATCTGGTCTCATTAAGTCTGTTTATTTAGCTAACTCTCTCTCTCTCTCTCTCTCTCTCTCTCTCTCTCTCGCTTTTTATGTGACCAGATTACCTGCAAGGCAACACGTGATTTAAAGTCACAGGTAACCTTCTCCTAGATGAATTACCGTAAACGTACTATTGTCACCTGCCTTTGAACGTTTGGTTTTAGGACGGTAGACACTTTTATCTTACCTCAGCTCATGTTGATAGAATTAAAATAAACCCGACACTAGAAGTCCAGCGTAAGCTGTCATAGACTATGTGTTATACACCCCTGGGAATATTTAGTTAGTCCCCAATTTCACTGCCGGCGATGACACCATGTGACACCACTCCGTATCGGAAGTAGGTCTTCCTGGTAACGAATGCGTCTCAATACAAGAAAGTAATGCGTTTACAGATTCAACAACAAAATAATCCCAAACAAGTTGTGTGATTTTAAAGATGCAGTAACTAAACATATCCAAATAAGTTGTATGATTTTATAGATGCAGTAACTAAACATATCCAAATAAATCGTATGATTTTAAAGATTCAGTAACTAAACATATCCAAACAAGTTTCATGATTTTAAAGATGCAGTAACTAAACATATCCAAACAAGTTGTATGATTTTAAAGATGCAGTAACTAAACATATCCAAACAAGTTTCATGATTTCAGGGAATGAACTACTATAAACTAGTCGTTTCATTCTGGGTTATCAATATCATGTCATATAATACAATATATACCAACCGTAATATCGTCTGTGTCATACCTCAGATCTCTTTCTTGAATATAAGCTTACAACATAAAAACATGACAGGGATGCTAGAGTTATTGCTGAAATCATATGTCAGAACTTTCAAAATAGAGTTCATTAAAGAGTGTTGGGTCCTGGTATGCCAACCACCGTGTAAGAACCGTAATTATTGACATCATTGCAAATGGCTGGAATCGCGCTTTTCTAAAAGCTGATTATAGGAGTGTTGGCATATGTTTCCACAGATGGAGCGACGGGAAAATTATTATTTGTATTATTATTATTATTATTATTATTATTACAGCAGTTTTCGAGAAAAAGGTATTTATAAGCGGATGGTTGAGAACGGGTGGAGTGGGATGAGGTAATGCAATTTGAGAATAAGTTACAAAAGCGTATTTTTAGAGGTTCGTATAACAAGGAGGTAGCGTATAGATATCATGAAGAAGACGATAACATGAAGAGGAATATGTCGTGGAATGTGAGATTATGTGGAGGGACATATGATATGGGTGGGGGGGGGGGGGGGAGGGGGAGATAACATGAAGGGGAAGATGACGAAGAGTCTGAGATTATGTGCAGGAGCATATGATAGAGAGGGAGATAAGATAGAGAGGGACATATGTTAGGGAGGGGAAGATAACATGAAGGGGAGCATACGCCGAGTGTGAGATTATGTAGAGGGACATATGATAGGGAGAGACATATGTTAGGGAGGGGAAGATAACATGAAGGGGAGCATACGCACGGTGTGAGATTATGTAGAGGGACATATGATAGGGAGGGACATGTGATAGGGAGGGACATATGATAGGGAGGGACATATGATAGGGAGGGACATGTGATAGAGTGAGGAAGATGCCGCAGAGAAGGTAACAACAAAATGAGATAAAGTGCGGAAGTGGTGCACGCAATTCTTCACATTTGGTCAGTACAAGCTTCACGACACAGTACACACGATGTGCACGCAATCTAACACCACTCTGTCGCCCTATTTATTTAAAAATAACCACCCCTTCCCCCCCCCCCACATCTCTCTTCCCTTATTTATACCACACATAGACACACAGATGCACACAACACATGCATAACCTCTTACCCCCCCCCCCCCCCACATTTACCCCCACACCCCACCATGTGTAGGAGCTAATCTTTGACCTCGCCCTGAACGGATTAGTTTTCCATTTCAGGAACGAACTTTCATCATTTCTGTCTATGCCCATGTCTTACCTGTAGTTAGTGCTTTATGTAGTCGTGTTTACTTTCTTATCCCATGGCAGTAGAAGCTTACAACCAATCATATGCAAAGAAAAGAGACGCCAATGTAGTCCCATAGCAGACACTGTCGTCGGGTCGGGGATGAAGTGTAGCATACTGCATTTTACTAAGTTTATGTTAATGTGGGGTTGCGAATGGAGAGGGGTGGGTGGGGGGGGGGGGGGGGGGATTGGCTACTACACGTACCTCTCGCTTAGCATTGTTTTACTTCAAAGTAAGTATAAAGTCTCTATTTACAGCTGTAAACTGGAGTGTACTCCTATATTGAAGTCAATCCGATATATTTGTCATAAGAAGAAAGAACCCTAACCAGTCTGCCACTCAGTTGCTTCAAAACAATACGAGAACTCGATTTGGCTTGATAAGATTAATCATCAGTGAGCACCCCCTTTGGTTATCTGATTGCCATAATGGTAACTTTTTCAGATCTTATCATTTGTACGGGGCTGTCTTGATATGATAACTTGAAGTATCATATCCTTTTTCTTTGAGATCGAAGTGATAGTGAGCAATAATGGAGACGTTAGTTGTTAGAACTTGGAAAAACACGAGATACCATTCACTTTGATGTTCTGGGACCTCTGGCATGACCTAATCACCCAGTGAGCCATATCAGCAGGAACCTTGCTCTCCTGGCAATTTCAACATCGAGGTAGAAGCTAAACATAATGAGACGGTTGCCTTTCAAGTAGTGGTTGGGTTGGGGCTAACAATCGAAACATTAAGAAAAAGAATCCGAATGTTATACAACTAGAATGTTGCAGAAACTACACCCGGGATCTTAACGTACCGAACAAATTTGATCGATCCTAGCATACCCTGGAATTATACTAATTCAATTTTAAATTGTACATCTGTATGTGCGCTGTGTGCGGGGATGATTTGATTGGGTGATCGAATCACTTGATCTCATCATACGTGGGTCAATGTGGGGTTTAGCTCGAGGCACTACCTTTCGATGCCCTGTGTGGGTTAATTGTAAAGTGATGTTGGAAAAATAGACAGTTTCGAATTTTAAGGAAGCGTAGATGAGTTGAGATAGGTAGATGAAGATAGATGAAGGTAGAGAGACAGAGAGGATTGGGGGGGGGGAGGGGGGAGGGTGAGCGGGACTGAGGGCTGGTAATAGATTGGGTGTGACATACTTTGCCTTCAACTGAACGTATAGCGCGAGACACTACAACATGGGGTGATGGATGGAATCATTTTGAAAATCGTGAAGTTTTGAATCTGAAACAAGAACGGACAAGTCGACAGGGAAAATGGCGGGGGAAGGGTGGGGGTGGATACGGGTGATTTGAGGGAAGGTGAAGGTGGAGAGATGGGCTGGGGGACATGGGCGGCGTTGAAGAATTGGTGTTTCGGAAGAGGAAATTGTGGATTTGAAGTTGGGGCAGAGTGCAGTGGCAATGTCTTGGACAGGTACGAGGAGGAGAGAACTGCTGTCGTTTCTTTCATTATACAGTTCAACTGACGAGCAGATAATATGCACGCATTTTCTTAAATTCACGGAATATCTATAAATATATCATCTAATATTGATTGAATATCCATTTCATATCCATCGCTATGAGAAGTAGGACATATGTGTTTGTCATATATTTTCTCTCTTGTTGCGTGACGTTTTCAGTGTGAAATTTCTTCTTCTTCTTCTTCTTCTTCATCATCATCATCATTATCTTTTATATGTCTCTCAAAAAGAGAACTACTCTCAATTTATTATGTATGAAACGTATTGAAAACTGAGTAACATAAAAGCTAGAGCTGATGCTTCTTGTGATAAGGCACTGAGTTCAATAACTGGTCTCAAATGCTCCCGTTTACCCAGCCTGTAAATTATTGTCGACCTGATCTAATGTTAGGGACAGCAAGACTGAGGGTAACAGACGTGGTCAAATCGCCTAAGTAAATTAAGACCGAATTCAATTAGACTTCTACGCCGCATCGCTGACGTCACGGTCTTCTACGGGATTACACTTTCTTAAAAAAACAATGAAAGGATAGGAGTAATATGACGGAGAGAGAATGCCAGCTATCACCCACATCGATAAATGTATTCTTGACAACAATTGTGACAGAGTTCGATTGACAAGAGAATGCCAGCTATCACCCACATCGATAAATGTATTCTTGACAACAATTGTGACAGAGTTCGATTGACAAGAGAATGCCAGCTATCACCCACATCGATAAATGTATTCTTGACAACAATTGTGACAGAGTTCGATTGACAAGAGAATGCCAGCTATCACCCACATCGATAAATGTATTCTTGACAACAATTGTGACAGAGTTCGATTGACAAGAGAATGCCAGCTATCACCCACATCGATAAATGTATTCTTGACAACAATTGTGACAGAGTTCGATTGACAAGAGAATGCCAGCTATCACCCACATCGATAAATGTATTCTTGACAACAATTGTGACAGAGTTCGATTGACAAGAGAATGCCAGCTATCACCCACATCGATAAATGTATTCTTGACAACAATTGTGACAGAGTTCGATTGACAAGAGAATGCCAGCTATCACCCACATCGATAAATCTATTCTTGACAACAATTGTGACAGAGTTCGATTGACAAGAGAATGCCAGCTATCACCCACATCGATAAATGTATTCTTGACAACAATTGTGACAGAGTTCGATTGACAAGAGAATGCCAGCTATCACCCACATCGATAAATGTATTCTTGACAACAATTGTGACAGAGTTCGATTGACAAGAGAATGCCAGCTATCACCCACATCGATAAAAGTATTCTTGACAACAATTGTGACAGAGTTCGATTGACAAGAGAATGCCAGCTATAACCCACATCGATAAATGTATTCTTGACAACAATTGTGACAGAGTTCGATTGACAAGAGAATGCCAGCTATCACCCACATCGATAAATGTATTCTTGATAACAATTGTGACAGAGTTCGATTGACAAGAGAATGCCAGCTATCACCCACATCGATAAATGTATTCTTGACAACAATTGTGACAGAGTTCGATTGACAAGAGAATGCCAGCTATCACCCACATCGATAAATGTATTCTTGACAACAATTGTGACAGAGTTCGATTGACAAGAGAATGCCAGCTATCACCCACATCGATAAATGTATTCTTGACAATAATTTTGACAGAGTTCGATTGACAAGAGAATGCCAGCTATCACCCACATCGATAAATGTATTCTTGACAACAATTGTGACAGAGTTCGATTGACAAGAGAATGCCAGCTATCACCCACATCAATAAATGTATTCTTGACAACAATTGTGACAGAGTTCGATTGACAAGAGAATGCCAGCTAGCACCCACATCGATAAATGTATTCTTGACAACAATTGTGACAGAGTTCGATTGACAAGAGAATGCCAGCTATCACCCACATCGATAAATGTATTCTTGACAACAATTGTGACAGAGTTTGATTGACAAGAGAATGCCAGCTATCACCCACATCGATAAATGTATTCTTGACAACAATTGTGACAGAGCTCGATTGACAAGAGAATGCCAGCTATCACCCACATCGATAAATGTATTCTTGACAACAATTGTGACAGAGTTCGATTGACAAGAGTATGCCAGCTATCACCCACATCGATAAATGTATTCTTGACAATAATTGTGACAGAGTTCGATTGACAAGAGAATGCCAGCTATCACCCACATCGATAAATGTATTCTTAACAACAATTGTGACAGAGTTCGATTGACAAGAGAATGCCAGCTATCACCCACATCGATAAATGTATTCTTGACAATAATTGTGACAGAGTTCGATTGACAAGAGAATGCCAGCTATCACCCACATCGATAAATGTATTCTTAACAACAATTGTGACAGAGTTCGATTGACAAGAGAATGCCAGCTATCACCCACATCGATAAATGTATTCTTGACAATAATTGTGACAGAGTTCGATTGACAAGAGAATGCCAGCTATCACCCACATCGATAAATGTATTCTTAACAACAATTGTGACAGAGTTCGATTGACAAGAGAATGCCAGCTATCACCCACATCGATAAATGTATTCTTGACAACAATTGTGACAGAGTTCGATTGACAAGAGAATGCCAGCTATCACCCACATCGATAAATGTATTCTTGACAACAATTGTGACAGAGTTCGATTGACAAGAGAATGCCAGCTATCACCCACATCGATAAATCTATTCTTGACAACAATTGTGACAGAGTTCGATTGACAAGAGAATGCCAGCTATCACCCACATCGATAAATGTATTCTTGACAGCAATTGTGACAGATGCTTTGGGTGGCCATAATGAGCTACGACCATAGCCAATCAGAATTGCAAACTTGAACTCCGCTAGTGACATAACTTAACTAACTTAATGTCTTTATATTGGTTTAGAAGACTCTGCAGAGTCTGTATACAACCAGTTTCATTTGCATTACCTTGCTCTAAAAACTATTCGCATCCAATTTATTTTTAAATACTGTAATTGTCCCTGCCTCCACTACTTCCTGTGGCAATGCATTCTAAGCATTCATCCCTTAAAAGTCCATAGAAGCACTTGTCAGGTTAATGCAGACCTCGGTTCTCTCTGAAAATATGTGAAACATGAACATTAAATGCTGATTTAGAATGAGAAATCCAAGAAATGAACTTGAAATGCTTCAGACAAATTCTCGGAGCAACGCTCAAATATCATATCTCAAATGGGGATCAAGATGCTGAGCAGCGCATGAGCTGCAGTGGTTAGCTACCCATAGCTGACTGCTAGCGTCAGGGCCAGCGAACCATAGCTGCCAAGACCTTTCTACACCTCCACGAGGTGATCCTGGATAACAGACTGCAGCAGGGCAGACTGGCTAAGGAGAAGGGATCGAAGAGGGAATGCTAACCCGGTACTCAAAAAATGCTTGCTGAAGTCGGATATGTTGGACCGAAAGGTGCAAATTTCGCAGCCAAGCTGTAAACTACAACACAATACATTCCGTTCTCTGGACTACATTCTGCTACTTGTCCTTCCATGGTTTGGTAGTGGGAGATTGAGAACGAACGAAGAAGAAGAAGAAGAAGGAGATATCTCAAATGTCAACATACGATATTACAATCCAACAGAATGTCCGACCATATAAAGATCCACTGGCCGATTTAAAAACATGCAACTTCCAACATTTCAGTCACGTGTCAAGATAATATGGGCTACCCAACACTATACTCAAGGGTAGCTGTTCAAGAAACATGAAAGGGAGAAAGATAGATGATGCCTGGGACAGATAATGTTCATAGATTGACTGGAAAATTTAGAGACAGCAGCGCTGGGGATGGGCAAACAGCGGTGGAGACAGGCGATTGATAATGCAGCGAGATATGATGCTCCCTAATGACCCGTTAGGTTATGTGAGAGACAAGGCGGCGATATATGTGGAAATTCTGGCTGGTGTTCTCAGCACTGCCCGGGGTAATTTGGTGAGTAATGAATTGTTAGTGCCTCCTGTCAATCAATGACTCGATCATCTATTAAGTGTGTACAATTTAATCAAACGACTCACACCATCGCTGGCGCGTCTCGAGGAGAGTGAGTTTTTTCCATGCGATATTTCACACTGCCATTGTTGCTATACGGTGGAACGGCTTCATACTTCTTTTCTTTTTTAAATTGATACTGACTTATAAAACAGTTCATAACATCGCAAAAGCTTTTCCTTTGTACCTGTTAGATTCTGAAGGAGGACTAAAACGTTGCAAGGATACATAGAGATTCATGTGACAAATTTGGTGGTTATACAGACGCAAACATGAGACGTGCATTAGCAGCATACTCTGACGTGTGAATGGTGGAGTGAGGAATGTCATGCATTGTTGAGCCTTCTACTATAGATAGATTAGCCAGCACTGTCACTAGTGCCGGACGATGTACTCTTAGACTTAGAGTGGTAGTGATATACTCTCAGTGTGATAGGGACATACTCACAGTGTGATAGTGACATACTCTCAGTGTGATAGGGACATACTCATAGTGTGATAGGTACATACTCTCAGTGTGACAGTGACATACTCACAGTGTGATAATGACATACTATCAGTGTGATAGGGACATACTCACAGTGTGATAGTGACATACTCTTAGTGTGATAGTGACATACTCACAGTGTGATAGTGACATACTCTCAGTGTGATAGTGACAACGGGAACCGACATACTCTTCAATGTAGGGGACTGACATACTCTCATTGTAGGGGACTGACATACTCTCATTGTAGGGGACTGACATACTTTCATTGTAGGGAACTGACATACTCTTATTTTAGGGGACTGACATACTCTCATTGTAGGGGACTGACATACTCTCATTGTAGGGGACTGACATACTTTCAATGTAGGGGACTGACATACTCTCATTGTAGGGGACTGACATACTTTTATTGTAGGGGACTGACATACTTTCATTGTAGGGGACCTGGACTCACTTAAAGACCCAAATATCATCGAAGTGTTCCAATCAAGGGTAGGAGAGAGATTTGCTCTACCTTTGGCTCTCGGAGAGGTACTGGATACCGATACAGTCACATCCTCTTAACTCGGCACTCATTGATACAGCAACAGAGATCCTGGGATGCCACCAAACAAAAAGTAAGCCATGGATGACCAAAGAAATTCTAGACCTTTGTGATAATTGTGATAGAAGGTCACTGAAAAACCAAAATCATCCCCCTGATGAGGTCGGCAAATATAAAGAGGTAAAGAAAGCGATACGATAAAAGATTAAAGAGGCGAAAGAAGCTTCAATATGTGAGCAATGAAGAAACATCGAAGATAAATTAAACAGAAATGATGCTAAAGGAGCATACAAGGTTGTCAAAGAACTGGTAACACCAAGACCAGGCAGGAACTTTATGATCCAGGATAAAGGCAGCAAATGCCTTATTGAGGACAATGAAGTACTGACACGATGGACAGAGTACTGTTCCGAGTTATACAACTATGAGGGACAGAACGAACCTGAGAAAACAATCCGTCCAACACCAACAACTATAGAGGATAAGCAACTGGCAATGAAGGAAGAGGTAGCTGCAGCGGTAAAGACATTGAAAACAGGGAAGGCGGCCGACGTGGACAATATACCAGCAGAGCTTTTACAGACAGGTGGGGAGGTAGTGGCGGAAGACCTGACACACATCTGCAATAAAATATGGGCGACAGGAAACTGGCCGGACTTATGGACAAAATCAATGGTTATACCGTTACCTAAGTCTGGAAACCTAAAGCTGTGCCAAAATTACAGAACAATAAGCCTCATCAGCAACACTAGCAAGATCATGCTTAGATTTAATCCTCGACCGATTGAAACCCCAAGCAGAGAACATCATTGCCGAGGAGCAAGCAGGGTTGAGACAGGGAAGAAGCACTACATAACATATTTAATTTACGGCTGTTAAGCGAGAAATATCTAGAACAGCAGTAAAAACTGTCTCATGTGTTTGTTGATTTTAAGAAGGCGTTTGATGGCATAAAGTGCTATTTGCAACTATGAGGATGTATAAATTCAACGGAAATATTATAAAGGTCCTTGAACACCTGTATGACAAGGCGTCCAGCGCAGTTCTTGTGAATGGGAATGCGCGGAGACTGGTTTCGCACATCAGTTGGTGTGAGACAGGGTTGTACACTCTCTCCAACTCTTTTCAATATATTTCTTGAGGGAATTATGAGTGAGGCACTTGGAGGTCGCGTTGGTACTGTCAAGATAGGAGGCCGAACGATTACCAATCTACGATTTGCAGATGACATCGACGGGTTGACGGGTTCAGAAGCAGAGCTCCAAGAATGGGTCAGAAGGCTCGATGAAACAGCTCTTGACTATGGTATGGCGATAAACCTTGGAATGACATAATTAATGAGCAACAACGCCAAGGGCTTCAACAGCATGATAAAAGCTAATGGCCAGGAACTCGAAGTGGTTGACCGTTTTAAATATCTGGGTTCAATTGTCAGTGATGAAGGATCAAAATGTGAGGTGTTGACCAGAATAGCACAGACAATAGCGGCGCTTGCACGGCTTAACAAAATCTGGCAAGATAAACGGTTAGCGCTATGCACGAAAATCAGATTAATGCGTAAATTGGTCGTGTCAATATTCATCTATGCTTGTGAGACAGGGACAGTTACAGCTGACCTTCAGCGAAGGATACATCCCTTGGAGATGAGCTTTTTCCGGATACTTTTAAACGTCATGTACAAAGATCGAGTTACAAATGAGGAAATACGAGATAGAAATACAACAGCAAAAGGGCCTTGGAAGACCTCTTGGCAACTGTCAAAAGAAGAAAACTCGCTTGGTACGGTCACATATCGAGATCAAAAGGTTTTGCAAATACGTTCCTCCACGGAAAGGTGCATGGCAGACGACGAAGAGGCCGTCCCAAAAAAGAGGTGGGAAGACATAATAAAAAAATAGACCAATCTCCGACCAGAAGAGTCACAGGCAGCGGCCGCTGACATACTCTAAATGTAGGGGACAGACATACTCTAAGTGTAGGAGATTGACAAACTCTAAGTGCAGGGGACTGACATACTCTAAGTGTAGGTGATTGGCATACTCTAAGTGTAGGGGACTGACATACTCTAAGTGTAGGAGACTGACATACTCTAAGTGTAGGGGACTGACATACTCTAAGTGTAGGGGACTGACATACTCTAAGTGTAGGGGACTGACATACTCTAAGTGTAGGGGACTGACATACTCTCAGTGTAGGGGACTGACATTCTATAAGTGTAGGGGACTGACATACTCTAAGTGTAGGGGACTGACATACTCTAAGTGTAGGGGACTGACATACTCTAAGTGTAGGGGACTTCATACTCTCAGTGTAGGGGACTGACATACTCTCAGTGTAGGGGACTTCATACTCTCAGTGTAGGGGACTGACATACCCTCATTGTATGTGACTGACATACTCTAAGTGTAGGGGACTGACTTACTCTCCGTGAAGGGAACTGACATACTCTCAGTGTAGGGGACTGGCATACTCTAAGTGTAGGGGACTGACATACTCTAAGTGTAGGGGACTGACATATTCTCAGTGAAGGGAACTGGCATACTCTCAGTGTAGGGGAATGGCATACTCTAAGTGTAGGGAATTGACATACTCTAAGTGTAGGGGACTGCCATACTCTAAGTGAAGGGGACTGACATACTCTCCGTGAAGGGAACTGACATACTCTCAGTGTAGGGGACTGGCATACTCTAAGTGTAGGGGACTGACATACTCTAAGTGTAGGGGACTGACATATTCTCAGTGAAGGGAACTGGCATACTCTCAGTGTAGGGGAATGGCATACTCTAAGTGTAGGGAATTGACATACTCTAAGTGTAGGGGACTGCCATACTCTAAGTGAAGGGGACTGACATACTCTCAGTGTAGGGGACTGACATACTCTCAGTGTAGGGGACTGACATTCTATAAGTGTAGGGGACTGACATACTCTAAGTGTAGGGGACTTCATACTCTCAGTGTAGGGGACTGACATACTCTCAGTGTAGGGGACTTCATACTCTCAGTGTAGGGGATTGACATACTCTCAGTGTAGGGGACTGACATACTCTCAGTATAGGGGACTGACATACTCTAAGTATAGGGGACTGACATACTCTAAGTGTAGAGGACTTCATACTCTCAGTGTAGGAGACTGACATACTCTCAATATAGGGGACTGACATACTCTAAGTATAGGGGACTGACATACTCTAAGTGTAGGGGACTGACATACTCTAAGTGTAGGGGACTGACATACTCTAAGTGTAGGGGACTGACATACTCTCAGTGTAGGGGACTGGTTTACTCGTATCGGGGTCGTGACATACTCTTAGTGTGACATTGACAAAATCTAAGAGTGATAATGACATAATACATATGGTAAAATTAACATTACTCTAGCTTACAGACCCCACCCAATTCACGTGACAGTTTTATAGTGTTCTGAGAAGTAAGACATGTGTATATCTAATTTACCTTCTCTCTTGTTTAAGTGTATTGTTTGTGTTGTTTTCCTGTCTCTCTTCAACCAAATAACTATAATATAGGCAGCAGTCAGCGCAAGGTTCCTGACATTGCCGTTCGGTTTCCTGCACCCCGTCAAGGTACAGTCTATTTTTCTGTCTACCTGACTGGGGCAGGTTACGTTGTATTCTGTTATGTCCCTGGTGGTCTAGTGCATATGTCTTTACCATTCTTTTTTTTTTTATTGTTGCACGTTCTCCTAGGTTTTGACTGTTCTCAGTCTACCTGAAATGCAGTAGCTGTTTCTTGTAAGAGCTGCCGTCTCTAGGGAAGCTATCATGTAGAACTACCACCGAGTTTTCTCTGCATGATGTGTGCTATAATATACGTATATTATCATATATATCTTTTCCAAGATACGCATCTCCTGGTTTCAAAGCTTTTATGTTTTATGACGTCTTCGCCATGAAAGTATGCGCTGCTGTGAAGAGTTTGGAGACAGAGGACGTCGAGGGAGATCCCAATGTGTGGTAATCTTCTCTAAGTCGGGTCTCGGGATAGAAATCAATGGGTGAATCATCAGCAATTCACAGAATGCGCAGGAATGAAAGACAATCAATCGTCGTCTGAATAAAATGAATGAATATTTCGAAATCACGAACGAATGGGGTCATTAATTATATTCGTGAATGATTCATGTGCTTGAAACAGTTTCTCCTCTAATGCCACTCAATAATGGTTCTATGCCTAACATCATACTACTTTCAAATATTAAAACATCTGACAGTCGAAGATGGCTAAATCAAATAGTACAGCATCTGTTCCAATGCTTTCAGGCACACCGGAAGTCTGCTAGATTGGAGATGTAGGTATATAGTTTGCATTAGTGTAAACTGTTATGCTCAGTTATGTTAAATCGACATTACTGCACTTCTGAAACACCAAAATGTGCACTGTCTCTTCCAGGAGATGTCGATCAGTATGGCTACAGATTGTTCCTATAGCTCGCTGGTTATACACACTTCTGCTATTTTCTTTGCCGGCGTATCACCCTTCTCCTAAATGCCTATAATCGTTGTGTTAACAGGTCATCATTTTTCGTTGGATCTTGAAGTTTAGCTTGGCAATGACAAGTCGATGGTCGGTCCAACATTCTATACCACACATGCTCTTCGTTACCATAACATCCGCTCGATCCCTACGTCTGCTGATAATGTAGTCAATGAGGTGACAGTAGCGGGACCTTGGGTGCATCCATGTGGTTCTATTTCGCACAGGAAGTCGGAAAGCTGTGTTTGTAATGAGTAGTTTATTTGCGGCACATGTTCTCAGAAGGAACAGTCCGTTACTATTGCATTTTCCGATACCATATCTGCCAATGGCCCCCTCCCAGGCTGTAGGGTCTGTGCCAACCCTAGCGTTAAAATCACCGAGGATGATCAGTTTGTCAGATTTGGGGACTGCAGCGATGAGCGCCTCAAGGTCCTCATAAAACTTATCTTTTGTTTCCTGAGGATTTGTCATTGTGGGTGCGTATGCACTGATAAGTGTTGTATACCAAAATGCGCCTCCAGGGAAAGAAACCACAGAGGAGGCTAAATGTCTCTCAGCTGAAATACGAGCCCACGAGAGGCGGCTTCCAGGAAGAGCTTGAAGGCAGACTATCTGAGCTTCGTTTTGAAAAGAACGACATCGAAGAGAACTGGGCATCATTGAGAAACACACTCAACGATACAGCTGTTAAACACATTGGCCCACTCACGCGCAAGCATCAGGACTGGTTTGATGAGAACGATCTGGAAATACAGGGCCTTCTCGATGCAAAACATGAAGCGCACAGGGAATACCAGAGGAAAACACCATCTCCGGCAGCAAAAGCAGACTTCGAGACTGCTTTTGCTAGGCTGTACAGACCAGGCTTAGAGAGATGCAAGACTCCTGGCTCAGCAAAATAGCTGACGAAATTGAGATGTTCGCCAAGCGTCATGACACCAAACGGTCTTACGAGGCACTGAAATCTCTCTACGGCCCGCAGCCCTCTAGTAATACTCCAGTTTGCAGTGCGGATGGGGCACTGCTAACAGATAAGGTTCAGATTCTAGACAGATGGGCAGACCACTTCTGCAAAATACTAAACCACCCATCGTCCATAAATGAAGAGGCCATCCGGCGAATGCCGCGGGTGGAACTGAACCTGGCGTTGGATGAAGTCATCACTGAGGAGGAAGACGACAGGGCAATCAGTTCACTATCTATAGGAAAAGCTCCAGGTGCTGATGCAATACCAGCAGAGGTATATAAGACAGCTGGCCCATCCCTCACCAGTAGGATCACTGAACTCTTCTGCCACATGTGGGCTGAAGGAAAAATTCCGCAGGAGCTAAAGGACGCCTCAATCGTTCACCTGTACACAAAAAAAGGCAACCGCCAGGAATGCGACAATCATCGTGGAATATCGCTACTATCCGTAACAGGCAAGATCCTAGCGCTTACTGCTAAACAGGCTCAACAAACACCTTGAACAAAGCCACCACCTCCTAGAAAGCCAATGTCGATTCAGAGCCGGAAGAGGAACAGTGGACATGATTTTTGCCGCTCGCCAAGTACAAGAGACGTGTCGGGAACAAAATCAGGCCTTGTACATCACATTTATTGATTTGACAAAGGCATTTGATACAGTAAACATAGGAGGGCTGTAGATGATAATTTCCAAGTTTGGCTGCCCCAACAAGTTCATAACCATGGTGAAACAGCTAAACGAAGGCATATGTGCTCGTGTACTGGACAGCGGTGCAATCTCTAAAACGTTTCTAGTATCAAACGGAGTAAAACAAGGATGTGTACTCGCCCCGACTTTGTTCAGCATGATGTTCGCGGCCACGATGATAGACGCCTTCAGATAACTGGAGCTTGGAATACCCATAAAGTACCGCACAAATGGCAAGTTACTCAATCCCAGAAGAATGAAGGCCAAAACCAAAGTGGCTAGCGACATAATCAGGGAACGTGTATTTGCTGACGACTGCGCTTTAATGAGCAACTCAGAACTGAACATGCAGGTTGGAATGGACCGGTTCTCTGCCGCATGCGAAAATGTTAGCCTGTCCATAAATGTCAAAAAAGAGAGACTACAGTCAGCGGGAAGACGCTGAATGCCGTAGACAAATTCACATATATTGGCAGCACGCTGTCGAGATCTGTCAGCCTAGACGATGAGGTGCCAAGCAGAATAGCAAAGGCCAGCACAGCATTTGGTAGAATGCGCTCGATGGTCTAGGCACGCGTGGCATCAGCATCAAGATCAAACTCAAAGTCTACTGTACAACCATCATTCCAACCCTACTATACGCTTGCGAAAACTGGACTGTATACTCTGGACATGCAAGGAGGTTAAACGACTTCCACATAGGTTGCCTGAGGCGAATATTCCACATCCGATGGCAAGATCGTGTCACGGACATCGAGGTTTTCTCAAGCGCTAACATGCCCAGCATCCATGCACTGCTAGAAAAAGCACGACTAGGATGGGCCGGACACCTCGTCCGTATGTCAGACGAGCGGCTCCCAAAGAAACTTCTCTACGGCGAGCTGAGAGAGGCATGGCGCGAGAGAGGGCGCCCAAAAAAACGTTTTAAAGACGGTCTGAAGGACTCACTGAAAAATTGCCAGATAGACATCGACATCTGGGAATGTCTTGCGCAAAACAGATCTGACTGGAGAAGCGCAGTCAAATCGGGTGTAGCTACCGGCGAAGACGACCGTGTTGTGAAAGCCCAGAGCAGACCGAGACCCGGAAATCCCGAACAGCGGGAACACCCTCACCTTCTACAATCCTCCTGTGCCTGATATGTAGCAGATGTTTTTGTGCCCGCATTGGCCTGTTCAGCCACATGCGCACCCACACCCAACAGGGAAATCTGTGACAAGGATGATGTCGGCGTCCTCATCGACAATGACGGACAGCTATTATGTAGTTACTATGTAACAGGTCATCAATTCTAATGGCATCATGTAACTTGTAGTTGTTTGCTGATATCACTGCATGCCTGAAAACCATGTTATATGTATGTCAATATATGTCCGCTATCAGTATGTTAATGATGTCAGTATATCTCCGATATCCATATGGTTATTGGTGTCAATATATGTCCCATACCATTGTATGTCCGTTGTCAATACGCTGATTAGCCTTAATCTATCCACATGTTTATTGGTGTAAATATATGTCCGCTATCATATGTTTATTGATGTCAATCATCATCATCATGTTTCATGTCCTTTGTAGAACGTCGCTCCCATCACAGTCTGTCTGAAAGAAACTCGTTCCCTTGCTAAAACACCAGCCTCCGCCACAGTCATACTCAGGCAATCCTGGATATCTTGGTGCCGTCGTCTTCTTGGTCTACCCCTTTCTGTTTTGCCTGGCACCATACCTTCCATCACCGTTCTCTCAAGACCGTTGTGTCTCTTGATGTGACCAAAGTATTTGCATTTTCTAGCCAAAATGGAATTGATAAACCAGTTCTCCTCTATGTTCAATTCTTGCCGAATGTCTACATTTGTTATTTTCTCTGTCCAGGGTATTAGGTCAATATATACCCGATATCATATGTTTATTGATGTCAAAATTTGTCCGCTGTCCATATGTTTATTGGTGTCATTATAGGTTCGCTATTCATATGTGAATTGATGTCAATATATGTCCCCTGCCAATATATGTCCGTTGTCAACATGTTTATTGATGTTAATCTATCCATATGTGTATTGATGTCAATATATGCCCACTACCAATATGTCTGTTCATGTCAATCTGTACCTAATATCCATATCAGATGTTCCTCACATTGAGCTCTTGGAATAAAGTGTAACAAATCACTATGCTAAAATCACGGGGAATGTCCAACCTAACCGATCATAGTTCTCTACATCCTGATGCTGACTTTTCTGTGGTCAAATCTTGTTGACGTTATTTAGTTCTATAATGTTAAACTGTTTAATTGCGTATTTGCTTTTGTTTTGTCTTCATCTGTCTTCTGTCCCTTAAAATTGCTGGTTCTTGAATGAGTTTTGCAAACAGTATCTACAAATAACCGCTTAACCCTATCCCAGCTTCCTTCGCACAAAAAAAGACACACAAAGAATTGTTGAATTTCTTTTTCAAATGTGGCTGAAAAGTTAATATTGTGCAATGTATTCCAAAAACATATTCACTGTTGTTTTTTAGCTGGCCGTTGGATTCTAAAATCGTTGGGAGTAGGACGATGTGTCAAATGAATGTGTAATAAATGTTCGTAAAATAACTGTATATAGACTAGGCAGTAAACATATATGAACGTTTGAGGGATCAGTTATAAAAATAGCTGTCCATCGTTGTCGATGAGGACCGCCGACATCATCCTTGTCACAGATTTCCCTGTTGGGTATGGGTGCGCATGTGGCTGAACATGCCAATGCAGGCACGAAAACATCTGTTACATATCGGGCACACGAGGTTTGTAGAAGGTGATGGTGATCCCGCTGTTCGGGATTTCCGAGTCTCGCGTCTGCTCTGGGCTTTCACAACACGGTCGTCTTCGCCGGTAGATACACCCGATTTGACTGCGCTTCTCCAGTCAGATCTGTTTTGCGCAAGGCATTCCCAGGTGTCGGGATGAGTTAAAATATAGGGAAACATGTGAGATCAGATAGTATTATACGCTAGTTATAATGGATGTATTCCTCCATTGAAGATAAGCTTACAACATAGATTCGTAATAGCGCTACTGCATCTTTGAGTGCCAACTTAAAAACAAATTCAAATATGTTTCAGCGCTGAAAGTATTTATCATTTAAAACAATAACGCAATTTGCGAGTTTATTGTATATTTCAATTAACAGATGTTTTTATTTTTTGGAATTTTATTTTATTTTTTGCGTTTGCCTTATATCTCTATTCCCCAATACGGTGTGCGTTGCACTGTTTTTCTTTTGCGCCTGTCGACCCAGTACATCAGATTTCGTCATGCATTTTAAGTAAAGGTCTGTTTCCTCCTGAATTTTCTAAGGGTTTGCTTCCCGAGGCTAAGGGCCGGTGCTGTGATGGGAAGCGAACCCAGAACCCTTAACGTTGTGCGGTGTCCCTTAACCACTAGCCCACGCCGTCCCACAATTAACAGATATCAACAGTATATGTTTACATGGACTGAGCCATTAAAAAGGTTTATTCTAGAATGACTAAGCATCGGCATCAGGTAGAGCGATTATATTAAGTGTCGTTTAGTGAGATTCTAGAACCACGGTAGCTCAGTGGATTCCCAACCAAGAGATCTAGGTTCAATAATGGTTCTATGCCAAATTTCCTAACACTTTCAATTATTGACAGATCTGGCAGTGGAAGATGACTAAACGAAACATACTCACCATCTGTAGTGTACCGTTATACTGGTAAGCTGCTGACAGGTTTGCTTTCCGTATTCTAACATTTCCTGATATTCAAGCATGTCATTTCAAAAATACTTCTGTAGGTCAGGATAATTATGTTTCGACACTCAGACACTTATTGCAGTTGGACACATTCAACTAAAACTATAGACACTGATCGTAGTTGGACACATGCAACTAAAACTGCAGACACTGATTGTAGCTGGCCACATACAACTAAAACTACAGACACTGAATGTAGTTGGACACATGCAACTTCTTCTTCTTCTTCTTCGTACGCAGTCAGACAGTAACCATTATTTTTTCGAAAAAAGCGGCGGTCATCCTGAGGCTGTCGACACTGCCATAGAGCTTGTCTTGTGGTTCCACTGGTGATGGCCACATCTGCTCTCTCTGATCCTCGTATGTCGGGCAGTTCTGCAGCAGATGTTCAGCGGTCATTTTCCTGGTACCACACGGGCATTCGTCGGTTCCACCTATCTTCAATTTGTTGAATAGGTGGTACCTCAGTCTATTGTGGCCAGTGCGAATTCTGAAGACAACGACCTGCTCTCTTCTGTTCAGCTGGTAATATGCATCGTTTTTGGTGTAACCAGTATGTTCGGTTTCCCATTTGGTCATGTATCTGGCTTTAAATAGCCGTTTTGACTCTTCGTACGTCATACTAGTATCTGTTTGTGGTAGTCTTGCGCTTTCTTTTGTCAGTCTGTCTGCCTCCTTGTTGCCTTGGATGTTGCAGTGTGATGGGACCCACTGTACCACTACCCTTTTTGGTGCGGACTGCTGGCATAGTTGACAGAGTGCTGTTCTTAAGTCATTAAGCTCAGTGTTTTTCTGGCTTTTTAGCGCTGTGACTACGGCGAGAGCATCTGTAAGCAGGACTATATGGCTTTCATTTTCTTTATGTGTCACCATTTCTTCCACTGCCACCCTCGGTGCCTCTGCCTCCGCTCTGAAATTGCTTGTGTACTTACCAGTAACGAATGACAGTGTTATTTTTCTACCATTTGGTAGGTTCAGGAATGCTCCTGCCCCTTCGTTCTGTGTAGTGTTTGTTACAGAACCGTCGGTGTATGCATGGGTCCAGTCCATGCTTGGGTAGTTTTTCGATATAAAGCTTAGGGTAGTATCTCTCCTTTCTTTTTCAGTCTGGCAGTTTTTGTTTCCAATACCTGGTATATTTTCTACCACCTCTGGAAATATATCCTGCCTCCAGGTAGGTTTTCGTACAGTAGTGATGGGCTTTGGTGGACACATGCAACTAAAACTACAGACACTGATTGTAGTTGGACACATGCAACTAAAACTACAGACACTGATCGTAGTTGGACACATGCAACTAAAACTGCAGACACTGATTGTAGTTGGTCACATGCAACTAAAACTACAGACACTGATTGTAGCTGGCCATATTCAACTAAAACTATTGACGTCTACGCGACCAAAGCACGCCATTTCTGCAATAAAGACATTACAGCAAATCACCCGAATAACCAAAGAGAAAACATAATAATAAATGATCATAAACAAAAATCAACAAAGTTAGACATTCGAATATCTCCACAAGGACAACTACACATTTTGAACAGCTTGACATCCAAACTAAACATTCAATCAAAGTTAACAAACGCAATTAGAAAGTTTAACAATTAGACAATCGCATGTCGACAAATGTGACAAATGTGACTAGTAATGTCAGAAATGGCCCTCACCTGTTCCATTTCGAGACAAGCTCTATAGAGATGCTGATGACATGCGGCCACTGTTTTCTTTAGAGACACTCAAAATTATTTCTGCTGAAAGTCTATGACGCGACGATGAGGGGTTTGGGGGGGGGGGGAGAAGAAGAAGAAGAAAATAAAGAAGAGGAAGAAGAAGAGGAAGAAGAAGAAGTAGAATAAGAAGAACAAGAAGAAGAAGAAGTAGTAGAAGAAGAAAAAGAAGAAAAAAAAGAAGAAGGAAAAAGAAGAAAAAATGAGGAGAAGAAGAAGAAGAATTCAACATCTACATTACGGCATTTGGACTAGACAAGAAACGCACCTCAACAAAAACCACAGATTCTCAATCAGAGGATACCAGACCTTCCGTCTTGATAGAGAAGGTCACAGAGGAGGTGTGCTGATACTGACACGAAACTGCATACCAATTAGCGCAGTATCTTTAAATCACACGGGACAAGCAGAAATTGAAGGAGTCGACATAATGACACAGGAAACGAAAACCCGTATATTCAACCTGTATGATCCACCCAACATAGACCTGTCGCTCTCGAGTATGGAAATCAAGGACTCCAGCTGCCTAGTGGTTGGAGACTTCAATAGTCACTCAGAGAGATGGGAATAATCAGATACATACAGCAGAGGTGATGAAGTGGAAGACGGGGAGATAGACACAAATCTCTATCTCATCAATAGGCCGGATGACAGCCCTAGCTTCTATTCTAGAACATGGCATACCACTTCCACTCCAGACTTGGCCTTCTTCACAGGAGATATTCACCACAAAATAGATCGCCAGGTGCTCGACCAATTGGCAGGTAGCGACCACAGGCCAATAGGCTAGAAATTGATATGGAAGTAGGCCCCCAGGAAATAAAACCGCTGCCACGTTGGAACTATAGACGAGCCGATTGGGACAGATCTGCAATGCTGACAGATGGACTGTGTGAAACTATCAACACACGAAATAACAACATGAAACATATGGTGGAAAGCCTAAGCAAAGCAATACTGCAAGCAGCTACCGAAACCATCCCAAGAGAGGCAAGGAAAAACTACAAGCCATATTTGAATCATGAACTGCAGAAAGCAGAGGATGAAGTCTCAAATGCTAGGGACATCGCATGGATAGAGCAATCTATGGAATAAAATATCGCCCTCAAGGCCATCACTGCGAAATACAAAAGAACACTGAACCAAATAACAAGGGACAGTTGGAAAAACAAAACAGAAAGCCTCAATATAGTTATAGAAGGGAACAAACTATGGAATTTAGTCAGAGCCATGAACGACGAAACACCATCAAATAAACAAATTACCATCAAGCAGGGCGACAACATGCTTACCGGAAAAAAAGCAGCAAACGCCTTTATAGAACATTATGCCAGAGCAAACAACATCGATGTCCCTACAGACAGGCATACAGATATAAGTGAAGAACAAAAGAGCCACGACAACATCAATATGGCACCAGAGGACCAAATCATGGCAAAACTAAGAATGAACGAAATGGACGAGGCCATGAGAACTCTAAAGAAAAAGAAAGCGCCCGGAAAAGATAAGATAACAAATTAAATGCTGATGAGCTTGGGATAAACAGCAAAAAGGAAGTTACTATCAGTCCTGAACCAAAGCTGGAAAAGGGGAATTGTACCGCAGGCATGGAAAGATGATGTACTTATACCAGTACCAAAGAAAGAAAAAGATAGAACAGATCCAAATGGATACAGGCCTATCAGTCTACTGAGCTGTGTAGGAAAACTGATGAAGCGTATGATAAACACCAGACTGATGTGGCACCTGCAAGAAAAACACATAATAATTCCATAGCAAGCAGGTTTTAGACAGCACAGATCCACTGAGGACCAGATCACTCTCATAGCCCAGGAAATAGAGAATGCTAACCAGGAGAAAAAACACACAGTAGCCTTTAGAGAAGGCATTTGACAAGGTGTGGAAAGAGGGACTTAAAATCAAGCTTCGAAGAAGGGAAATTTGTGGGAAAATGTACAGATGGATCAGCCACTACTTCGAAACCAGAACAGCTAGAGTTCAAGTACAAGGGCAGATGAGCAAAAAGGTGACACTGGAGCAGGGAGTACCCCAAAGGGGAGTAATATCACCCACACTTTTCCTGGTATATATAAACAATATAACAGAGAATATACCAAGAACAGTCCACAGCTCCATGTTTGCAGACGATCTGGCTATGTGAACCTCTGAAAAAAATCTCACCGTAGCAAAAAATCGGATGCAGCAGGCCCTAACATCGTTGGAGGAGTCGGCGAACTCATGGCTGGTCAAAATAAATGAGGAAAAAACAACATGTACGATATTCTCGCGTTCAAGCAAACCACAGAACACCAAAATAAGTCTAAACGGCAAATATCTGCAGCCAAACAACAACCCAAACTACACGGGAGTCACATTTGATCGACGCATGACATGGAAAAGTCAGATCGAGAGAAACCGAATGAGAGCCAGACAAAGAATGGCAATCATGGGGAAACTTGCTGGCACAAGCTGGGGAGCAGACGAAAGAATACTAAAGAAACTGTACACTGGAAGAGTGAGACCAGTTCTCGGGTATGGCATTGCGGCATGGATAACAGCAGCAAAGGCGAACTTTGATAAAATTAGCAAACTTCAAAACCAAGCCATGAGAGTAATAACAGGAGGCATGAAGTCAACGCCAATTGTAGAACTCGAAAAGATTACAAATCTGCAATCCATGACCGACAGAAGAGACTGCAGAGCCCAGCAGCAAGCAGAGAAACTCGGAAGACTGGTAGACCATCCAATGCATCAGAGACTAAATAGATTTGGAAATGGGAAACTAAAGCGGAGAAACTTTGCAGAAATAGCCAAAGCAAAAAGGAGCGAATACACTATGAACACCGTAACAACACCAAAGCCCATACCTACTGTACGAAAACCCACATGGAAGCAGCATATCATTCCGGAGGTGGTAGAAAATATACCAGGTATTGGAAACAAGAACAGCCAGACTGAAAAAGAAAGAAGAGACATAACCCTGAGGTACGTAGCGGACAACTACCCAAGCAGGGACTAGACCCATGCATACACCGACGGTTCTGTAACAAACACAACACAGAATGGAGGGGCAGGGGTATTCCTGAGCCTACCAAATGGTAGAAAAATAACACTGTCAGTGGCAACTGGAAAACTCTCAAGCAATTTCAAAACGAAGGCAGAGGCACTGAAGGCTGTAGTAGAAGCAATGCTCAAAGGCGAAAGCAATGAAAGCCAGATAGTCCTGTTCACAGATGCCCTGGCCGTGGTCACAGCACTAAAAAGCCAGAAAAATACTGAACTTAATGATTTAAGAGCAGTACTCTGTCAACTATGCCAGCAATCCGCACCAAAAAGAGTAGTGGTACAGTGGGTTCCATCCCACTGTAACATCCAAGGCAACGAAGAGGCAAACAGACTGGCAAAAGAAGGTGCAAGACTACCACAACCAGATTCTAGTCGGACCTAGGAAGAGTCCAAAAGGCTAATTAGGGCCAGATACATGGCCAAATGGGAAACAGAACACACTGGCTACACAAAAAATGATGCCTATTACCAGCTGAACAGAAGAGAGCAGGTCGTGGTCTTCAGACTCCGCACAGGCCACAATAGACTGAGGTACCATCTATTCAATAAATTGAAGATAGGTGGCACTGACGAATACATGTGTGGCACAGGGAAAATGACCGCTGAACATCTGCTGCAAAATTGCCCGACGTACGAGGACCAGAGAAAGCACATGTGGCCATCACCAGTGGCAACACAAGACAAGCTCTATGGCAGTGTCGACAGCCTCAGGATGACAGCTGCTTTCTTCGAACAAATTCAAGTTGACGTCTGACAGCGTACGAAGAAGAAGAAGAAGAAGAAGAAGAAGAAGAAGAAGAAGAAGAAGAAGAAGAAGAAGAAGAAGAAGGACTAGACAACTACAACAAATCACTCTAGTCATTCTGACAGTTAAACAATCACATCCACACTTTCGAATAATTTGACACCGACAGATAGACTTGACAACCAGGTAAGCTCAATTGTGTCTGGCATATTGACATTTGAGTATTGGCCTGCAAATGTTTGTAGGTCTTTAAGTAACACAGTATTCGTATTATGTGTGTGTGTGTGTGTGTGTATGTGTCTGTGTGTGTGTGTGTTTATTGGGTGGGTGGGTGGGTGGGTGGCTGGGATGGGTGTGTGTGTGTGTGTGTGTGTGTGCCTTCGTGTGGGTGCATGTGTGTGTGTGTGTGGGGGAGAGAGAGAGTATTTGTCTGTGTTTGAGTGAGAGAGAGTGTGTGTATATGTGTGTACTTGTGAGAGAGAGAGTATATGTGAATAAATCTTTTGTATGTTGCACATGATGATGGTGTTCGTCCATCACGTGTAATGATGACCACTTCCTCTGCTCATCGATTGGAATATGTTCACTCAGTCGATGAGCTCAAAAGTGAGTGAGAAGCCAGATGTACATGTGGAAATACCTCGGAAAGTGTGGACAGGGAATGTGCGTCTTGTGTGAATGCTTCATTTCAAGGGATTTTCTGCCTTGTCTCCCTTGCGTAGCTGTTATTTTGATCTCGCATGACGCTGAACCTTCCCGAAGATATGGGCACCATGATGTTCGATCTTGCAAAGCAGCTTCTCAAGTGCCGGGTATTGTGTCAAAGGTTTTAAGTGAAGCCTTAAGCATGTCTTTGAAGTGCTTTTTGGGGCTACCAAGGGAACGTTTGCCTTAATACGTTTCACCATAAAAGGGTATTTTTGGTAGTTGATGGTCAGACATATGGACTACATGACTCGCCCAGCGGATCTGTATTATCAGAATAGTATGAATGCTAGGGATACCAGATCTTTCAAGAACGGTGGCTTCTTGAACCCTGTCGTGCCATTTGATGTGCAGACGTTTTCAGCTGTTGACGGACGCCTTCAACAATACAAAGTATGACGTACCAAAAAACTACCACATGGATTAGGTCTATTCAATCTACTCAGACTGAAGGCGAAGATAAAGGTGATGCCCGACACGATATGCGAACTCTTGTTTGTGGATGACTGTGCTCTGAAAAGCAGCTCAGAACGGAAAATGCAGGAGTGTATGGGATGGTTCTCTGCTGCTTATGACAACTTTGGCTTTAGAATTAGCTCAATGAAAACAGAGACCATGTATCAACCGGAACCAGGCACATGGTATAAACAGCCAGTCGTTACAGTGAACGGACATAAAGCGGTTCAAAGATGTGTCTACATCGGAAGCACGCTGTTGAGATAGGTGACTATTGCTGATGAGCTGGCCAATAGAATAACAAAGGCCAGCACAGCTTTAGGTCGAATGCGCTCAACAGAATGGGAACGTCGAGGAATCAGCGTAATGACTAAGCTGAAGGTCTACCGTGCCGCCATTGTCCCAACCCTGCTCGCTATATGAGTGTGACTGCTGGACTGTCTACGCTGGTGACGCCAGGAGGCTAAATCATTTTCACATAAACTGAGACGCATATTGCATATACGCTGGCAGGACCATATCACAGATACTGAAGTGTTATCCAGAGCCAACATGCAAAGTATTCATGCACTTCTGCAAAAATACTTATTGAGATGGGCTGGCCACCTTGCCCGAATGTCAAACGAAAGGCTTCCAAAGAGGTTCCTGTTTAGCGAACTGAGTAATGGAGAACGATCACAAGGAAAAAGGCGTTCCAAGAACATTCTGAAGTGCTGTCAAGTAGACATTAACACCCGTGAGAACCTGGCTCACAATCGCTCAACATGGAAGAGCTCGGTCACAGACGGCATTGAACTCAGCGACGGTCTCTGTATCCAGGCAGCTCAGGATAAACACAATCAGGAAGTCAAGAGCAGAGACAATTTCAGAGACAACTGCTGTTTACGTTTACCAGTCGTGTCATAGACTTTTCCAGGATCAAATTGGCTTGATCAGTCACGGGCACAAACACATACTCAAGATTGCATTATGCCATCTTATGATGTTGGTGGTCATCATCAAAGACGTTGGACGAATTATTATTGTTATTATTATGACCCTTCTAGGGCGGACTGTGGAAGTGGTTCAACTTTTTACGTGACACCTGTATTCAGTCCATGTTTCATAAGCAAACAGCAGCTCTGGTAGTATCACATCTGCGTAAACCTTCCATTTCATCTGCCACTTCGATGTTTATATGTATGCCTGTTGTAGTATCTTTCGTGCAATCTATTTCTGTTGTCGACCCAAGCACTGTGGCGCATCTCAATACTACCCAAACTTGACTTGCAACATCGGGCAGTCTATCGCAAGTTTGTTATCAAGTATAGACGTAAGAGTCAGTTTCTAGAAGGGCACAGACACTACAGGCCTTCATAACGGATTAAGGAATGATCCAATGGAAAATATTTAACTGATCTAAACAATAGCGACGCTAACGTGTAAAAGAATGATATGTTTATCTGGTTACAAGATATATTTACTTGTATATATATATATATATATATATATATATATATATATATATATATATATATATATATATATATATATATATATATATATATGCTGTTGCCATCAGGGGAGGCCACGTGTATAGTCTACGTGGATGTTTGAATAAGGTGTTGGCAATGGAGAGGTTGTTTTCCGTGCAGAATTCAACCAGTTTTTCTCCTCGCTCATTTCTGTAGAAATGAGAAACCAAATTGATTACCTCCTAGATGGAGATCAAAAATGCTGCCAGGAGCAGACTGCGATACGCACCATGAATTACTGTTTGCAGTTTTCAAAACAAGACTACGTAGGATCAACAAAGGTCGCCAGCCAATACGCTTCGATGTAACAGCAATACCTACTGAATATAATATCAAAGTAGAGAACAAATTTGAGGCATTGCTTGCGGTACTGGAAGAGATGACATTTGAGGAGTTGACATCGTATGCAAGGGATATTTTGATCTCGACAGCGAAATTTTATTTCAGTTGCATTCAGACAGACTGTGATGTGAGCGATGTTCTACAAATTACATGCTACATGATGATGGTGATATTTATCTAGATATATATATGTAAATATGTATATTTATATATATATGCATTATAAGATATATTCATATCGATTATAAGATATTTTTATCTTGATAAAGATATATTTATCTGGATATAAATTATATTTAACTGGAAACAAGATACATTTATCTGGATTATAAGATATGTTATTTGGATACAAGATAAATGTGTCTGAATATAAGATATATTTATCTGGATGTACAATACATTTATCTGGATATAAGATATAGTTATCTTGATATACGATATATTTCTCTTTGAGTGAACAAACCATCATCCTCATGTGTTCTTGTTCATTTATTTAAGACCATTGGGGTCATTACTACATATAACGATCAAGACGCTGAGCTTCGTATGAGTTGCAGCGGTTAGAGACCCATAGCTGACTGTTAGCGTCAGAGCCAGCGAACCAGAGCTGCCAAGACCCTTCCACACCTTTATGCGGTGATCCTGAATAACAGGCTACAACAGAACAGACTGGCTAAGTAGAAGGGATTAGAGAAGGAAGGCAACCCTGTACTCAAAAATGCCTGCTGAAGTCGGATATGTTGGACCGAAAGGTGCAAATATCGCAGTCAAGCTGTAAACTACGACACAACGCATTCCGTTCTCTGGACTACGTACTGCTTCTTCCAAAGCCCTTTTCAGGACTTGGTACCGGGAGATTGAAAACAAACAAAGAAGCATGAAGATTACTTCATCTGGATTCCCGCATGTAGCCTGCTACAAAACATGATGTACCATTGTAGAGAAGATTTATGTGGTACTTTGTTGTGAATGGTAAGGCTAATAACAGCACCCACATCCCTTCTCATTCGCATTTCATGATTTGTGATTCTACATTTCATCTTCAATAAAAAAAAACCACTGATGTCTAGCGTACTCATATGCACATTTATCTCTATCTATGAATCCCTCACTACATTGGCTCTCGACATTTTGAAACCACATAATCAATACAGCAACAGAAAATATTTAGCAACAGCATTCTCTGTGACCAACTAGGTCAACATCACGTGCTAACAGGATGTCAGCAAATGAAAATCTGGTCTACACAACAGACAACATGGTGATAGTGCACATACTTTGCTCATAACGAATTCTTTGTTTCTCGAAAATTGTGAGTTATAGATTTCGAGTTTTACAACAACTAGACCTTTTGCTAAGAACGAACTTTACCATCAATTCACAGACAATGAAGAAACTGGAAACTGTTAGTAAAAGTCGAAATATGCTGCAACCAGATAAAGTACAACCAATGAAGAGACCAAGAGGTTTACTATGTGTGGGCACAGGGAAATAGGGAAAGCAGGGCATACAGGTCAACAACCAAATGACGCATATTACCAGCTGAATGTAGATAATCAAGCGGCAATCTTTAGGCTCGGTACACGATGCAAAAAAATTAAGATAACACCTGTTCAACAAACTGAATGTATGAAATTCGGATGAAAATGTACGCAGTTCTGGTAGAATATCTGCTAAACTTTTGCAACAAAGGTGTCCATTATACGCGGGCAGAAATCTCACATAAAACGATCGCCAAAACTCTTTCTGGACAAGCTCAATTACGTCAACACAAACCGCATGCTAACCACTGCTTTCTTTACACACATTTAATTAGACGTCTGGAACACGAGCATTGTCTCACAACATTCACCACGTCCATATATATCTCTATATCTAAATATGTCTATCTGTTTATCTGCCTGTCTGTCTGTCTATTTATCTATATATATATATATATATATATATATATATATATATATATATATATATATATATATATCCATCTATCTATCCAAATATCTATCTATCTATCTATATATCTATACATATATATCTATCTATCTATATCTATCTATATATATATATATATATATATATATATATATATATCTGTCTGTCTGTCCATCCATCCATCCATTGATCCATACATCCAGCCATGCATGCATGCACCCATCCATCCATGCGTCCTTCCGTTCGTCTGTCCGTCCGTCCATCCATCCATTGATCCATGCATGCATGCATCCACCGTCCTCTCCTCCGTCCGTCTGTCTGTATGTTTATGCGTCCTGATATCTCCCAATGGACGCCTCCGCCAGTAGAAACTAGTGAGGCAAACATCTAAGCAAAAAAAAAAAAAAAAAAAAAAAAAAAAAAAAAACATTAAAAAAAAATTGAATACGGTCTGTGGTGGAAAATGGCGCGCCTCCGCCAGTAGAAACTAGTGAGGCAAACATCTGAGCAACAACAACAAAATTTCGAGCTTGCCGATGAAGGTGAACCGGGGTCCCCCAGACGGTTGTGCTATCCTTGACTTCATCTGCGTCATATTTGATTCCTAGAGCACTCACCAGGTCATCTGTGTCGGAGCAGAGCACAAGGTCACCTTATTTTCTGTAGCAAACTGCTCGGAGCGATTGCAAAACGAAGTAACTCGGACGTTTTTCTTGAGAAAATTGTATTGTTTGCCTTGATCCAAATAACTTTTCGTTGGCCGTGGGCGACTCCAGATCACGAACATGATAGTTCAGTTCCTTTTGTATGTGAAGTGTGCGCGTATGACATATAGTATCAGACGCATATATCATCAAAGCTGCGTTTCGCATCGATCGTCACCGTCTGAATCGATGGGAAATTCAATTGGAGGTTCGGGAACAGTTTGTTGTGCGGAACTGGTCAGATAACAGATTTTATTTTTGGGTACGATAATGTCCACTTCTTTTTCCTGATGATGCCCGCAGACACAAGTGGAACTATGCAGATGTAAATCATTTGCGTGAAAGACTCAGATCTTCGACTTTCTGTTAGTCCCAAAGGAAGCAAGTTGTTCACTCTTTTGCTTGAAGATCATAAATAGGTCATTGCGTCTTGGGCTATGTGTCAGATATAGAAGGTCACATAACACACAGGCGGCTTTTGGTTTGTGTAGTTGACCAGGAAAAAGGAGTGGACATTATCGTACCCGAAAATACAATCTGTTATCTGACCAGTTCCACACAACGAACTGTTCCCGAACCTCCAATTGAACTTCCCATCGATTCATACTGTGACGATTGATGCGAACCGCAGCCTTGATGATCTATGCGTCTGATACTATATGTCATACGCGCCACACTTCACGTACACAAAGAACTGAACGATCATGTTCGTGACCTGGAGTCGCCCACGGCCAAAGAAGAGTTATTTGGATCAAGGCAAACAATACAATTTTCTCAAGAAAAACGTCTGTTACTTCGTTTTGCAATCGCCATGAGCAGTTTGCTCCACAAAATAAGATGAACTTGTGCACTGCTCCGACATAGATGACCTGGTGGGTGCTCAAGGAATCAAATCTGGCCCGCAAGAATTACGCTTTTTATTGATTCCTCTAAATTGAGTCTCAAGATAGTGTTGCTGAATAACGGACACCGACTTTCACCCAATTCAGTCGGACATGCTGAGCACATGAAATCTACCCGGCAATAATTCAAAATAGCCCTTGAACTGTCTTCAATACAGCAACTATGATTGGTCTCTCTGTTGTGACCTGAAGGTTGTGGCACAGTTGATGACTCTTCTACTGAGATGTATGAAGTACTGGTTGTTTCATATGTGAATGAGACAGCAGAGCAAAGACTTTGAGCAACGGAAAGAGAGACTGACCTCAGAGAAAATCTATAATGGTTAGAGCGAAGAACGTGCAACAACCAACACTGACAGAAACGCACACAATTCTGCCACCTCACCTACACATCTAACTTTGCATGATGAAAAACGTGGTGCAAGCAATAGAAATACTAGATCAGCTTTCAAGTACTTGGCTGGCAAATTCACTCAGCCATTCAAAAACTAAAGAGAAATTTGTTGGCGGTCCTCATGTCCGCATATCCTCAGCCAGGCGAGGGACAATATTCGAAGAATGTTTACTTAGGTATAGCTAGACAGTAAGAAGCTCTCAAATATAACATCCTGTGAATCTTAATAAATTTGTAAGAGAGAGAGTAATTATGTTGTTGGTGAATTTGACGTCCACTTCCAAAATGCTGTATCCATCCAATGTCCTCAGTTGTTCACTTTTTACATATCCTTCCTTCCCTTTCTCTCTCCTGTGGATGTCTATTATGAATAGCTACCGAGCGGTTTGTTGCTGTATGTACCCTAGGGTACAGCGGAGAACTGGCATTGAATCCCAAATCCTACACGATAGCCAACAGTAGATATGAAGTAAACGAGACGCATGGTGAGTCCTCGGACAATGTACATAACGAATGCTCCTCTCGAGATAAACATTAGTATGATGACATGGGTAGAGAACAAAGCGTTTCAATTATGTATACAATAACTGACACAGTGAGCATACCATTTCAATGGAAATGTTGCTGCAGAGTAGTCCGTCTATTAAGACTGTCTGGTATCTTCTGGAAATGGCAACAATACGTGTATTGTAATTAATTGAATGATTGATTGATTCGCTTTTTCCCTCCAAATGAAGCATACACCATCATTACAGCTGGTCCATTTACTAGCAGACTGAATCGATGCAATCATAACAGTGGTTTTATAGCAAGAATTTTACATTATGAGGTTGCTAGTCCCATGCACAGCCCTGTTTACTCACTTTTTACGACATACTATGAAGGTAATTACCCTATTTGTGTCGATCCGGGTATCACTCGGGTGACCTATATGGTCGGTGAAAGAGAAAAAGCTAAGGCAGGCAAATAGCAGGTGATGTCGTTGGAGATGATGTATATTAGAGACTACACCATGCGATGTCTCATTATTTTCTGAACTTGAGGTTACCCGTTCTTTTCTTTGCTAGTTTTACTGTAAGTCAGGTACCCATTTACAGCTGGGTACAACGGAGAGAGTAAAAACCGTGGATTGAACCGTATTCCTTTTCCGCCAGAGCACAAACCTATTCAACCGTTCTGCATTGTGGGTAAAGTCACGTGACGGTGGTGTAACATCGGTCTCACATATAACTTTTGGAGGCAGACTTCATTTTTTTTTTAATGCAATTTTTGTAAGGTGTGGTGATACGTCTCTTGCCTTGCTACCCTGTCTTCCAAAAACTATAAGTGAGGTACATATATGCAGCTGGGTAGTCTGGAGCATGTCCAGATGGGAAACAAACCGGTACCATTGAAATGAGAAGCACGTGCCACAAACAGTCGGTTGTTCAGAACATTGACCCAGCTACCAGAGAACATTGACCCCTATGCCCTAGTACATTGACCCCACTACCATAGAACATTGACCCCTCAACAAGAGAACATTGAACCATCGGCCCTAGAACATTGACCCATCTACCAGAGTACATTGACCCATCGGCCCTAGAACATTGACCCCTCTGCTCTAGAACATTGGCCACTCTATCCTAAAACATTGACCCCTCTACCAGAGAATATTGGTCACTCTATCCTAGAACATTGATACCTCTACCAGAGAATATTGGTCACTCTATCCTAGAACATTGGCCACTCTACCAGAGAACATTTGCCACTCTGCCCTAGAACATTGACCCATCTACCAGAGAACCAGAGAACATTGGCCAAGTAAGAACAACCCAGTACGAGAAGCTCCAACAACATCAACAGGCTCCTCAAAAAATTATAACAACAAGAAGAAAAATCTGTGTCCTATCCACGTCTACTTTCCATCCTTAACTTATTGTTGTACACCAAATGTGTTGCCGCCATTAAGATCATCTACCACAGCCCATCTTGCCATATTGTTCATTATTTATGTCTCATAACTCATACAGAGAATCACAATAACAATCGTAAATTGGATAACACGCTTTCTGTGCGGAAGGGCCATTATAAACACTATCGCACTTTTGCGTCCATCTGATTATTCTGAATACTAGGAAACGTGATAGCTATTTTGTTTTTGTTTTGATCTGCAACTCTTTGTTGTTGCTTCCATATAAACTCATCCTTCTTTTTCTTCCTCGTTCGCCATCAGACATTTATGTTTTTTAGTCTAATATTGGCAGAAAGCAGCTCAGCGTTCCCTATATCGCCGTACAAAATCGTATGCAGGGATTGAGGTTGCAGCGTCGTGGCTGTCTTTTAAGATTTGTTGCAGTTTTCTCTGCATCGCGTCATTTTCCTTCTTGACAGAGGAGGTTGGTCTGCTAGGGATGGTTGGACAATATATTCATTTTTAAGGGGCTTATCCATATCTGTTGAATTTATATAGGCTTAAAGATTTTACAGGATGAGCTATCCGGCCCTATGTCAAACCCTCCTTAGTCTGCTCTTACAACATACTTGGCAGGTTTCGAGCTGCTATTCGTTGCTTTCCTTTTGGATCCCGTTAAAACTCGGGCGCTGTCAGATGTTTCAATGTTCATTAATGCAGGACTTGGTATTTGGATGCAACCTGTTTAATTCTACAAGGGACTGTCATTAAGTAACATCAATTTTATTATAAAGTACATGGAAGAGTATGTGCAACGGAAAAATCTTATTTCAGAACAAAAAATATATATTTAGTAATACTCGAAGTAGAGTTGCGATGATTGAGCAGCATAAGCATGCGCAATAAAGCGTACAACGTGGCTGCTTCACTGTCAACTTGCACCGTGGAAGAACAACAAGGCGTTATTCGTTTAAGTTTGTTTTTTCTTATTTCTTTTGTAATCTGAGGGTGTGAAACCTTCTGAAATCTACAGACAAATTAAATTTCATCATGGAGACAGTGTGGAGTCAGAGAAGAGTGTATCAATGGGTAGAAAGATTTCAAAACTGAAGACAAAACGTCATTGATGAACCGTGAGGTGATAGACCGACATGCATAGCAACTGACACAGTGAAACAGTAGACCGACCAGCTATAGTCACTATTGATTAAATAGCCGTAGATTTCAACATGACTCACGGAGTATAAAAGTGTCAATACTGCCCTCGGTTATAGGAAAGTGTAGCAAATGGGTTCCAAGAAAGATGACAACGAGGTAATGGAGGCGATGTACAATTGGTTAAAGGTCATAACAAAATACTTTTTTTCTAGAGGACAGCTATAAGCTAGAAGACAGGTGGATAACGTTTGTTGCCAGGCACCGGGGACTATTTCGAAAAAGAGACACGGACAATTTATTATTCGTAGTCTTGTCAAATTGTTATTTTTTAAATTGCTGTTACTTGATTACTTTTTTTTCGTATTACTTTCAATTCAGACAAGCTGCTACAAAACTTGATGTTCTACACGTTCTGCAGTGGGGATAACCTACAGGGATGAATAGAAAGCTCTAGAAACATTCTCAAACATTGCAAGACATATGGATTCAATTGGTGAAAAACGCTACTTCAAGTTTTGGCGGACAGAGTCATCTATATTTTTGATTGATGTTCTATGCAGCGCCAAACAGTAGTAGAGATCCATTGACGCACAATGCAACTTAAAACTGATGCTTAAAACAATCTAAATTGCACTCAATGAACACCAAATAAAACAACTTAAAATTACCCAAATACAACACAAAATGATATCCAGTACAACCCCCAAACTGACACCAACACACCCCAAACTGACACCAAACACCCCAACTTGACACCCAACACCCCAAACTGAAACCCAACACACTCCAAACTGACACCAACACACCCAAATTGACTACAACACACACCAAACTGACACCAACACACCCAAACTGACTCCAACACACCAAACTGACACCAACCCACCCAAACTAACTCCATCACACACCAAACTGACACCAACACACCCAAACTGACTCCAACACACAACAAACTGACACCAACACACCCAAACTGACTCCAACACACACCAAACTGACACCAACACACCCAAACTGACCCCAACACACACCAAACTGACACCAACACACCCAAACTGACTCCAACACACCAAACTGACACCAACCCACCCAAACTAACTCCATCACACACCAAACTGACACCAACACACCCAAACTGACTCCAACACACAACAAACTGACACCAACACACCCAAACTGACTCCAACACACACCAAACTGACACCAACACACCCAAACTGACTCCAAAACACCCAAACTGATACCCAACATACTCCAAACTGACTCCAACACACCCGAACTGACTCCAACACACCCAAACTGACACCAACACACCCAAACTGACTCCAACACACACCAAACTGACACCAACACACCCAAGCTGACTCCAACACACCCAAACTGATACCCAACACATTCCAAACTGACACCCAACACACTCCAAATTGACACCTAGACACAACCAAACTGACACCCAACGCACTCCAAATTGACACCTAGACACCCCAAACTGACATCCAACACACCCCAACTGATTCTTAATACATCTCAAACGTGCATCCAAAACAACCTAAACTGACAACCAATATAATTCAAACTGATTCCCAATAAAACCGAAACTGACATCCAATGAAACCCAAATTAACACCTGTCCTGCCTAGTCCTTCTCTTCCCTTCTATCAGATTAACATTCTTACGCTCACCTTACTCTGTCGAATAGTGGCCCTATGTCTCTTTCCGCCAGTTATTCTATCACCGCAACATAGAATACACTAAAACTTTTTGAATATAAAAACACTGATATAGTCTAATCATTACAACATTCTTAACTAATCTATCTGTGATTAATCTTCCTATGTTGGACTTATTTCAACATAGGCTGGATGGAAACTCTGATAAATAGCCCAGCTGCTGTCTTCTATTGTCTAACACTTTCAACTAGAATTAAGCTGGCTGATTTCTTGAGTCGTGTGATCCTCCCTTGTGCTGTGACTGGATGGTTTCTGACAGTCTGCAACTTCTGTCCATCTTTTCACCGCTGTGGAACAAAAGCTATACTCAACTGGTTGAAGACGAGCCAACCTGGTGTTCGTATGACACCCGATTCCCTAGAGGACGTGCTCCCTGAGGTTTCAGCTTACACCTTGACTTTGTTCTTTATGCACTATTTCTCTCACTGCTGAGTTTACCAACTCAGCTTACTGTTCTTCCAGTAGACTCCAGTTCTAGAGTCAGTGAAATCTAAAGTATTGTTCTGACTTTGATACGTTCTCTCACTTTCAGTCTTTGGAAAATTGTCCCTTTTCATCCTATTAGGTTAAAGTACAAATACCTACAGCACATAGTAGATAACCTCCCGGTCAGCTCTTCCTGTTCTGCTTTGTGCTTAATTGATTCAATGCTTCTACCTGTCCAACATGGCCGTCGTTCACGAGGTAGTAACTTGACAGTAACTTGTGTCGCTACTGGGCCTACACCGCTTGTCAATCTTGTCAAGTTCCTCCTTTCCGGAGACACTCCCAACTTCACTGGCTATTTTGCCTCCCTTTCAATCCTACAGTGACATCTTGTCACCAAATCGCTATTTTCCTAATGACTAGACATCTCAGAATGCCATATTGAAAACCACCTATCCCCTTCTTTCTATGACAATTAGAAACTTCAATACCGGCGATATACTAACTGTTACGTACTCCACTCAGAATGCTCCCCCCCCTCCCCCCATTTTGAACACTGGTCTTACTCGTGTTAACTTTCTAGAACTATCAGCTCAAACTTACTAAAGTAAAACATCTCCTCTCTTTCTCTCTCTCTCTCTCTTGATTGTCGGACAGACGAATTCAGACCGGCTTTGTTTAAGAATGCACTACATGAGCGAGCTCTAAAGTCTCTCTTACATGCTAAAATCTGCGAGCCTTGTCTCAGCGGAAGTTACTCTTTTAGTCGCCAAGTCGCAAGTTATAGCTCCCATGCTTCATACAGGCCCTTTCTCACCTACCAGACAGCAACACTGTCATACACCAATAATAATAACAGTTGCCCATCGCAAACGAAGACTGTGACAACATCAGACATGTTTTTTTCAGATGTGACCACAAATGGTTGTACAGCCTCTACCGCACGTGGACAGCATCAGGTATTGGGCCGTCTTGCATTCTGTCCTCTCGTGCAGCTTACATTGTCTGCGCCACGTATGTGGCTCTGTCCTATACTATGAGAGGACCGTTTATGAGGGCAGCGCTCCATTGCTGAGTGTTTCGAAGCAAACAACTCTTGGAGACTACATAAATTAGGAAACTGTTCAGAAATACTTTCAGACAGTCTCTGTATTGTTTCTTCTGTCCAGACGAGCGGCTTCCTGTCTAATAGCTGGATATTGAGGAGCTTATAGTATATACGAACATGTCCGGTCCATCTGATCTGTGATCTCTAGCGCAGAGTTCGGCACTCTATCCTGCCAGCCGATCCTGAGCAGCCTTTGGAGACAGCTTACGTGACACGATATACTTTAATCCTAACTTAACTTAACGTCGTTATACTGGTTTAGAAGACTGCAGAGTATGTATACAACCAGTTTAATTTATATTACCTTGCTCTAAAAGCTATGCGCATCCAACCTATTTTTTAATGCATTAATTGTCTCTGCCTCCACTACTTCCTGTGGCAATGCATTCCAATAATTCACCATTCTCTAACAACAAAAATATTTCCTAATATCTAATATGGACCATTGTTTAGTTAATTTGTAGCTATGCCCTCTTGTTCTAGTAGGTTGTTGTATTTTGAAAAACCTGTTATAGTCTAATGGACCGTTCCTTTGATTATCTTATAAACCTGTATTACGTCATCTCGACTTCTCTTTTCTAGACACGGTAGGCCGGTCTTTCCTCATAACTGTAATTATGGAATCCCTTAATTAACTTTGCCGTTATTTTTTATATCCTTTGCAGCATGTTTCTATTCCCTCTATAGTAAGGACTCCACACCTGTACACAGTACTCTAATCTAGGTATAACTAATGTTTTATATAATTTGGCTAGCACTTCCTTACTCCTATGTTTAATACTTCTTTTAGTCATACCTAACATCGCATTTGCCTTTTTCACTACTACCTGGACTTGCTCACTCACTTTACCTGTATGATCTATTTTAACCTCGAGGTCCCTTTCCTTTTATTTATTTCTAATATTGTTCTCGCCCATTCTGTAATTATGTTCTATATTGGATCTACCCATGCGGATGTCTGTACATCTATCTACATTAAACTCCATTTGCCAGGTACAGACCATACTCGAATTTTCCTAAATCCGACCTCAATATATCCACTTCTGCTTTAGATGAGACACTACTGCATAGTTTTGTGTCATGATCGAAGTTTGCAATCATGGATCCCATTTCAATGTCTAAATCGTTTTTATATATATCAAGAACAAAACTGGTCTCAAAACTGAGCCGCGTAGCACTCCACTTTTTACTTCACACCACTCAGAGTACTCCTTATTTATGCCCACTCTCTGCCTTCTTCCCATAATTTAGGCCCCCAAACATTTACTCCTAGTCTTCCAAAAGCAGCGATTTCCTTGACAATCCTTTTATGGACCTCTAAATCGTTATTTGCTTCCTTTGTGAGGGCAAACTGCCGATGTAGGTTGCTGTTGTTGAATGAGTAGATTTACTCTATTGTGCGACTTGAAAAGGACGTTAAGTGGCGGTTTGTTGTAGTTTCCTCACATCCCTAGCATGCCTATGAAGGTGGACCGGAGTCCTCCAGGAGGTTGTATTATACTAGGCTTCATTTGCGTGTCGCCCACTACTATGGGAAACACGTCGATCCTTCACTTTGTTATCCAGGCTGTCATGAGAACAGCCCGTTTCCAGGGAGAACTACGAGGAAATCGATGGGAGGATCTTGGCCAGTATGTTATGCTTGATACTGACTAACAGCTATCAACTATTTTTAGATGCAGACCCTGTACAGTGATAATGCTTCGTGGTATGGATTTCAATTGGCAAGCAGAAACATTACTTTTCTTTTCTTTTTGTTGATGGTGAGACCACAGTTAGTGCTCGCAGCCGAAAACTCCTTCATTGTGATCTACATGTCCACTTCTGAACACGCGTTAATAACGCACTCATCAGTAAAGAGGAGATATACAATTGTTGCTTCTTTCACTCTTATGGGTAATCGTAAGCACCTCATGTTGAACGGAGAGCATTGTAGTAAACGCCAGGCAGGCAGGCAGGCAACATGTCACCATGGAACTGACGGTCAAATGTGAGATGCGTTTTTCGTGGAAGCTGAATTTCGTCATGCTCTTTCAGAGTCCGTCCCGTTGACAGCGCCGATGTCTTGGTTAAGTCAACACAAGTTGTGTACAAAACTCGAGGAAGATTCTGCAGTGTTTATTACAAGATTGACGATTACCCTTGCGCTTGTAAATGTGGACAATGATCGCATCTTTCAGCTCCTGTGGCATATAACCTGCATCCCAAATTGGGCGAAATGGATCTGTTAGCTTGTGTGGCAGCACAGGACCTTCTGCTTTGAACACTTCAACAGGAATATCATTTGAGTCTGGGGCCCTACTATTGGGCATTGGACCGAATGCGTTCTCGATCTCATCTGTGCTGGGTCGGATATCAATTAAATCAAGTTGATAGAAGCTTGAGACATGCATATTATTGCTAGGTCGCTGATGGTGTGCGGACAGTTTAAGATAGCACTGAGGTCCTCTACCCAACGCTCTCCAAGACGAACTTTGTCAGTCACCGTTGCTGTGCCATTAACATTACGGACGGGCGATGAGTGATAGGACCTGGGACCGTAGCCTGCCTTCAGGACATCAAAAACTTGTTCGAGTAATTAGTGTCTGCTTATTGATGAATTTCATTGTCTATGTCGCCGAACCAGGCTTAAATCTTAGCTCTGAGATGGTTCTGGAAAATCCTACGAATATTGGGGAACGCTATTTGGAAAGAGGAGAGGTCGCGTTGGGCTAGTAACAGCAGAAGATGTTTTTCATTTAACAAAGTCTAAATAGCCTTATCGTTCTCATTGAACCAATCAGGAACCTGCGAGCCACATCATCCAAGTTCTCAGAAGCGTAGTGTGAACAGCAGCTTTCAGAGAGGCGCATTTATCCTCCACTGTATCCATGCAAACTTGTGTATCCATCAGCCAATTGTCCAGCTCCTTGGAAAAGCCGTCTGTATGGGGCAGACTTGCCAGTTTGGAGATTCTAGGTCGATCGCCGATATGTTCTTGACGTCGTCGTCTGGGTTGTATGTAGAGATTCAATTTTGAGATGGTGAGCATATAGGCATCCAGAACGTTGCACCTTTGACACTGTGAGCCTATGGCCGTCCATAACTTTGCACCTTTGACACGGTAAGCATATGGGCCGTCCAGCACTTTTCACTTTTGACACGATAAGCATATGAGCCGTCCAGCACTTTGCACCTTTGACACAGTGAGCCTATGGGCCGTCCAGCACTTTGCACCTTTGACACGGTGAGCATATGGGCCGTCCAGCACGTTGCACCTTTGACACGGTGAGCCTATGGGTCGTCCAGAACTTTGCCCCTTTGACACGGTAAGCATATAGGCCGTCCAGCACTTTGCACCATTGATACGGTAATCATATAGGCCGTCCAGCTCTTTGCACCTTTGACACTGTAAGCATACGGGCCGTCCGGCACGCTGCACCTTTGACACAGTGAACCTATGGACCGTCCAGCACTTTGCACCACACGTAGCTTTTTGTCACTCGCACATCTCGTCTGGTGAGCACATAATCAATAAGATGCCACTGCTTATAACAGGGATGGATTTACGACGCCATGTTCCGAGTGGAGAGTTGAAACATTGTGTTTAGAGATGGGAGATTGGGAGACTCAACAGTAGCAGACCATTGCCGTTGCACCCTCTCTGTCATGCATCCCAAATACTCCTTCCTACGATTGATGGTTCTTCGTACTCTGGCATTTTCTTCTTCTTCTTCTTCGTACGCAGTCAGACAGTAACCATTATTTTTTCGAAAAAAGCGGCGGTCATCTTGAGGCTGTCGCCGCTGCCATAGAGCTTGTCTTGCAGTTCCGCTGGTGATGGCCACATCTGCTCTCTCTGATCCTCGTATGTCGGGCAGTTCTGCAGCAGATGTTCAGCGGTCATTTTACCGGTACCGCACGGGCATTCGTCGGTACACCCTATCTTTAATTTGTTGAATAGGTGGTACCTCAGTCTATTGTGGCCAGTGCGAAGTCTGAAGACAACGACCTGCTCTCTTCGGTTCAACTGGTAATAGGCATCGTTTTTGGTGTAACCAGTATGTTCGGTTTCCAGTTTGGTCATGTATCTGGCTTTGATAAGCCGTTTTGACTCTTCGTACGTCATACTAGTATCTGTTTGTGGTGTACTCTGGCATTTAAGTCATTAAGGAAAATGAGCTCAGACTTTGGAATCGAAAAGATGACGTCGTATTTTAGCTCCTGGTAAAATTTATCCTTGATAATCTCGGAGCCAGTCATTGTCGGGGATATGTGCTAATTAGTGTGGCACCTCTCCCGTGTATCAATGAGAGTCGAGGGGGTGAGGCACCATTAATCGGTCATTGATACCCTGTGGGAGCTCAGCAAGCCCGTGGACCAGATGAGACCTAATGACGAATCCGACACCAGCCTTAGGCCTTTCTGCTCTGTAACGCCCGCTCGAGAAGAAAGTTTAGCCACCCATAGCTTCTATGTATGATTTGACCCTCTCCATGTAATCTTGTCACACTTAATACAGCTGACACGTGCCATTGCTACGTTGTGAAGGAATTCTGCAAATTATGTCAAAGATTATATTTGCTATTTCTGAATATTGTCCTCGATTAGCATTCGATTTTTGCTGAACTCAACTTTGGATTGACATATATACGTACAATACATACATACTGAACATGCATACATACATACACACACACACACACACAACAGATTGAAGGCTGACCATGAAAAAGGTGACTTACGGAAATATCTGAGTCGGTTAATGTCGTAACTGTGCATGAGATGAGGCACACAGTAAGGCTCGTTCTGGAGATCTCTTCAAAACTTGACGCTGAAAGGCAAAACAGAATAAGCGAATAGAAAGAAAGAAGACATACACATAAACACAACCATACACATACACATGCACATACACATACACACAAACACATACCCACACACACACACGCGCGTGTAAGAGCGCTGATAATAATTACCATGGAAACCTGAGCTCTGAACATTAGACCCAAGTAAGTAAGCCGAATTGCTGCTGCTGAGCAGCGTAGTGGCAGAGCTCTCGATTCTCAAGGAAAAGGCTCAGAGTTCGATTCCTTGTTGTCTATAAGATCATGTGTGCCTATATGTAAACAGCTGCCTCATGTACTGCTAAGGAAGAGAAATTGACACCCTACTTCATCCAAAACTGAAGAGTAGTACAGTTACATCTCAAACACTGCATCCCCAGCTGCAATGGCGTCTATATGTCTACTGGTATCTAAAGATAAAATAGTCAGAAAAAGACTGGCAAAAACAACTGGCGGAGAAATGTGTGTTTTAAATATACACCCAACCACAATGTTTCCTGGTACAGATTCCTGTGGACCCCTTACTGTAGAGAAACCAATACGTAAACTGGACCTACAAGCAAATTATTGCAAAGCAAAGGCAAAGGCCGCCGTCCACTGTAGACGACGATGGCATACTTTATTTTGCTAGCGTTATATTTAGTAAGGATTAACCGCGCTACTTTTTATCCTCACTCTCTCGTTTCGTGCCGCCCGACGTCAGTGGCAAGTCAAGGACAAGACGACTAGGGGGCGACTACGAGATGCAAATTATTAACGGTGATTAAAGAGGGCTGTGCATGGGGGTTATCGATATTATCTTGCAAAACTACCAATGCTAGAATTCACAACATTCTTTCGTACATGTATTTCAACATGGAGCAATATCTGCGATTCCACTTTGTGAAGTTTGAAATGGTGAAGTAGACAATGATGATGGAGGAGGAGAAGAAGAAGAAGAAGAAGAAGAAGAAGAAGAAGAAGAAGAAGAAGAAGAAGAAGAAGAAGAAGAAGAAGAAGAAGAAGAAAAAGAAGAAGAAGAAGAAGAAAAAGAAGAAGAAGAAAAAGAAAAAGAAGAAGAAGATGAAGAGAAAGAAAAAGAAAAAGAAGCATTTTCTTCTTATTCTTCTTGTTGTTCTTGTTCTTCTTATTTTTCTTGTTCTTCTTCTTCTTGTTCTTTTTCTTTAAGTGATATGGAAGCTCCGGAAAAAATGTTGGGATTTCAATTGACAACTAAATACACTAATGGAGAGGTGGGGCATGGGGACTTAGTGGGCCAGAACACAGATTATTTCACACGACACAAAAAAAGCTATTTTGTTGAGAGCAAGTCATGAAAGAGCTTGTCACCCGATGACAAATGTAACAGGTCCGACTCCCGCAGAGAGGTCAGCATGCCATGGCATACTGCTCCTTACAACTCACACTCAGCTGATGCTTAGAACAATAAATGATCAACCAACCCAACCCCGATGCCAGCGCCGTCTGAGACTATAATTACCTTCGGTATTTACATTTAAAAAAAAATTATATTTGGTGTTCTATCCTGTTGCATATTGTTGCGGTGTACTGTGTTTTTTTCCTCGTAGTCAAGGGAATCTTATGTCAGTCTAATGTTCATGATTTACGTCCCATGGGAATCTGGACACAAACAAGATTGAGTCTGAGCCATGCTATCAACCATTTTGTCATGATGTTCGAACCCCAACCCCCACAACCTGAGTTATCAAAAGTGAGGAGTATAGCACAGTGCGCCAGGATATAACTTGCTATCGAGTGGTATTAGCGGGTGGGGGGGGGCGCGCAGGTGGAGGGCATAGCATAGAGAGATCATGCTGGACAGTGTAACGTGATGGCGTGGAATAAACAAGGTGCTAAACAGTTTAACGTGATGGCGTGGAATAAACAAGGTGATGGACAGTTTAACGTGATGGCGTGGAATAAAGGTGTTGGACACTTTAACGGGATGGAGTGAAATAGACAAGATGTTGGACAGTTTAACGTGATGGCGTGGAATAAACAAGGTGCTAGACAGTTTAACGTGATGGAGTGGAATAAACAAGGTGCTGGACAGTTTAACGTGATGGCGTGGAATAAACAAGGTGCTGGACAGTTTAACGTGATGGAGTGGAATAAACAAGGTGCTGGACAGTTTAACGTGATGGAGTGGAATAAACAAGGTGCTGGACAGTTTAACGTGATGGAGTGGAATAAACAAGGTGCTGGACAGTTTAACGTGATGGCGTGGAATAAACAAGGTGTTGGACAGTTTAACGTGATGGAGTGAAATAAACAAGGTGCTGGACAATTTAACGCGATGGAGTGAAATAAACAAGGTGCTGGACAGTTTAACGTGATGGAGTGGAATAAAGGTGTTGGACAGTTTAACATGATGGAGTGGAATAAACAAGGTGTTGGACACTTTAACGGGATGGAGTGAAATAGACAAGATGTTAGAAAGTTTAACGGGATGGAGTGAAATAGACAAGATGTTAGAAAGTTTAACGGGATGGAGTGAAATAGACAAGATGTTATAACGTTTAACGTGATGGAGTGAAATAGACAAGATGTTATAACGTTTAACGTGATGGAGTGAAATAGACAAGATGTTAGAAAGTTTAACGGGATGGAGTGAAATAGACAAGATGTTGGACAGTTTAACGGGATGTAGTGAAGTAGACAAGATATTCGACAGTTTAACACCAAAGAATGGAAAGAGAGAAGATGATGGACAGTTTAGAATCATAGAAAGGAAGAGAGAAGATGCTGGCCAAGTTTAGTATCATAGAATGGAAGAGAGAAGATGGTGGCTGGTTTAGATTTATAGAATGGAAGAGAGAAGATGCTGGCTGGTTTAGATTTATAGAATGGAAAAGAGAAGATGCTGGCCAAGTTTAGAATTATAGAATGTAAGAGAGAAGATGCTGGCTGGTTTAGAATCATAGAAAGGAAGAGAAAAGATGCTGGCTAGTTTATAATTATAGATGGAAGAGAGAAGATGCTGGCTAGTTTAGAATGGTTTAGAATCATAGAAAGGAAGAGAGAAGATGCTGGCTAGTTTAGAATTATAGATGGAAGAGAGAAGATGCTGGCTGGTTTAGAATGGTTTAGAATCATAGAAAGGAAGAGAGAAGATGCTGGCTGGTTTAGAATTATAGAATGGAAGAGAGAAGATGTTGGCTGATTTAAAATCATAGAATGGAAGAGAAAATATGCTGGCTGGTTTAGAATCATAGAATGGAAGAGAGAAGATGCTGGCTGGTTTAGAATTATAAAATGGAAGAGAGAAGATGCTGGTATGTTTAGAATCATAGAATGGAAGATAGAAGATGCTAGTCTGTTTAGAATCAAAAGAATAGAAGAGAGAAGACGATGGACAACTTAAAATAAAGGATTGTATGAGAGCTGAGAACTTTCATGTCAATTTACAACATAACCAGCGATATCATTTTGTAACAATCCACTATCGTCTGCATAGTTTGGCATGGCACACTGTGATGATTACCGTGATAATGATTACAGCGATAATACTAGTGATTATGATGATGAAGTACATGATGGTGGTCATGGTTTGATAATATTGATTATGGTAGCGATTGTGGGGGCTATATTGATAATGATAGCATATGTGGTAATGATTTAGATGATGATGATGATGATGATGAACATAAAGATATTTTATCGGTCAGTGACGTGAATAGTCACTAAAAGACTTAGATCATACAACGCAACAGATATGTGTAAAACGGTGTTTGCGATATATTCTTATAAAGGCTATACATGATCAGTAACTTTAATAACTGCTCTTCCCAATAATACACACTGGTCCCCATACAGGTAGATTGATAAATTAATCTTCTTCTTCTTCTTCTTCGTAAGCTGTCAGAAGTCAACTTGTATTTGTTCGAAGAAAGCAGCTGTCATCTTGAGGCTGTCGACACTGCCATAGAGCTTGTCTTGTGTTGCCACTGGTGATGGCCACATGCGCTTTCTCTGGTCCTCGTATGTCGAGCAATTCTGCAGCAGCTGTTCGGCGATCATTTTCCCTGTACCACAGGTGCATTTGTCAGTGCCACCTATCTTCAGTTTATTGAATAGATGGTACCTCAGTCTGTTGTGACCTGTGCGGAGTCTAAAGACCACGACCTGCTCTCTTCTGTTCAACTGGTAATAGGCATCGTTTTTTTGTATAGCCAGTATGTTCTGTTTCCCATTTAGCCATGTATATGGCCCTAATAAACCTTTTGGACTCTTCGTAGGTCACACTAGAATCTGGTTGTGGTAGTCTTGCACCTTGTTTTGCCAGTCTGTCTGCCTCTTTGTTGCCTTGGATGTTACAGAGGGATGGAACCCAGTGTGCCACTATTCTTTTTGGTGCGGACTGCTGGCATAGTTGACAGAGTACTGCTCTTAAATCAGTAAGTTCTGTATTTTTCTTGTTTTTTAGTGCTGTAACTACGGCCAGAGCATCTGTAAACAGGACTATCTGGCTTTCATTGATTTCGCCTTTGAGCATTGCTTCTACTGCAGCCTTCAATGCCTCTGCCTCCGCTCTGAAATTGCTTTAGTATTTTCCAGTTGCCACTGATAGTGTTATTTTTCTACCATTTGGTAGGCTCAGGAATACCCCTGCCTCTCCATTCTGTGTTGTGTTTGTTACAGAACCGTCGGTGTATGCATGGGTCCAGTCCATGCTTTGGTAGTTTTTCGCAATATACCTCAGGGTTATGTCTCTTCTTTCTTTTTCAGTCAGGCTATTCTTGTTTCCAATACCTGGTATATTTTCTACCACCTCCGGAATGATATGCTGCTTCCATGTGGGTTTGCGCACAGTAGGGATGGGCTTTGGTGTTGTTATGGTGTTCATCTTTGCTTTGGCCATTTCTGATAAGCTTCTCCGCTTTAGTTTCCCATTGCCAAATCTATTTAGTCTCTGATGCATTGGATGGTCTGTCAGTCTTCTGAGTTTCTCTGCTTGCTGCTGGGCTCTGCGGTCTCTTCTGTTGGTCATGGATTGCAGATTTGTAATCTTTTCAAGTTCTAAAATTGGCGTTGACTTCGTGCTTCCTGTTATAACTCTCATGGCTTGGTTTTAAGTTTGCTAATTTGATAAATGAATCTAACTTTATTCAACTTGTTTTAATGGCCATTCATTCAAAATCAGAAAACTCTGAGAGTAAAGATCGCGAATCCTATTATTTCTAACAGTGTTTCATATAATTCAGCCGAATCTGTTATTTTTATTATTTTTATTATTTATATTATTAATATTATTATTACTTAAACCTGTCACTATATTGGACTGAGTATAGGTACAACACAACATTTTTAATTACCCTACCTAGTTTATTAGGAATCCTCAATTCATTTGTTTGGAGTGCGGTATTATTGTAGTTGTTTATGTGAGGTTGCAAGCACCATCACAGCCCTCCTATACCACCTCCAACGTCACACAGGAAAGGAAAGTTGAATACATGTTACCTGTTTGTTTACCGAGAAGCATTTACCTCAGTTCATAGAACAATCCATGAAGAGTAGAAGACTTCCATACTAGTAAGAATTGCAGTTCTTGCCGCTCACACAGTTCCTCGGCGATAAGTTGTTATATTTTGTTTAAAATCAATCTTCCATAGACAATGTTTCAAATCTGAAATATGTAATAGAAGAATGAATGTCCTGTTTTCCCAGGTCTAGATAGTAGAATAATTGTGGAAAAAACATCCAAAATTATTTTAGTAAACACCACAAGATGTGTTGTTTGATGGATTTTACAAACCATTTAGGAACATGCATTTCGAAATATGTTTCCTGGTCGTTCGTCTTATCAATTTTTGTGTTCTCTCTTTAATCTACGGCTATATATGTTTAGCTTTCTTAATTTTGTAATCTAATTCTTGTTAGTAATGTTTCTTTGTAAATCTTATATTTTATTTACGAAATGCGATATTTTTCAAATAAAACTGAAACTCAATGATAGTGGGGGGGGGGGGGGGGGGGGGGGGCTGAGACATGCAAGTCTGCCAAGAACCCGATTCATTCGCTTGATCCAGCCTTCAAAACTCTCTTAATGTCTTATATGTGAGATTAGGCCGGTGTGGGAAACATCAATAAAGAAGGATTATGGACAAGTGCAGAGCAAACACAAATTAATAATATTATCGATAAACAAACAGCACAGGAATTCCTGCACTTTATTAAACAATTCCTACACAATTTACCAAAGGTGCAGAGTTTCGACATACCGTTAACATACCCTTTTTCTTGGTTCTGATAAGGGCAAGAGGTAAATGACCGCAACTGACTTCCTAATTAGTATGTGGTCTTACGGTGCTGGTTTGGGTAGCCATTTGTTTCAAATTTTGAGATCACGTGAAAAGCCCTACCGATGACAAGTAGTGAAATGCATATTAGAGCGTCATCCGGATGATACGAGGGTAGAAATGGATAAGACGAATGTAGCGTTCCCCATGTGTCGTAAATGACGGCTAAAGATGGGTATGCGTAGGGCTAGCAACTTCACCATGTTGTTGCGGAGGTCACCCGTATTAAGCTAGTTCAACTCTTAACGAATTGCAGTACCTCGTCTTACATCCCAAGACATACTTCAGAAGGCCAGCCGGAATCCTCCTATCTGCAGTTTATAGGGATTACAGTGTCGATCTTTACCTCGTTGACCAGACTCGCGGGGCACAGCCTGTTTCTAGGAACCCCGGCAACGATGTGATATTCCCTATGACCATGACGGTAGTCTTGGCCAACAACATCATCATAAAAAATCATTGTTATTGAAACCACCATAACAAATGCTCTGATACAGGCTTCCTGTAAATGGGTCATATATAGTAGTTGCACCATGCTCCTCGTGGTACTAAAAGGCTAATCATAGTAGAGTATATTACTTATCTTCATTCATCTCAGGGTGGGAGGTCACCTTTTAAGCATATCGTAAAGGTCACTAAGAAAGTTGGTTCTTGGGGCTGACATCATCACCATAAAATACGTCGCCATCATAATCAGTCACAGCAAACAGTCGGAGACATGGTTCTACTAAAGTGACTAGCTGCAGTTCAAACTTTGCTTTACATTGGAACACAAAGATGATTCAATGAATGAATGAATGATTGAATGAATGAATGAATGAAAAATATGCTTCTCCGAAAGATAATATAATATTGTTGACAATATCCTGGTTTTGTTGTTCTTAAACGATATAAGTGATGTTGACATGCTTGAGAGTTGTTATCGCTTAAAGGAAAACTGAATATCTCATAGAGAGATTTGAAGTCCTTCATGTCCAACCGACAAAAGAGGGCTATAGAATCAGAGATAGGCGCGTCGGATGTTGAGGTGAACGGTTCAAAAGCAGGTAGATGCTGAAAGGAAGCAGGTATTTATTGACCTTACGAATTGTTGTTCAGGATGAGATGTTGTTTCAGTTATCTCAATTGACTACTTTAGTTGACGTTCACATTTATAAAATTTTAAAAAAGACAACTGTTGTTTTAGCGAATCCAAGCGTGTGTTTTAATACTATAGCGGACTAGATGCACTTGTTATGCACGACCTCCGGTGTGTGTGGAGTAACAGAAAGACCTCACGTGGGACAAACATCCGGATCTACGAGTTCTGCGTTCTTCCAGTCCTGCTCTACGGTACCGAAACCTGGACATTACTGAAACATGATATGTCGAGACTAGAAGCCTTTCACATGAGCAACCAGCAGCGTATCTTGGGCATCAGATGGCATGGCAACATCCGCAATGTGGAGGACTTCGATAAAACAGGCCTGCTCCCAAACTTAGAAACACTTGACCGCCGCCGAATATCTTTGTTCGGTCATGTTGTACTGCTGGACCAGAAAACCCTGGCTCATAAGATACTTAACAAGTCGTTCCTCTGGGCCAAAAGTCTTCCCCCGACCGGATTGATGCGCAGAAGAGGCCGTCCCAGTACAGTATGGCTCCAGCAGATATCGATCTCCACGTCCGGCCTGGACTAGGCCTGTAAGGACACGGCAGCAATAGGTCATGGATGTGACCGACCGACGCAACGGGCCTCAGACGTCTAAGCGAACATTATTATTATTAATTTAGAAAAAAACATTTAAAATAAGGTCACGCTGCGGTGGGACTAAGAAATAAAATTAAGTGTAAAAAAATAGTCATAGTTATGGCCAGACAGCTTGCTAGGACGAAAACAGAAACCAAGCTTACGTTACAACCAAATGACTGTCATCAGTGACAACAAACAACAAAAATATGGGTTAACGGACCACGGAGAAAGGGATGAATACAAACATACATATATACACACATAAATACATACATACACGCACGCACACTCCCCCCCCCCCCATACCCGCCCACCCACGCACACATACACACGCATACATGCATATGGAGAGAAACGAGATTAGTACCACTGCCGTACTGATTAAATCCCGTATTATGCGACTAACAATGTAGTATCGAGAATGTAGAAATCTCTCCAACACATGGGATTACGCATCTAGGTCAAAAAGTCATCCGAGTATGAAAAGCATTCTGAATTTGAAGGAAGCTCTGAAACACTGCAACTGCATGACTCACGGAAAGTTTGAAACAGTTTTCGTACATATGCTTTGGTGGTGGGCCATGGGCCATGAGTCGGTACTGTATCAACTATTTGTACACGATTAGTGGTTTGTTTTTTTTTAGGTTTTTTAGGGGTGGGGGAGGTGATGGGTGTTTAACCAGTTCCTTGAAATCAGATATATATTATAATGACCACAGGGATCTAATGAAAATAAGCCACTCTCAATCATTACTTCTCTCTCTCTCTCTCTCTCTCTCTCTCTCTCTCTCTCATTTTCGGTGTTTATATATATATATATATCTTTCTCTCCCTCTGTCATTCTGTTCCTACCACTGTCTCCCTTTAGTTTGTTTGAACTCTATCGTTTTTAAACTGCCTCTGCACAAAGCCAGGCCCTGGAATTCTTGACTGCAGTGTCAGACAAGAAGATTGTTTATAAGTAGAAATATGTGCTGTTTATGACCATTTTTATCTATCACAGTTGTGTATGCCAATATTTAGAACAGAGATTAAGGACGCCTTCAAGCTAGAAGGTGCCCGTGTGAAAAGATGTGAACGCGCCCTACGTATCCCTATCCGTACACATCGTGATGACAAACTCGACAGTCCAGCAAGTCATCTTCTAGAAGAGATTCTTCTGATGTAAAGAAACTGATGTCTTGCAGGTAGGCTAGAGATAGCCGACGGCTAGCAAAGCAGTTTCCCTCCCATGCATGCTGAAGATGGAAGCAATATGTTCTCGAGCGCAGAACACAGTTCGACTCAACTAGACTTGTGAAGATGGTAACATAATTTACTGCGTAAGGGGCATTGATGTGGAGGTTCTATGGAAAATGAGGAAGTCGCAGAACGCTTTTATTATCGTGCATCTTCCTATTCTACAATCATGTCCTTTACTTTTGTCCATTGGTTATGTCCATTAGTTTTTCCATTGATTATGTCCATTGGTTATGTCCATTAGTTATGTCCATTGGTTATGTCCATTAGTTATGTCCATTGGTTATGTCCATTGGTCATGTCCATTAGTTATGTCCATTGGTTATGTCCATTGGTTATGTCCATTAGTTATGTCCATTGGTTATGTCCATTAGTTATGTCCATTGGTTATGTCCATTGGTTATGTTCATTAGTTATGTCCATTGGTTATGTCCATTGGCTATGTTCATTGGTTATGTCCATTGGTTATGTCCATTAGTTATGTCCATTGGTTATGTCCATTGGCTATGTTCATTGGTTATGTCCATTGGTTATGTCCATTAGTTATGTCCATTGGTTATGTCCATTGGCTATGTTCATTGGTTATGTCCATTGGTTATGTCCATTAGTTATGTCCATTGGTTATGTCCATTGGTTATGTCCATTAGTTATGTCCATTGGTTATGTCCATTGGCTATGTTCATTGGTTATGTCCATTAGTTATGTTCATTAGTTATGTTCATTGGTTATGTCCATTGGTTTTGTCCATTGGTTATGTCCATTGATTGTGTCCATTGGTTATGTCCATTGTTTATGTCCATTGATTTTGTCCATTGGTTTTGTCCATTAGTTATGTCCATTAGTTATGCCAATTAGTTATGTCCATTGGTTATGTCCATTGGTTATGTCCATTGGTTTTCTGCATTGGTTATGTCCATTGACTTTGTCCAATTGGTTTTGTCCATTGGTTATGTCCCTTGGTTATGTCCATTGGTTATGTCCATTAGTTATGTCCATTGATTTTGTCCAACTGGTTTTGTTCATTGGTTATGCCCATTGGTTATGTCCATTGGTTATGTCCATTGATTTTATCCATTGGTTTTGTCCATTGGTTATGTCCATTGGTTATGTCCATTGATTTTATCCATTGGTTATGTTCATTGGTCACCAGGATGAAGTCCATAGTCGTCTCAAAGTCAAGGACGTGGATCCTTAACCTCTGCCTCAGATCTGCACCCCGTGGCCAGGTCTGACATCGTATGCTACAATCGATTGGCCAATTCTGGAAGATGTGTTAAGGTCGTCAACTCTAATTGGGCTGTCCCTTGTGTGATATGATTGGAGACGATAGAGGTGTTTTAATAGTCTTCAGTGGTTCCTTCTTGAGTTAAATAAGATGACTTGTTTCTGTCTAGAAAGCATGTTGTCTTTATTAATTGCTGATGTTCCCTATTCCAATTGTAGATGATGATTTTAGTTTAAATGTAGTGTGCAGCTGTCTTTTCAATTTTTCCCTCCAGCTCGCCATAAGACATAATTGTTCTAATTTCTCGCGATCCCACATTGGAAAAGAAGCCAACGGACAAAGCTATTTTCAGATCTGATCTGATATTTGTATATTGTTCTGATCTGATATTTGTATATTGTTCTGAACTGATATTTGTATATTGTTCTGAACTGATATTTGTATATTGTTCTGAACTGATATTTGTATATTGTTCTGATCTGATATTTGTATATTGTTCTGATCTGATATTTGTATATTGTTCTGAACTGATATTTGTATATTGTTCTGATCTGATATTTGTATATTGTTCTGATCTGATATTTGTATATTGTTCTGAACTGACTACTAAAGTGATATGCAGTCGGTAGAAGATGGTCATATTTTTCTGGTGGTTGCTGACTTGCTTTGGTAAGCATTTTCAGTGTATCGATGAGTGTCACATAATCTGATTTGAAGTTAATTAATATTTTCAGTGCATCGAGAAGAGATAGATTCTGACCTGAAATTAGTTAATATTTTCAGTGCATCGAGAAGAGATAGATTCTGACCTGAAATTAGTTAATATTTTCAGTGCATCGAGAAGAGATAGATTCTGACCTGAAATTAGTTAATATTTTCAGTGCATCGAGAAGAGATAGATTCTGACCTGAAATTAGTTAATATTTTCAGTGCATCGAGAAGAGATAGATTCTGACCTGAAATTAGTTAATATTTTCAGTGCATCGAGAAGAGATAGATTCTGACCTGAAATTAGTTAATATTTTCAGTGCATCGAGAAGAGATAGATTCTGACCTGAAATTAGTTAATATTTTCAGTGCATCGAGAAGATATAGATTCTGACCTGAAATTAGTTAATATTTTCGGTGCCTCGAGAAGATATAGCTTCTGACCTGAAATTAGTTAATATTTTCGGTGCCTCGAGAAGATATAGCTTCTGACCTAAAATTAATTAATATTGTCAGTGCCTCAAGAAGAGATAGATTCTGATTTGAAATTAATGAATATTTTCAGTGCCTCAAGAAGAGATAGATTCTGATCTAAAATTAATTAATATTTTCGGTGCCTTCGAGAAGATATAGATTCTGATTTGAAATTAATGAATATTTTCAGTGCCTCAAGAAGAGATAGATTCTGACCTGAAATTAATTAATATTTTCGGTGCCTCGAGAAGAGATAGATTTTGATCTGAAGTTGGTGGATATTTGCAGAACCTCGATGAGTGTCACAGATTCTGAACTATTGGTCGTTCTTTCATATGAAGGAAAGGTATGTTGGTTTTTCTTTTAGTTGAGGGAAGGTATGTTGGTCTTTCATTTTGTTTGGTATTTCTTCCATGTTTATGGAACATCTGTATTGATGGAGATGTCCTCATGACACTATTCCCGTTAATGAAAGTTGATTTTTTTTTTTTTTTTTTTTTTGTTTGTTTGTTGCGTTCGCCTAATTTATCTATTCCCCAAGGCGTATGTGCGTTATACTGTGGTTTTTATTTTGCGCCTGTCGGCCCAGTGCATCCGACTTCAGCATTCATTTTATGTAAGGGTCTGCTTCCTCCTGCATTTTCTAAGGGTTTGCTTCCCCGGGGTAACGGCTGGTGCTGTGATGGGGATCGAACCCAGCACCTTCTGGTTGTGAGCCGTGCCACTTAACCACTAGGCCACGCCGTCCCCGATGAAAGTTGATTATCATTGCAACGTCAGCAGGTTGACCGAGGACGATGTCTTTATGATAGCTACGTAAGGTTATTTGTATATAGAGGACGACGTTCTCTTTTGTGATGGTTTGTAAAGTTAATAGATTTTGGCTTACAGAACAGCGATTTCATTTGTATAAGCACCTGCTCCTTGCGTCTGGCATGGGATAGACAGGTGTTTGTATACTTTCCTAAAGCCTGAACTGTAATGGCCGTCAATCCCTGTGTGTTTAGTCTTAGACCTGTATTTGTGCACTTTGTTTAGGTGTTCAGTGTTTCTTTGGCTGATGTGGTCCAGACTGACATGCAATTATCACGTGGTCCAGACTGACATGCATTAATCATATGGTCCAGACTAACATGCATTTATCATTTCGTCCAGACTGCAATGCATTTGTCATATGGTCCAGACTGACATGCATTTATCATATGGTCCAGACTGACATGCATTTATCCTATACTCCAGACTGACATGCATTTATCATATGGTCCTGACTGACATTCAGTTACCCAGTACATGCATGGCTTCCTTTTGAATACTTTTGTTAAAGTTCTGATTTCACCCTTTCTCTTATCACCCCCCCCCCCCCCCCCCATATCCCATTTTTGGCAGACAGCTACTCATGACGTAAGGTTTTCTGGCTGCTTTCTGTTCTGTCTTAACTCCATTCCACCCGTTACTTCCGCTTCTTTGTGTTTATCTTCCTCCTCTGCCATAACATATTTGATTGTGGTAGTTCAGGGAGGATATGCATATTATATTTCTCTACACGTAATCATCTTTGTCGGTTAGGTCATCTAGTTATTTGAATTTGTGACGTCAATCGTCCTTTGAACAAGACGGTCGTCACGTGGGTTATGGCTGTTTTGTTTGGGCTCGTCCAATCCGAATGGATCCGTCACTGTTGTTGTGATTATCGATATTAGAATACTTTATAGAGAGGGAGAGAGAGTGTGAGAGATTGGGATGAGGGGAGGGGAGAGATAAAATGAGATAGAGAAATAGAGAAAGATAGAAAGAGAGTAGAAAAGAGAGAAAACAGGGAACAAGATAAAGTGAGAACCATATTGAGGGAGAGAGAGAGAGAGAGAGAGAGAGAGAGAGCGCGCTAGAAAGTGAGGGGTGAGAGTGCGCACGATAGTTTGAGATAGAGCTAGAAGCTCACAAAAATTGAGAAAGAGAGCGCACAAGAGAAAGAAAGCGCGCGAGAGAGTGAAAGAAGGGACGAATCAGATAGAGACAGCCGCAGAAAGCGAAATTTGTGGGTGAGGCGAGTGGGGAGGAGAGGGGAGGAGAGAGCGTGAACGTAAGAGAACGAGAAAGAGAGAACGAGAAAGAGAGAGGGAACGAGAGAGGAGCAAGAGCGAAGGATCGTGAGACAGAACTCGCTACACAGAGAGAGAGAAGGAGACAGAGATTGTGAATATAAACTGATAATAATACGATTATAGATTGATTTGTCACTTGATAGTCTTGTGGGGGATCACTGACATTATGGATGTGCAGACAAAAACGAAGAAATATAATCTAGTATGAATGGGGATCACTGGAGTCCTGTCTGGACAGATGAACAGTGAGAAATATCATTTAGAATGAATGGGGATCTCTGGCATCATGGCTGTGTAAACAAAAACTGAGACATAGGATCTATCCTGGCTGTGGAATAATTGTAAGTAAAGGAGTTACACAACGAATACTCGGTGAAGAAGTGCTAGAGACTTCATTGTCTAAGGCATTATGTCTTGTGAATTGGGGTGGTCAGCTCCCTTCCACGATGCATTGCATTTCGTAACTATTCCTCATGTGTACACTTGCACCAGGGTAAAATGGGAGGTCTCCAGATCGTGGATCGGCTTGGCTTCGTTCATTCTCAATCTGCCACTACCAAACAATGAAAGGGCTTAAGTAGCAGAATGTAGTCCAGAGAACGGAATGCGTTGTGTCGTAGTTTACAGCTTGACTGCGATATTTGCACTTTTCGGTCCAACACATCCGACTTCAGCAAGCATTTTTTTAGTACCGGGTTAGCCTTCCCTCTTCTATCCCTTCTCCTTAGCCAATCTGCCCCGCTACAGCCTATTATCCAGGATCACCGCGTGGAGGTATAGAAGGGTCTTGGCAGCTTTGATTCGCTGGTCCTGACGCTAGCAGTCAGCTATGAGTCGCTGACCACTGCAGCTCACGCGCTGCCAGCTCGTGGATTGAAATAGATCAAATCTATTGATTGACCGTAAAACTCAGATCGCCATAATAGGAGAGTTGTTGTTTCTCCAACTTTATGTGGTGAATGTACGCTCCTCTCAACCATAGACAGTCTTCTTGGTTATAATAGAGCGTCTGAGCCCCCGAGATAGTAGTCGTGCATGCCTGAACGCTTGAGTAGCGTTAAAAAGTACTAATCCCCGAAGCGACTGCTGTCCTGCAACCAACAATCAATGAAGTCTTGTCTTCGTTTTTTATAAGTCTGCATACATACACAATTATCACACTGGTCGTTTACTGTCGAGCACATATTCCGTATAAGGCCACTATTGAAGGCTGTGCATGGAACTAGCAGCGTAGCCATATAAAAATCATTGCTACTGAGGCATAATTGTAAATAAATGGATTTAGGATTCCATAAAGGCTGATCAGGGCAATCCAAATTCAGCATTGGAAATTTTCTCCGCCTCCTGGACTGATTTGATAATGATGGTGATGACAATAATTTCTGATCGGAGTGGTACGTCGAAAGAAGACATCCATTGTAACCTTCCAAGAATTTGGCGTTAAAGACGTCTAAAGAAGGTTGTGTGTAGGATTAGCAAACGAGTCACATGAAACTATTTCCATGTATACCACTACTGCAGGGATTCCCATACAGGATGTCTATAAGGAGGAGAGCTGTAGTAGTGACCCTATGCTTCACATGGAACCAAACAAAGAAATGAACGATTGAATGAGTCAAATATGCTGAAGCCTTAAATTGGGACTCAGAAAGAAGTTGATCTAGCAGAAGCGATGAGAGATAGATTTGGACTGGTTTACATCTTTGTGTTCCATTTCTACGTATACTGAAGCCCTTGTGAAATATAATGATAAAAACGCCCATTCTCACTATCAAACGCCCACGCATTGCACCCGGAAACAGACTGTACTACAACATCCTGGTCAGCGAGGTAGGCATTTCCCCAGTAATCTCCAAAATATTGAGCCTTTTGATAGTCGTTTTTAGTTAACCTCGGAATATAGGAAGGACTACTACAGCAAGCTATGTCATAAAATCCATGAAAAGGGAAAACTGGTACAGATCATGTGCATGTAAACGGATCTAGCTTGCACACCCCGTAACACTTGTCCTTGTGAACCTGCTTCCTGGCGATGACGAAATATACGTAATATGACAAATGTGTTGTTCCTTTCTTCACTCTATCCGAAGTATATGGCCGCCAATTCAGTTGACCTCCTTTATGAAACCTGCGCTAAAGCACTGTGTGTGTCCGTTCGTGCACGTGTGTGTGTGTGTGTGTGAAATAGACGGCGCGCACGCGAGTGTCTGAGTGCGTGCGTGTGTATTTCTTTTTGTATATGTGTGTGATGTGTGTATGTTTGTTCTTTGTGTAATTTCTGTATCAATTTGTTTTACAGGACGAGGCTGCTTGCCTCGTGCACAACTCTCTTTGATCGTTGACATGAGGGGAGATACAGTTGCCGTTTTCTTCCCTCCCCAGTAAGGGACCCTGGATCCACTAAGGGAATGCAGTAGCTGCACCCTACTTACTATTTATATTCTGAATTATACCTAATATGGCTTGTGTACTGGGCTGGCAACTTCATTATGTAAAACAATGGTAGTCCAACTTGTAAAGGCATTCAATAGGCATATCGTATATATCGCTTTGAAGCTTGAAATCGGAAGCAACACATAGGCCAAATTTGTTCAATAAAAACCAATAAAACTAATTGCAGTGGTGGTTCGCGCACTCTGCCATAATGTGATTCAATTCATTTTTCTACTTGACAATATTTCTCTTTGGTAGTTGTTTCTGAATTCAGCAGTACAATAACAATGGCCGGAATGAAAGGTTCAGGTACTAGGAAACCTTGCTGTTTATGTTTTACTAATAATTCAATTGCATGAGCTATTTATGTTGCAGCTAATATTGATTGCATAATTAACTGTGCTTTCCCGGGGACGATTTAGGGTCCGGTGGGCCATAAGTAACAAGCGAGACATGTTCTGGCACTTATGATGTAATCCAGAGTGCAAAAGAACCACTAATACAAGCGCACGTAAATGCGTCCTAGAAGGAGATTGACTGTCATCAATACCCCATGTTCCTAATGTAGTGACAAGGGGGGGAAATCTACTCTATTAATTTAGAAAATGTGTATCTCTCCGTCAGTTTTTCTTCTGATGTTGCTGGAGATTTGCTGGCTAAATAACATGATGTCATCAACAGTGGGTTGTGATACGAGATGTTGCTCATGATAATTTTGTGCTGTCAAAACAAAATGGCACAACTACGGTAAGAGGCACTGCCCGGGATAAATATGATAGTTGTTTTTGCTTTTAGATAATCTGAAATAAGTATTGACTATTTGAGAATGGGAATTAGGGGGGGAGGGGGGGGCGGGTCTGTTAATATAGCAAATGGGTTTTATGGGAGAAACGATGGGCGGTTTGAGTATGAAGACATGCAGGTTGGAAGGAGGTTTTGATGTGCCAGCTAAAGGAGAAATAGACGGGTGGGTTGTGAGTGGTGACACGCAGGCATCAGGGAGGTTAGATGTGTGAGCTAAAGGAGAAACAGACGGACGGGTTGTGAGTGGAAGCATGGGTTGAGAGTCGCGTGAGTTCCTGCGGCAGGGGTGTGGGTCATAGGACGGGAAAAGAGAGCAATTGGGATGGGAGGGATGTGAGGGATGTGAGGGATGGGAGGGATGTGAGGGATGGGAGGGATGTGAGGGATGGGAGGGATGTGAGAGATGGGAGGGATGTGAGGGATGGGAGGGATGTGAGGGATGGGAGGGATGGGAGGGATGTGAGGGATGTGAGGGGTGGGAGGGATGGGAGGGATGTGATAGATGGGAGGGATGTGAGGGATGGGAGGGATGAGAGGGATGCAGGAAGGTTCTTTTTTTAAACGACCTACTTTAATTATCCTGTACAGCGCCTGATTAGAGACTTTTATATAATACATTAATTTGAGTGCGCCAATCAAGCTAGTGTTTTTTAAGTTCTTGAGATAACGCCCCGTCTTTTTAAAGAATGTTTACTTTGCGTTTCTAAATACAACACTATCACTTTAATAAGATCACACAACTTGCGTGAGAATGCGCTGAAACTACTTATCTCACGAACCTATAATAGAGAAAATCTTCATAGCAAGACGAATCCTACGAAAAGGCTGTGTTTCAGAAACAATACATGGCCTGGAGTGATATGGACAACGGTTTCGCAGATAACAGATGGAAGAAGATTGCACCACGCTACGTCACCTAACCATATCTTCCTCTTCTGTTTTGTTCATTCTTAAGCTCGCTCTACCAAGCCCAGAATAGGGTTTTGCAAATATCAGGATGTTGTTCGTAGAACGGAATGCGTTGTGTCATAATTTGACCGATATTTGCAGCTTTCGGTTCGACACATCCGACTTTAGCAGGACCTAACAATATAAGTGAATAGTTTGGAAGGCACTTCAGTTTCACGTTCCTCGTTTGTGTTTATATATCTAGTTTTACAACGAAATCGAACGATTTCTATAATATCTGGACACTGCACTTTTACACTGTTTCCTGATTTGAAAATTATTTGATCTGTGCTCCCTCACTGCCTTCATAAACCTCTTCTCTCATTCATTTTCATTCTTTTATGTTTTTCATTGTATGTTGCTTCTTACTTCTTTGCATGTCTTTATTTATTTAATTTCTCTTTTATCTTAGTTTCTCTTATTATGTTTCCAATTATGGTAATATATCGCGCCAATTCTCTTGCTGAAAATGTCTATTCAACTCATTGTAGCTTTCAACATATTTTTGTATCGTTTTTCTTTGTGTATGTTACTCGTTCTCCTATCCGTCGGCGTTTCGTAATCTGTCCCTTCTTTCTTTCATGCCTGTTCCCGTACGCCATCGTTCCAAAGAACTTCTTCCGGAAATAAAGGGCGCGGTTATTGTGATGTGGCGTTCTGGGAGATCAGATCGATATAAACTCGAGTATTAGATCAGTGAGACCACTTCAAAGTAGCCTACATAATAGCACGATATGGGTCTTGCATACAAGAATAATTGATTCACCAATACGTGTTATTCTCATTCAGTTTCTCTTACTCTCACTCCATTTCCCCAAAGAATTTAGCAGAAGTTGAGACTGCGGATGATAGTAATGTCTTCTTGCACAAGGATACCAAGCCAATACTTCGATTATAAAATCAATCATTTCCAGTAAATGTATTCGCGACTATATCACTAAATACAAACAAGACAACCACATAAATAACAAATTGCAAGGTCACCCGGCTCGAATTGCGATCCCACCATACTACGGCCTGTCCCAACTTTAATAACACAAAAACTGGCCACAACTTCTCAGAGGAATCGGAGATCAAAGACAATGAAGCATCTACAACAGAATGAGAACTGATGTAGATGATAGGTGCCCGTGTGGAGAGCATAACGTACCCGCTCGTGGAACACAGCCTACAACCATGCACGCTCACACAGGAATATGGGTGGCAATAGCGACACAGACGATATACAGAAGCTGTTCGGAGATAATGTAAAGTACTACATCCTGAATGGTTAGGGTCAGCCAATGCTGTGTTTCACCTCGGCTTCAGGAAATGGAACGACGGTATATTGAGGAAAGCTATTACAGTTTACTAATCATGTTAACCTACTTTGGTTGGTATATATAATGTATTGTATTCCTGTAAATCAACACAAGGGTTCCTCAGCGATGAAGGGGTTGAAACAGGAGCTGAGATGTATACCATGATTCATGTACGTAGATGTTGGTAATGACGTGGTTCATGGTAGTAAAAGGGAACGACATGTATACTGCCATGTAATACGCTGGTGGAATGCGTGCCACGTGATATTTTAGTTTAGTCGAAGAATCAACGTTATTGCACGTTTATCCCATAAGTGCTCTGTTCTTCTCCATATGTTTGGAGAATCAAAGCATAATGCACGAATTCCGTAGCACCCGCGAATATCCCGTAATAGACGGGATAGATTTTTAACATAATTTTAAATACGTGATAGTAAAAGGAGATTACATGGATACTGCCATGTAATACGCGGGTGTATGGCGTGTCTTGTAGCAGTCAAATAGAATGACATGGATACTATCATGTTCATATTTCGTTCGTTTATCACATGGATTGAAGGGTACTCTCTTTGTGGACAAGCTTTTCTCTTCCTGTATCCCCTGAAATGGGTGACTTACGCGGTGATTTGGATTAAAGTGAGGGAGAACTTCGACATTTGTCAACCTCACTCTCTCGTCCTGAGCTACGTTGGCCAGTGGCAAGACATTATTAATACGACTGAAGGCAACACAGGATGCAGATTTTTTCTCAGGGTTTACTTCTGATGCCTTTTCCTTTTAAGCAGGTATCCCGCAAGGCAGCAGAAGGGGACACCTATCGATGTGTGTCTGTCCTTTCTCATAACCGCAAGAGGTTGTAGGGACATCACTCAGCGTGTAAGGCATGTTTGTGGAGCATCTTGCTAGCCGGGCAGGACCCAATCTCTCCCGGGTGACGTATTCTACACCATTATAGTCCCGTGTCTATATTTCGCAGCCACACTAAAACAGACAATGTCTGCAGACAGGGAGAAAGGCGACAATCTCTGGAAGTTCAGCCTTGTGTACTAGATCGTGAAAAGACGACACGAATTTTATTTTACCGTAGAATTATTTCATATAGCCGATGTCCATGCCCGGATAATTGGAGGGGAAAAAGCAGAAGAAAATGAACGAATTAACTAGTCCAAATAAAAAACAACACGTTTTCGTGACCATAAGTGTTAGTCGAACTCCAGGCAAATCCGTGGCCTGCGGCATTCATAATGAACTAAAACATCAGAGCAATATTAGACCCGCAGCCGGTTAGCCGTCATCTTTGCTGCAAAATGTCAATACTGACATGTAAGAGGCTGATGGAAGATTGGCCTCGTGGTTGTAAAAGGAGATTACATGGATACTGAAATGTAAGAGGCTGGTGGAAGATTAGCCTCGTGGTAGTAAAAGGAGATTAAATGGATACTGAAATGTAAGAGGCTGGTGGAAGATTGGCCTCGTGGTTGTAAAAGGAGATTACATGGATACTGAAATGTAAGAGGCTGGTGGAGGACGGATCTCGTGGTAGTGAAAAGAGATTACATGGATACGGACATGTAAGACGCTGCTGAAAGGTGTGCCTCGTTGTAAAAAAAAGATTACACGGATATTGTCATGTAAGAGACTGGTGAAAGACGTATCTCGTGGTTGTAACAAGGGATGTTATGAAACTGTTATATACCACACCGGTGGAAGACGTGACTAAAGAAAAAGTTTTTCCTAAGTAGATGAATGACCACATCTGTGCATTGCTCAGAATCCAACCCCTTTTAAGGCTAAGTGATTTCAACGCTGTTCAAGAGCTCATGCCTGATAGTGGGCTGTTCTTTAATAGCCAAAACATCCTGATTTAACCGAGAAATCTATGGTTGTGGTTGAAAGTGCCCTATATTCACCAAATAGACGTTTAATTTGCAAATCAGCAACAATCTATGAACAAGGCGTTTTTAATGGAAAGACAATGAGCAGTGTCGATCCTGGCCAGCCAATAAGAAGTCCAGCGTAATCTACCAAGCTTCTCATAAAATGTCACTGATTAACTGTATACGTGGGACTGTCACTGATTAACTGTATGCGTGGGGCTGTCACTGATTAACTGTATGCGTGGGGCTGTCACTGATTAACTGTATGCGTGGGGCTGTCACTGATTAACTGTATACGTGGGACTGTCACTGATTAACTGTATGCGTGGGGCTGTCACTGATTAACTGTATGCGTGGGGCTGTCACTGATTAACTGTATACGTGGGACTGTCACTGATTAACTGTATGCGTGGGGCTGTCACTGATTAACTGTATGCGTGGGGCTGTCACTGATTAACTGTATGCGTGGGGCTGTCACTGATTAACTGTATGCGTGGGGCTGTCACTGATTAAATGTGTGCGTGGGGCTGTCACTGATTAACTGTATGCGTGGGGCTGTCACTGATTAACTGTATGCGTGGGGCTGTCACTGATTAACTGTATGCGTGGGGCTATCACTGATTAACTGTATGCGTGGGGCTGTCACTGATTAACTGTAAACGTGGGACTGTCACTGATTAACTGTATGCGTGGGGCTGTCACTGATTAACTGTATACGTGGGACTGTCACTGATTAACTGTATGCGTGGGGCTGTCACTGATTAACTGTATGCGTGGGGCTGTCACTGATTAACTGTATACGTGGGACTGTCACTGATTAACTGTATACGTGGGACTGTCACTGATTAACTGTATGCGTGGGGCTAGCAACCTCATCGTGTAAAGCAAATTGCTACAGAAATCTTACACTGTTTTCTACATTTGTTTTCTGAAGAAGACTCAGTGATGTGGATTCTCAGTGTCTCCCGCAAGCGATTATGACGACGAGGACAACAGCGTCAGGATAGAAAGATAGAAGTGGATGTGACAAGAAGAAACTAAGCAGAGCAAAGAGAAAAGGCAGAAAGGGAAAATATTGTGTCTTATATTCTCAAGTATTAACTATGGGCTAAATAAACCTAATATAGTATGAACTAGGAGTTGTGAAGAGTCATGAATGCCTCCGCGTCGTGGTTCGATACTTGATGTAAATACGCCTCTTGTTTCTTTGTTACTTACAAGCGTGTAACCTCCTTTTGACAAAGGTACGCCTATGTCTACTATACATATAGTCTTTTTGGCTATAGCAGGATGTGTGAGTGAGCAATCACAAAAAAGTCCATGTTCAGAACTAACTAGCCTTATGTTCTGGGAAAAATAAAATGCACTCTGGGCAAACCACGCATGCAGTTGGGCGTAAGAATGTGTTACTATTTGTTCTTTCATGCATCTTCAACTTACATATGTTCGTCCTGCCATCTGTTTTACATCTCTGAAAATATAAGGAACCGAAATGTGAGCAGTTAATTATGGGCAGGCATCCCTTCCACAGCTGTCTTCATCTCTCGGCTAGAAGATTTCTCTAGGATAGAAAAACACAAACATACCCGATCGTTCCTGTGGACAGTCAATCTGTTGACAGTGTAGTGCCTTGTGGATAGGAAAGTGAGCTCTACAAACAAAACTGCGTATAGGATAAGTATGGATAAAGGAATGAATGACTCATTTTACCAGAGATCCAAAGGTGAAGAAGAAGAAGCCAGGAGGAAAGAAAGAAAAATGTGAAGAAGAAGAAGAAATAATATGAAGAGAAAGAAGAATTAGAATAAGAAAAACCGTAAACAAAGAAGTGGAAGAAGAGAAAGAAAAAAATGTTAAAGAAGAAAGAAAGAAGAAGTTTCTAGAAATGGATCTAGCCACCGAAAACAACGCAGACAAAAATTCGCTGATTCGTGGACACAATCCGGATCTACCCTGATAGGTCATCCCCTGCTTAGAACAAGTGTCAGATATCTCGTGTCTCAGGGGAAATATGATATCGTCCAGAGCAAAGGTCGATCTATTTTAAGAGAAGTTAAAATAATAAAACTACTGTAACATGGGATGTAAATTCAACCTGTTCAGATCTCAGATCTAAGCTCCTCCAACGCTGGGGTACGCTTGTGTAACCACATCAACATGTAGTGACCGGATGTTGTCTAGGGCGTGTTGTTGTTAATATACTAGACTATAACTAACAGAACATTTCAAATAGTAAATTCATTGACGCTATGACGGTACTGATGGTTATTAGTTGATTTCAAATAATTTACAAACAGGTAAGGCTCAGTTACTGCACTGGGACAGACACACGTGGAAACCGACTGTACAGTTACAAGGCTTTTGGAAGGGATACAGAACAATCATGAGCAACTGACGAACAACAAAAACCGTGAGAAGGTACAATCTTATTGGATTCAATACGGCTTGATGCTGTAGTATCCATTGCGAATATATCGATAAAATCTGCCGTATCAACCCGAATTGTCTTCTTCTTCTTCGTACGCTCAACCCGTATTGGATCCGTTGTCAATTCTCAATGTTTTTGTTGTTCCTCGTTAGTCGTTTCCGTTTGTTGTTTGTTCCTGACTCCGACAGGTGGTCGCAAAGTGGGTTTCGTGTTATTTCTGTCCTGCTGCGGTAAATGAGCCTTTTCTGCTTATGTTGTTATCGTATTATGTAAGTAAAGATTGTTAAGAAATAAAAATGGTTAATGATTATAGACGTTCTTTCCAACTTTCTGAAACCCAGAAACAAAACTGACAGTACTTGCATTATTATAGACTATTCAAACTATCTTAAACAGTGCATGTGAGATTATCAATTATTCTGTTAGTTTCACGCGAGTGTTTATGGAGCAATGAATTTGGATTTATTAACTGGGCGATTTCTCACAGGATTAGTCCGTCCGAGCATCGTGTGTGTCATTCAAGAAGAGAAATGCTGTTGCTCTAAGGTTTGACCGTCTCTCTGGCAAAGAACAGCTTCTCCAAGCCACGGCGAAGATTCATTATGGCTGTATCAAGATATATTGACCATTAAAATTAATTTACATCAGGTGATATCCAAGCCTGATATATTGAGAAGTGTTTGAAACCGTGTTACATTAGCATTTGTATGTATGGCTCTACATCTTGATTGTCTTAATTTACTGGCATCCACCTGGAAGAACTATAGGAATGCAGAATAATAGCTGTTTGCTCCTACCGTTGACACACGATGTACATGGTAGGGTTTCAATTGATCCCTAACAGAAAAAAAAATATGTCGTACCGATGTTATCAACTCTTGTCCCCTCTATCATGCTAGTTTCGCGGTTCAAAACATATTTTAATTATTCATATGGCAGTTAGCCTACACACTGCGTGGCAACTGCAAGGGCAAGTGAGCTCTATTTCTCAGTCCTATAAATCCTCCTGGTAGACCACTATAAAGGGAACATGCTACAGTTACTGTTTATATATTTATCGTATATTCTCACAGCGCTTTTCGTGTGACTTTATATGGCTGGAAGGTGGTACCGCCACCAAAAAAGGTTAACTTTCTTGTAAACAATAACAGCGATTAAATGCACTTGGCTGTGAACTCAGCAAACCGCAGAACTGTCCACGAACATCAAAACTTAAATTATTTGAGGAAATGTGTAATTAAACAGGCGGGTGGTTGAACGAAATCATTAGAAACAGATTAGTTGTAAATATTGAATATTTGTAATAGCTAATAATTTCAAGTCTTTCCCCGTGGGAAGTAGGCACATTTTAAAAATGCATACTAATGTCGGATGCACTGGATCATTATGGAGTTAAACACAGTACAACACACTCATCCGTAATTTAAAAGAAACGAACGCCTGACACAAATGGGATAAAACCCATTATTTAGAAATAATCCAATAATCTGCGGTTGATCAGAACATACCACCATTTATTAAATGTACTGAATAAGCGTTGGAGTTGTAGAATGGTGAGATCTTGACAAAAGCAGAAGATTCTGTCATGCGTAGTGAGAAGCTCATAGATGTCCAGCTGTAAATGATATCGGACTTACTGCAAGGAATTACCGCTTTACTGAATAAGGAGCGGTCAATCAAACATGCTGCCATAGAGAATAAAGTGAAGTACTTGTGCAAAAAACTGGACAATCACGAGGAGGAAGCACTGGATATGCTCTAGAGGAAACACTGGACAACCACTGGAGGAAGCACTGGACAACAACTGGAGGAAGCACTGGACAACCACTAGAGGAAGCACTGGAAATACACTAGAAGATACACTGGACGTACACAAGAAGATACACTGAACAAACACAAGAAGATACACTGGACGTACACTAGAAGATACACTGGACATACACAAGAAGATACACTGGACGTATACAAGAAGATACACTAGATGTACACTAGAAGATACCCTGGACGTACACAAGAAGATACACTGGACGTACTCTAGAAGATACACTGCACAACTACTAGAGGAAGCAATGGACATTTTTATATCGTGATAGGTGACAGAGAAATAATATAAATTTATTGTTTTAGAATTCCTTAAGTCAAAACTGCTCTCTAGAAGAATGATGTGGAAGGATAGCAATATGTGTGTTAACGCACAGACACGTTAGAAGTTGATATTTAATGTAGGGCTATAGTATGCTATCAGGCGTTGCCCGGGATAATTTTGAAAATAGGTCATTGTTTAAACACTATCTATCCGTCAAATCCAAATTAGACTCCCATCCTACGCTTCAACATGCCATCGTTCCGCCACTGAGCACACCCATCTCTGCCAATTACTTCCCTTCTCAATGCGCCTATCTGTTTCCACAATACCGCAAATCTCTTATCCTCCTCCAGCAAACCGTTGATTTCAACCCACTCAGCTCACCAATCTCTTCCTTTCCCTCAACCCTCCAATCTCTCCCACCCTCTGAAATCAAACTATCTATCTCCCCGTGCAATATTCTCCTCCTCCACCCCCATCCCCCACCAATCACCACCCTCCAATGTACAAACTCTTTCCTCGTCAGCCAACCTGTGTATTTCCTTCCATTTTGAATACCCAATTTCGTCTGGAAAATAACACAATTTTTAATACACACAATTCGATGGTAAATACAAATGAAGCCAACAATTTTCATATAATAAATAAGAGTAATTTTTTTTTAAATTTGAATTTTTATAGTGTCAAAATCAGTTATGGTGTTTTTGTTCATGATGCCAGCTTATCGCCTAAGTATTTGCTAGTAAATAACATTCTCTGTGCAACCATGGGTCGTAAAGTGAGCCACATAAATATTCAGCCCCAGTTTTTGAGGAGATTACCCTCATAATTTGTATAATTAATTTGGTTGCGTCCCTTGAATTATATTATATTTATATTAATCATGGAGACAATATGCTCAATAACTCGTAAAGGGCTTGACGTAAAGACGTGAAATAGGTTTGACTGATCTACAAATTTTCTGTAGAATATTCATTGAAAGTTTAAGCTGTATAGGCTTTTCCCTTTACGAGGTATTGCGTTTTCAGACATACAATTGAGTGTAACAGTATTAGATCAAAGGATGATTTTAAATAGACGACAATAGATAACACAGGAGGTAGACTTTAGATATTCCAATAGACAGACAGTGGATTATATAGTAGACAGATAAGACATAATTAGATAATGATTAGACAATGTATAATACAATAGACAAATAATATATAAAACGGTAGGCAGACATGGTATTGTCTCCACGGACTTGTATACGTCTTTAATATTTGTTGGTCTCTTCATTAGTCAACCGCTCATTTTCACTACTGTCTAAAACAAATTATTACCAACGGTCAATAGTCCTCTAAACATTTTATTGTCCGTGGTTGGTGTTTGTGATACATGGAACAATGCTTGCTCTGAACCGTCTATTTCATTCATCTAAAACTGTGGATTTGACAGCTGTCAGTCACTCACAGGATGGAGTACTTGCCACATCCATACATCGGTAGGTAGCTGAATACATATGTATCTTGTTATAGATGTAAATGTTATCGAACTCTGTAAATTATTATATTTAACTTAATTCTTCTTGTATGCAAATGTAAAGGGAAAATAAGAGTATTGAAAGTATTTACATAAGTCTGGTGTGATATTTAAATTGGCGCTTGGGGAGAAAAGATTTGATTTTAGCTTGCAAAATGTGATTGTTAGAGGGTATACGTGGCAGACCTGTTAGAATATGTGTACATCTTGGCAGTGGAACGGGATTCAATCCTCGGTCTCAACATGCACACTAGTATATATATTTATACTAGGTCAAAGCAGCGAGAAAGGGAATTGGTAACATCACCTCAGAAACATCTGAAACCTAGACAAAGAAGTCTTGAACACTTTATCCCCGATGGGACCATCTACCATGGGACTACATTTGCCCTTATCATTCCAATGTTTACTTCTCCAAGGAGCTGCCCAAATTGTGGTGTAACGTAACAAATATTAAGAAATTATATTCAATGTTTCCTGAATATTCTGGGACGACTTCTTCATAATTGAATTGAACTAATTGTGTATTTCAGCTTTTACAAGAAATGGTATATTCTTCTTCTTCTTCGTTCGTTCTCAATCTCCCACTACCAAACACTGAAAGAACTTAAGTAGCACAATGTAGTCCAGAGAACGGAATGCGTTGTGTCGTAGTTTACAGCTTGACTGCGATATTTGCACCTTTCGGTCCAACACATCCGACTTCAGCAATAATTTTTTAGTACCGGGTTAGCATTCCCTCTTCGATCCCTTCGCCTTAGCCAGTCTGGTCTGCTGCAGCCTGTTATCCAGGATCACCGCATGGAGGTGTAGAAGGGTCTTGGCAGCTATAGTTCGCTGGCCCTGGTGCTATCAGTCAGCTATGGGTCGCTGACCACTGCAGCTCATGCGCTGCTCAGTATCTTGATCCCTCAAGAAATCGTATGAGCTTTTTGAATGAACACATCGTTCTCTGGACAACATCCTGCTTCGTACAAAGCTCTTTTCTGGGTTTGGTAGCAGGAGGTTGAGAACAAACGATGAAGAAGAATTAAGACCATAACATTTTGTTGCAATTAGATCGAATTACTGGTTTTAAATAGATTAACACGAGTATTGCAATGATTGAAAGAAATTAGTTGATTAAATTATCTCATTGTGTTTTTACCGTTGACTGGAACACGCTAGGTGAATTATCTCATTGTGTTTTTACCGTTGACTGGAACACGCTAGGTGAATTATCTCATTGTGTTTTTACCGTTGACTGGAACACGCTAGGTGAATTATCTCATTGTGTTTTTACCGTTGACTGGAACACGCTAGGTGAATTATCTCATTGTGTTTTTACCGTTGACTGGAACACGCTATATGAAGTATCTCATTGTGTTTTTACCGTTGACTGGAACACGCTAGATGAATTATCTCATTGTGTTTTTACCGTTGACTGGAACACGCTAGATGAATTATCTCATTGTGTTTTTACCGTTGACTGGAACACGCTAGATGAATTATCTCATTGTGTTTTTACCGTTGACTGGAACACGCTAGATGAATTATCTCATTGTGTTTTTACCGTTGACTGGAACACGCTATATGAATTATCTCATTGTGTTTTTACCGTTGACTGGAACACGCTAGATGAATTTTCTCATTGTGTTTTTACCGTTGACTGGAACACGCTAGATGAATTATCTCATTGTGTTTTTACCGTTGACTGGAACACGCTAGATGAATTATCTCATTGTGTTTTTACCGTTGACTGGAACACGCTAGATGAATTATCTCATTGTGTTTTTACCGTTGACTGGAACACGCTAGATGAATTATCTCATTGTATTTTTACCGTTGACTGGATCACGCTAGATGAATTATCTCATTGTGTTTTTACCGTTGACTGGAACACGCTAGATGAATTATCTCATTGTGTTTTTACCGTTGACTGGAACACGCAAGATGAATTAACTCATTGTGTTTTTACCTTTGACTGGAACACGCTAGATGAATTATCTCATTGTGTTTTTACCGTTGACTGGAACACGCTAGATGAATTATCTCATTGTGTTTTTACCGTTGACTGGAACACGCTAGATGAATTATCTCATTGTGTTTTTACCGTTGACTGGAACACGCTATATGAAGTATCTCATTGTGTTTTTACCGTTGACTGGAACACGCTAGATGAATTATCTCATTCTGTTTTTACCGTTGACTGGAACACGCTAGATGAATTATCTCATTGTGTTTTTACCGTTGACTGGAACACGCTATATGAAGTATCTCATTGTGTTTTTACCGTTGACTGGAACACGCTAGATGAATTATCTCATTCTGTTTTTACCGTTGACTGGAACACGCTAGATGAATTATCTCATTGTGTTTTTACCGTTGACTGGAACACGCTAGATGAATTATCTCATTGTGTTTTTACCGTTGACTGGAACACGCTAGATGAATTATCTCATTGTGTTTTTACCGTTGACTGGAACACGCTAGATGAATTATCTCATTGTGTTTTTACCGTTGACTGGAACACGCTAGATGAATTATCTCATTGTGTTTTTACCGTTGACTGGAACACGCTAGATGAATTATCTCATTGTGTTTTTACCGTTGACTGGAACACGCTATATGAATTATCTCATTGTGTTTTTACCGTTGACTGGAACACGCTAGATGAATTATCTCATTGTGTTTTTACCGTTGACTGGAACACGCTAGATGAATTATCTCATTGTGTTTTTACCGTTGACTGGAACACGCTAGATGAATTATCTCATTGTGTTTTTACCGTTGACTGGAACACGCTAGATGAATTATCTCATTGTGTTTTTACCGTTGACTGGATCACGCTAGATGAATTATCTCATTGTGTTTTTACCGTTGACTGGAACACGCTAGATGAATTATCTCATTGTGTTTTTACCGTTGACTGGAACACGCTAGATGAATTATCTCATTGTGTTTTTACCTTTGACTGGAACACGCTAGATGAATTATCTCATTGTGTTTTTACCGTTGACTGGAACACGCTAGATGAATTATCTCATTGTGTTTTTACCGTTGACTGGAACACGCTAGATGAATTATCTCATTGTGTTTTTACCGTTGACTGGAACACGCTATATGAAGTATCTCATTGTGTTTTTACCGTTGACTGGAACACGCTAGATGAATTATCTCATTCTGTTTTTACCGTTGACTGGAACACGCTAGATGAATTATCTCATTGTGTTTTTACCGTTGACTGGAACACGCTAGATGAATTATCTCATTGTGTTTTTACCGTTGACTGGAACACGCTAGATGAATTATCTCATTGTGTTTTTACCGTTGACTGGAACACGCTAGATGAATTATCTCATTGTGTTTTTACCGTTGACTGGAACACGCTAGATGAATTATCTCATTGTGTTTTTACCGTTGACTGGAACACGCTAGATGAATTATCTCATTGTGTTTTTACCGTTGACTGGAACACGCTATATGAATTATCTCATTGTGTTTTTACCGTTGACTGGAACACGCTAGATGAATTATCTCATTGTGTTTTTACCGTTGACTGGAACACGCTAGATGAATTATCTCATTGTGTTTTTACCGTTGACTGGAACACGCTAGATGAATTATCTCATTGTGTTTTTACCGTTGACTGGAACACGCTAGATGTGTTTATTTAATTGCATATTTGTGTATGTTATTTAGTTCTTCATTGGTCAATGAATGACGACTCCGTCATGGACCTTATGTTTGATGACGTCGTTAAATACAGTAGCACCCTACATTCACTTCATCAGTCGTTGTTTTCCCAAGCTCTGAATCACAGTTGTTATTGTGGCTTCTATTGTTCTTTGCCAAGTTGTCCTCGGTCGATAGGTTTCGCCTTCTGTCTCAGGTCCAATGCATGGCCGTTCTGGTTATCATAACAGGTTCTCTTCTCCAATCAATCAAAATCCTTGCGGCTCCCTGTGGAGCATATGTCCTCAACAAATACTCGTCGTCGTCTTATTGTGAACTATCAGAGCCAATTCTTTCCATATCATGATTGCTGCCTTTACATTTCTAGTTTCCTCTTCCGTGAGTGTATATCTTCCTCTACTTCTCTTACCCTGTGGATTCCATAACAGAGCTTGGCTGGTAACGTTATCCACCGGTTTCCGTAATGTGTAGCCTATCCATCGCCATCACCCCCTCCGTCTCCCATGCTCCACTGGTGTTTGTCCCGTTTTCCCCATCAGTTCCACGTTTGTGTTCTTGTCTTACCATTCCCTCCCTTGTATTTTGCGCAGGCAACCATTGACGAAAGTCTGTAACTTTTTCATAAGTACCGGTGTTGTCCTCCTTGTTTCAGAACCATATAATAAAACATATTTATCGTTGGGGTTTTTATTTTGATGGTGGTGTTAATTTATTTTGACTTCCATAAATTCCTCAATGCAATGACAGCTTTTCTCGCCTTCTATGTTTTTAACTCTTCATCTTCTTCGTACGCATGCTCTTAACTCAACATCGTTTAATGCACCTCCTACTATGTCTATGATGCTGCCAAAGTATGTGAAAGACTCCACATTCTGAAGGTGGGTGGCTCCCAGCCTAATTATATAATCGTTATTTGAATTTATTTTCAAAACCTCAGTTTTGTCTCTGTGTATTTTTAGCCCCAATTGTAGTGACCTCTCTTCGAGTATGCGTATCTTATTTTGCATCTGGCTGTGGGTAGGAGACAAAAGAGCCAAATCATCGGAAAAGTCGAGATTTTCAAGTTGTCTCGTCAATGTCCATTTAATGCCGATGTCGCTTGACGATACTGTCTTCATAATCCAGTCAATGGCCAGCAGGTTCTCTTCTTAGGATACTGATAATAGAATTCCATCATCGACGACCATTTACGGTGGTCTGCATATTTCACTGTACGAGGATTGTGATTGACCAGAAAATGGGATCAACATTCGTAATTTAGAGGTTTACAAAAATATTTCTTTAGGTAACTAAATATGACAATAATGGGAAAGCTTTTGTAGACCCACCTTCACATAAGGTCTCTAAAATGCCATGATCCAACATCACAGAGAGCTGAGATCCAGTACAGATAAGGTCTCAAACACATCATGATCCCACATCACAGAGAGCTGAGATCCACTACAGATAAGGTCTCAGACTATGATCCCACATCAAAGCGAGCTGACATCCAGTACAGATATGGTCTCTAACAGACCATTTCCAATAGAAGTGCCTGTGATAGGTCTATCTTCATCTGTTGTTCTTATAGTGGCGTGTGTTTGTCCTTTCTTCCCTTTCCAGTATGGACGTATAGTGGTGTGTGTTTGTCCTTTCTTCCCTTTCCTCTCCCTTTCTTGTGTGGACGTATACTGGTGTGTGTTTGTCCTTTCTTCCCTTTCCAGTATGGACGTATAGTGGTGTGTGTTTGTCCTTTCTTCCCTTTCCAGTATGGACGTATAGCTGTGTGTGTTTGTCCTTTCTTCCCTTTCCTCTCCCTTTCCAGTATGGACGTATAGCTGTGTGTGTTTGTCCTTTCTTCCCTTTCCAGTATGGACGTATAGCTGTGTGTGGTTGTCCTTTCTTCCCTTTCCAGTATGGACGTATAGCTGTGTGTGTTTGTCCTTTCTTCCCTTTCCTCTCCCTTTCCAGTATGGACGTATAGCTGTGTGTGTTTGTCCTTTCTTCCCTTTCCAGTATGGACGTATAGCTGTGTGTGTTTGTCCTTTCTTCCCTTTCCAGTATGGACGTATAGCTGTGTGTGTTTGTCCTTTCTTCCCTTTTCAGTATGGACGTATAGCTGTGTGTGGTTGTCCTTTCTTCCCTTTCCTCTCCCTTTCCAGTATGGACGTATAGCTGTGTGTGTTTGTCCTTTCTTCCCTTTCCAGTATGGACGTATAGCTGTGTGTGTTTGTCCTTTCTTCCCTTTTCAGTATGGACGTATAGCTGTGTGTGGTTGTCCTTTCTTCCCTTTCCTCTCCCTTTCCAGTATGGACGTATAGCTGTGTGTGTTTGTCCTTTCTTCCCTTTCCAGTAATGACGTATAGCTGTGTGTGGTTGTCCTTTCTTCCCTTTCCTCTCCCTTTCCAGTATGGACGTATAGCTGTGTGTGGTTGTCCTTTCTTCCCTTTCCTCTCCCTTTCCAGTATGGACGTATAGCTGTGTGTGGTTGTCCTTTCTTCCCTTTCCTCTCCCTTTCCAGTATGGACGTATAGCTGTGTGTGTTTGTCCTTTCTTCCCTTTCCAGTATGGACGTATAGCTGTGTGTGTTTGTCCTTTCTTCCCTTTCCTCTCCCATTCTTGTGTCAACGTAAAGTGGCGCGTGGTTATCTGTTTTTCTCATTCCTGCATGAACGTGTAGGGACGTGTTGGTGTCCTTTCTTTCATATCCCGTATTAATGTTTAGTTCAGCTAGGTTAAATCATTCAGGAAGATATTCTGAGCTTACTTTCTTCAGCTGAATCCATAAACATGACTTTCAATTTCTAATCTGCTAAGTTTGTGGAATGCCCCACAATCCCGGCTCATTTTGCGACAAACAGGCTAATATATCGATCTAACTAACTCAGATCTCATTTATCTATTTAGGAAATTTAAAGGCCATGGGAAAATCTGACTCCAGTAAATGTTGTTTTGGCGTTCTGAATGTCTCACTTGATATCCTCAAAAACTTTGTAAAGCATAAGATCAAGAATGTCCTTGTGATTAGCTCACACATAAGCACATTGCCATAGCCCCATAATGCTTGTAAGTGTGTGAGTGAATATACATAAATATCACCACTGGTCCACCGTGGCCCAAGACAGAAGACAATGGAAACGAAGTTGTGACCCACAGCTGCGTGACCTCCTCTGAGGACCGGGTGGTCCAGTAACTCAGTAGAACTATATATTTCTATACGCATACACTATGTCTATACGCATACACTATTTCTATACGCATACACTATTTCTATACGCATACACTATTTCTATACGCGTACACTATTTCTATAGGCATACACTATTTCTATACGCATACACTATTTCTATACGCATACACTATTTCTATACGCATACACTATTTCTATACGCATACACGCGAGAGGGGCAGTCGGTAAGTAACAGCAATTTTGGTCATTAAAAATATACAAGCGTGCAAACCAGAATTTGCGTGTGTCTTATTTCTCGACATAGTTCCCATGTCTGGCAACACACTTTATCCACTAGCTTGTTGATACCCTCTAGAAAAAACTTCTTTTAGTGTTACCATTACAATTTTGAACCCCCTCTGTTACCTCGTTGTCAGCTGCCTTTGGACCCATCTGCTACACACTTTCTTATTATCGAGGTCATCATAGACAATTTCTGCGCCGTGACTGTTCTGCGGCTACGGCTGTTTAATCAATAGTGACTCGCCTTTTGGCACGGACTAGCTGGTCGATCTGGTGTTTCACTGTGTCGGTTGCTACCATTGTTAAAATTCCACACCGTTGTTTCTCAGTGACGTTTTGTCCCGTTTTGAAATCTGTCTACCTTTCATACACTCTCCTCAGACTCAACTGTCTCCATACTGAACCTTCATTCTTATGTGGATTTCAGAAGGTTGCCCACCCTCTAACCACAAAAAACAAATAACGTCTCATTGTTCACTCTCGATGTAAGTCGACAGTGGGGCGTCCATGGTGGACGCCATATTACTCCTGCGCATATTGCTTCATTGTCACAAACACTACATGGAGTATTGCTAAAGAGCCAATTTGAGTCCAGAAATAAGATTTTCCGTTGTGGATACTCTTCCGTACACTTTATAATAAAATTACTGCTACTTAATAATTGTCTCTCATATAAGTATAGATACACGGTGTAATAAAAAAAGTATGTAGACTTACATCATAATTCCAGAACTATGGAATCAAATACAACCGGGTGTTGCTATGCACAGGTTAACCTCTGAACTTTATATTTACGTAGTCGGAACAACGTCTGGTTTGTTTGCCTTAGTGCTGTGTTTTTATACATGGGAACCAATATATATATATATATATATATATATATATATATATATATATATATATATATATATATATATATATATATAAAGGAAGCTATATAGTAGACACTGCTGTCGGGGGTGATTTGATGTGTTTTACTATTATTGCACTAGGCCACAACTTAAATATGAGATGGGGTTGCTTTCTCCGTTATTGCTTCCATTTCTTCAGTAAGTCGGGCGTCTATTTTCAGCTTGGTCAACTACAGCCTACCGATATTGGGAACCGCAACATGTGGTTTTGCCGCGAAATGCACGTGTTCTGCTCGTAGAGTTATCAGGTCCCCACCCCCTCCCCTACACACACACGCGCGCACACGCACACACACACACACATACACACACACGCGCACACACACACACGTGTTCTTTCCTATTGGTAATTTGCAGTCACCAGTATTCCTACCCTGCGTCACTATATCATATTTTCGTATAAGTATTCGTTATTGTGACTTCTGTTCTACGTATGCTATTTCTCTCTATTCCTGATGATGAATCTGTCATACACAATTTTGTCCAAACAGCAACGAGCTTAACTCGTTAACAATGTATCAACCAACTTTCTTCTTCATTTGTTTACGTATGGGTTTCTTTCTCTTTCATCATTGGCGTCCCAGTCTCTGTAGACCATGCTGTGGCACCCTGTGAGTCTTGTCCAGCTCCGTCTCCGGTAGACCATGCCGTGGCACCCTGTGAGTCTTGTCTCGCTCCGTCTCCTGTATTTCGACACTGTCTGCTTTGACTGTAAAGGCCAATCCGCGAACGACAGTACCTGCCACAGGTCGTCCAGCCGTGCTGGGGAGGTTGACTTGCCGGGGTATCCCCCGATCTCCTCAGTCTTTCTCTTTTCTATGTCGATAAAAAGCCTCTACGAGCGTCAGCAGCCACTATGTTCCTTCCAAACAGCTCGATCCTGAGCAATGTTTTCCAAACCCTTATGATGGGATGCCGCAGGATTTCATGTCGTTCTTGAATAGCAGTGTAGGGCGATCAATTCCTCTAGCTAAAATGGCCAACTGTCTATAGAGGATATCCTTTGGCGGTCCCTAATCTTCCATGTGATAAACATGCCTCAAATATTGAAGGCGTCGGGGCAAGTACGTGCTGTGAGTATTTGTTAGCTTCAAAATAACATTATGTGGCTCTCTCTCTCTCTCTCTCTCTCTCTCTCTCTCTCTCTCTCTTGCCTCACAATCCTCAATATACGTCGTACGCACCTCATTTAAAAGGCGTTAGGCCGCTGCTTCTGCTTAGTGTACGTTCTTTCTTTCTCTCTACCACCCTTCTATATACCCTGCCCATATTAGGAAACTTATCTGATGTCCCCAGATAAGGGTTTCCATCCACATAGTTTCAGCCCGCACAGTTTCTCTAACTCGAATCTGGGACGCAAAGGAACAGCTTTCTGTCAAATTTGTTAACGGGCGACTAAGAAGGGCATCACTAGAACTAACAAACTTGGCAAGCTTAATCAAATAAACCACGTTTATAAGAACACTTCAAGTGTTATGACGCAGGTTTCTGTAACTGTTCAGCTCAAATGTTGTGAAAAGGAAATACGTAAGAACCACTTTGCTGAATCGACTTGTCTAAGTTGATCTTCCGTAGTGTATACACTTTTTCGTAGAGGAGGAATATGTGTGTTTTGATTCAAAGAGCTACTCCAGCAGCAGTATGGCTACCACGAGGTCTCCCAAGCGATAAACATCGGCAGCTAGAAGGCAAGCAGAAAATGTATGTCTTTCATGCAGCCTGGAGACAGCTTAGGCTAATGAAAGCATGGTCCTATAGAAATGGTACGACATGATTTCGTTTTAAAACAAACGAAGAAGTAAATGTTTGACTTGTACCAAGGCACGTTCCATTCAATCCTGAAAAGCAACCTAGGTTATGCTGAGGATCTCTCATGTATTGTTTTTGTGGGGCAAAGATGCAACAGTACATCAGCGACTTCGCTGTTTGTACTAGGGTCAGCGAACCATAGCTGACGAAGATCTAATTACATCTCCACTTGACGGGTCTGGAAACAGGTTGTACTAGTCACTAGTGTAGCCTACCAAGGGATAGGGATCGTGGTGGGTGTAGCCTGACCTAAGGATAGGGATCGCGGTGGGTGTAGCCTGACCAATGGATTGGGATGCCGGTGGGTGTAACCTGACCTAGGGATAGGGATGGTGGTGGGTGTAGCCTGACCAAGGGATAGGGATCGGGGTGGGTGTAGCCTGACCTAAGGATAGGGATCACGGTGGGTGTAGCCTGACCTAAGGATAGAGATCGTGGTGGGTGTAGCCTGACCAAGGAATAGGGATCGCGGTGGGTGTAGCCTGACCTAAGGATAGGGATCGTGGTGGGTGTAGCCTGATCAAGAAATAGGGATCGCTGTATAAAGGCAAACCTGGTACTAAAAGAAGCCAGCTGAAATCGGATGTGTCGGGCCGAAAGCTGCAGATATTTCAACCCCGCTGTAAACTGCAACACAACGTACTTTTGAGGACGAACGCCGAAAAAGAGTAAAAAATATTGTTCTTGTTGCGTGTCTTTATTCTATTTTGTGTGGATGATTCATTGAACTGTCCTTATTGATAATGCTTCAGCCTTCTCATAGTTGTATATTCTTTACCTTGTATCATGCCGTGCGGCTGTTATGTTCTTGACCTTGTATCATGTCTTGCCGCTGTTATGTTCTTCACCTTGTATCATGTCTTGCCGCTGTTATGTTCTTCACCTTGTATCATGTCTTGCCGCTGTTATGTTCTTCACCTTGTATCATGTCTTGCCGCTGTTATGTTCTTCACCTTGTATCATGTCTTGCCGCTGTTATGTTCTTCACCTTGTATCATGTCTTGCCGCTGTTATGTTCTTCACCTTGTATCATGTCTTGCCGCTGTTAGGTTCTTGACCTTGTATCATGTCTTGCCGCTGTTAGGTTCTTGACCTTGTATCATGTCTTGCCGCTGTTATGTTCTTCACCTTGTATCATGTCTTGCCGCTGTTAGGTTCTTGACCTTGTATCATGCCTTGCGGCTGTTATGTTCTTGACCTTGTATCATGCCTTGCGGCTGTTATGTTCTTGATCTTGTTTCATGCCTTGCGGCTGTTATGTTCTTGACCTTGTATCATGTCTTGCCGCTGTTATGTTCTTCACCTTGTAGCATGTCTTGCCGCTGTTATGTTCTTCACCTTGTATCATGTCTTGCCGCTGTTATGTTCTTCACCTTGTATCATGTCTTGCCGCTGTTATGTTCTTCACCTTGTATCATGTCTTGCCGCTGTTATGTTCTTCACCTTGTATCATGTCTTGCCGCTGTTATGTTCTTCACCTTGTATCATGTCTTGCCGCTGTTAGGTTCTTGACCTTGTATCATGTCTTGCCGCTGTTAGGTTCTTGACCTTGTATCATGTCTTGCCGCTGTTATGTTCTTCACCTTGTATCATGTCTTGCCGCTGTTAGGTTCTTGACCTTGTATCATGCCTTGCGGCTGTTATGTTCTTGACCTTGTATCATGCCTTGCGGCTGTTATGTTCTTGACCTTGTATCATGCCTTGCGGCTGTTAGGTTCTTGACCTTGTATCATGCCTTGCGGCTGTTATGTTCTTGATCTTGTATCATGCCTTGCGGCTGTTATGTTCTTGACCTTGTATCATGCCTTGCGGCTGTTATGTTCTTGACCTTGTATCATGCCTTGCGGCTGTTATGTTCTTGATCTTGTATCATGCCTTGCGGCTGTTATGTTCTTGACCTTGTATCATGCCTTGCGGCTGTTATGTTCTTGACCTTGTATCATGCCTTGCGGCTGTTATGTTCTTGACCTTGTATCATGCCTTGCGGCTGTTATGTTCTTGATCTTGTATCATGCCTTGCGGCTGTTATGTTCTTGATCTTGTATCATGCCTTGCGGCTGTTATGTTCTTGATCTTGTATCATGCCTTGCGGCTGTTATGTTCTTGATCTTGTATCATGCCTTGCGGCTGTTATGTTCTTGATCTTGTATCATGCCTTGCGGCTGTTATGTTCTGCTGCTTCTAGATCGGTCTCGTTTAGTTAAATATGCTCTTATATTTATTTGCATTTAATAGTTGTTTTTCTAAAAATTATAATTATCGGTTGATTAATTGATTAATCAACCTGCTGACTCCTGCCCTTTGACCCAATGTCGAATACTGATATCTGCAGGTGTTTGTGAGCTGGGTTTTTTTTTTTTAAATACATTTGTTGCTTTAGGTTTTTTGGACATATTATTGTTGCGTTTTGATTCTCAGGTGGACAATATCCACTTATCCCAATTGTCTTTAGTCTGTCTTTGCCATGTCTGTAGTTTCATCAAGGAAATATGATGATGTCTGTAATATTATTATCCCATTTTTATCTTTGGCGTTGTCTCATTGCCTGCACTGCGTTGGTTACAAAATAATATGAATATAACAGGATATTTCCTATGCCCCGCATGGCGTGACGGGATCTTTACTTTTACTTCACTGATTTGTGGTTTTCTTTCTTAATTCGATCATGTTCAAGATTTTGTCTTTCATTTTAAACTCATCTCGCTTCGATACATCATTGCAAATAATTTGTGTCGGATGTTTTCCATCTCATCTAAGCCGTCCCACTGACGTTTTCCATATCATCTAGACCGTCCCACTTTGACGTTTTCCGTGCCACCTACAATGTCACACATTGACATTCGTTTTCCATGTCATCTAGAATGTCCCACCTTGATGTTTTCCATGTCCTCTAGAATGTCCAACCTTGATGTTTTCCATGTCATCTAGAATGTCCCACCTTGATGTTTTCCATGTCATCTAGACTGTCCCGCCTTCATGTCTTGCATGACATCTAGACTGTCACACCTTTATGTTTGCATGTCATCTAGACTGTCCCACCTTTATGTTTTCCATATCATCTAGAATGTCCCACCTTTATGTTTTCCGTGTCATCTAGACTGTCCCGCCTTCATGTCTTGCATGACATCTAGACTGTCCCACCTTAATGTTTTCATGTCATCTAGACTGTCCCACCTTTATGTTTTCCGTGTCATCTAGACTGTCCCACCTTAATGTTTTCATGTCATCTAGACTGTCCCACTTTTATGTTTTCATGCCATCTAGACTGTCCCACCAATATGTTTTCATGCCATCTAGACTGTCCCACCTTGATGTTTTCCGTGTCATCTAGACTGTCCCACCTTTATGTTTTCATGCCATCTAGGATGTCCCACCTTGATGTTTTCCGTGTCATCTAGACTGTTCCACCTTTATGTTTTCCATGTCATCTAGACTGTCCCACCTTTAAGTTTTCATGCCATCTAGACTGTCCCACCTTTATGTTTCCCGTGTCATCTAGACTGTCCCACCTTTATGTTTTCATGCCATCTAGACTGTCCCACCTTTATGTTTTCATGCCATCTAGACTGTCCCATCTTTATATTTTCATGCCATCTAGACTGTCCCACCTTGATTTTTTCATTCCATCTAGACTGTCCCACCTTGATGTTTTCATACCATCTAGACTGTCCCACTTTTATGTTTTCATGCCATCTAGACTGTCCCACCTTGGTGTTTTCATTCTATCTAGACTGTCCCACCTTTATGTTTCCGTGTCATCTAGACTGTCCCACCTTGATGTCTTCCATGCCATCTAGACTGTCCCATCTTGATGTTTTCCATGTCATCTAGACTGTCCCACCTTTATGTTTGCATGCCATCTAGACTATCCCACCTTAATGTTTTCATGCCATCTAGACTGTCTGTCCAACCTTGATGTTTTCCGTGTCATCTAGACTGTCCCACTTTTATGTTTTCATGCCATCTAGACTGTCCCACCTTAATGTTTTCATTCCATCTAGACTGTCCCACCTTGATGTTTTCATGTCATCTAGACTAACCCACCTTTATGTTTCCATGTCATCTAGACTGTCCCACCTTTATGTTTTCATGTCATCTAGACTGTTCCACCTTAATGTTTTGATGCCATCTAGACTATCCCACCTTGATGTTTTCATGCCATCTAGACTGTCTGTCCAACCTTGATGTTTTCCGTGTCATCTAGACTGTCCCACCTTGATGTTTTCCGTGTCATCTAGACTGTCCCACCTTTATGTTTTCATGCCATCTAGGATGTCCCACCTTTATGTTTTCCATGTCATCTAGACTGTCCCACCTTTAAGTTTTCATGCCATCTAGACTGTCCCACCTTTATGTTTCTCGTGTCATCTAGACTGTCCCACCTTTATGTTTTCATGCCATCTAAACTGTCCCACCTTTATGTTTTCATGCCATCTAGACTGTCCCATCTTTATATTTTCATGCCATCTAGACTGTCCCGCCTTGATGTTTTCATTCCATCTAGACTGTCCCACCTTGATGTTTTCATACCATCTAGACTGTCCCACTTTTATGTTTTCATGCCAACTAGATTGTCCCACCTTGATGTCTTCCATGCCATCTAGACTGTCCCACCTTGATGTCTTCCATGTCATCTAGACTGTCCCACCTTTATGTTTTCATGTCATCTAGACTGTCCCACCTTTATGTTTTCCATGTCATCTAGACTGTCCCACCTTTATATTTGCATGTCATTTAGACTGTCCCACCTTTATGTTTTCATGTCATCTAGACTGTCCCACCTTGATGTTTTCCGTGTCATCTAGACTGTCCCACCTTTATGTTTTCATGCCATCTAGACTGTCTGTCAAACCTTGATGTTTTCCGTGTCATCTAGACTGTCCCACCTTTATGTTTTCATGTCATCTAGACTGTCCCACCTTGATGTTTTCATTCCATCTAGACTGTCCCACCTTGATGTTTTCATACCATCTAGATTGTCCCACCTTGATGTCTTCCATGCCATCTAGACTGTCCCGCCTTTATGTTTTCCATGTCATCTAGACTGTCCCACCTTTATGTTTGCATGTCATCTAGACTGTCCCACCTTTATGTTTTCATGTCATCTAGACTGTCCCACCTTTATGTTTTCATGCCATCTAGACTGTCCCACCTTGGTGTTTTCATGTCATCTAGACTGTCCCACTTTTATGTTTTCATGCCATCTAGACTGTCCCACCTTGATGTTTTCATTCCATCTAGATTGTCCCACTTTTATGTTTTTATGCCATCTAGACTGTCCCACCTTTATGTTTTCATGCCATCTAGACTGTCCCACCTTGGTGTTTTCATTCTATCTAGACTGTCCCACTTTTATGTTTTCATGCCATCTAGACTGTCCCACCTTTATGTTTTCCATGTCATCTAGACTGTCCCACCTTTATGTTTTCCATGTCATCTAGACTGTTCCACCTTAATGTTTTCATGCCATCTAGACTGTCTGTCCAACCTTGATGTTTTCCGTGTCATCTAGACTGTCCCACCTTTATGTTTTCATGTCATCTAGACTGTCCCACTTTTATGTTTTCATGCCATCTAGACTGTCCCACCTTGATGTTTTCATTCCATCTAGACTGTCCCACCTTCATGTTTTCATACCATCTAGATTGTCCCACTTTTATGTTTTCATGCCATCTAGACTGTCCCACCTTTATGTTTTCATGTCATCTAGACTGTCCCACCTTGATGTCTACCATGCCATCTAGACTGTCCCACCTTTATGTTTTCCATGTCATCTAGACTGTCCCACCTTTATGTTTGCATGTCATCTAGACTGTCCCACCTTTATGTTTGCATGTCATCTAGACTGTCCCACCTTTATGTTTGCATGTCATCTAGACTGTCCCACCTTTATGTTTACATGTCATCTAGACTGTCCCACCTTGATGTCTTCCATGCCATCTAGACTGTCCCACCTGTATGTTTTCCATGTCATCTAGACTGTCCCACCTTTATGTTTTCATGTCATCTAGACTGTCCCACCTTGATGTTTTCCGTGTCATCTAGACTGTCCCACCTTTATGTTTTCATGTCATATAGACTGTCCCACTTTTATGTTTTCATGCCATCTATACTGTCCCACCTTGATGTTTTCATTCCATCTAGATTGTCCCACTTTTATGTTTTCATGCCATCTAGACTGTCCCACCTTTATGTTTTCATGCCATCTAGACTGTCCCGCCTTGGTGTTTTCATTCTATCTAGACTGTCCCACTTTTATGTTTTCATGCCATCTAGACTGTCCCACCTTTATGTTTTCCATGTCATCTAGACTGTCCCACCTTTATGTTTTCATGCCATCTAGACTGTCTGTCCAACCTTGATGTTTTCCGTGTCATCTAGACTGTCCCACCTTTATGTTTTCATGTCATCTAGACTGTCCCACTTTTATGTTTTCATGCCATCTAGACTGTCCCACCTTGATGTTTTCATGTCATCTAGACTGTCCCACCTTGATGTTTTCCATGTCATCTAGACTGTCCCACCTTTATGTTTTCATGCCATCTAGACTGTCCCACCTTGATGTTTTCATACCATCTAGACTGTCCCACTTTTATGTTTTCATGCCATCTAGACTGTCCCACATTGATGTCTTCCATGCCCTCTAGACTGTCCCACCTTGATGTCTTCCATGCCATCTAGACTGTCCCACCTTGTATCTTTCTGCATTTTTATTATCGTTTGTTTGGACATTTACTTTTTTTTTGTGAAGGTTTTTAATGTATTTTTTGTTCTTCATGTAATATGTAGTAAGGGAGGGTCGGTGGTGGAAGTGAATGGACGGGGGTGGAAAAGGGTTGGGAGGTCGATAAAGTGCTTCATTCAGTTCTAATTATCTACAGCTGCTATCAACAAGATTCCAGGCCGATCGATGGCTGTAATATAATACTTGATTAACCAATGAGCTTCCAGAACATCTAGTCGCTTAAAAAACGTGTATTTGCTTCTTCACATCCTCAGAAAAATACGTTATTCACTCTTGTATTCCAGGTAAACCACATTTAAGGTAATATTTCTAGAGCGTTCTTCGGACAGACATGGAATGTTTGAATTGAACATGAAAGAGTTCTGATCTCTTTGAGATAAAGACTAGTGTACGACAGGGATGTCTCTTATCACATTTCTCTTTCTGCTTGTGATTAACTGGATAAGACAAAGTCAATAACATCAACCAGCGAATATGGAATTCAATAGACTTTAACAAAACAACTTGGTTGTCAATAGCTTGGCTCTTATGTTCCATAACTCTAATCAGAATCTCAAGAAGTGGAACATACTCTCTTATCACACTAGAGTGTTATCTGGGCCCGAAGCAGGAGTAAAAATAGTAGCACTGTACCCTACAAAGCATGCCGTAAAAGGCGATAAAGAAGGGATGGGCATGGGACTTGCCATCGTGTAGGAACTTTATCTACAGAAACGTCTGAAGATATCGACAGGTCAATGTTTGAATAGTTAGTATGAATTTATGTAAGACCCACGCTCCCCATTTAGCTTGACGTGTTTTGATTGGTTGCTGGGATCTCAAAAAAATGATAGAGAACAGGTACACTGTAACAAGAACTGGGTTCAACTGATGAAGGCCTCTAGGTTGTTTGATGCACGATAACTCCCTCCCCGCCCTCTTCCCCCACAAAAAAGACGACGACGAAAAGAAAGAAGAAGAAGAAAAAGAAGCAGCAGCAGAAGCAGACTATCTAGGATATTGTTTCTAGAGTTTTCCTTCAAATGTATCAGGCAATTCCACACTCGGAAAGTTGTTGGTTTCTATAAATACACCGAGATTCTCGAATCCATGAATTGATAGCATTCAACCCTAGATGGGTTTACGACTTTCAACTCTAGACAGATTTACGACTTTCAAGCGTAGACTGGCTTACAACAATGTGCCTATAAAATGGCGACTCTAGTTAAAGACAGTGCTCTGTTCAAATCATATTATAGGGCCTTGCCGCGCATTTGACGTCACAAAATACAAATAACGGAATTATCATTATAGACATTGTTGTCGGGGATGGAGTGTTATAGACGTCATACTACTAGGCCTCAGCGTTTTATTAGATGGCGTGATCAGTTCGTGCGACACAGCTCACGCAACAATGGTTCTTAACTGTGACTATCGTGGGCGAAAGACACCGTTTAGTTCTCTCTTATATTTCACGACACCATAACTTTTCATGACAAACCTCTTCTTCTTCTTCTTCTTCGTTCGCAATCTCGCGCTACCAAACCCTGACACAGGCCTAAGTAGCAAAATGTAGTCCAGAGAACGGAATGCGTTGTGTCGTAGTTTACAGAATGACTGCGATATTTGCACCTTTCGGTCCAACACATCCGACTTCAGCAAGCATTTTTTGAGTACCGGGTTAGCATTCCCTCTTCGATCCATTCTCCCTAGCCACTCCGTTCTGTTGCAGCCTGTTATCCAAGATCACCGCGTGGAGGTGTAGAAGGGTCTTGGAAGCTGTGGTTTGCTGGCCCTGACGCTAGCAGTCAGCTATGGGTCGCTGACCGCAGCAGCTCATACGCTGCTCAGCATCTTGATCCCACAAACCTCTTGATCCTTGTATCCCGTTTTAAAACCAAACATCAGTTTTACAAGTCCCTTTCTTTTACTTGTATATACATACATAAAGTAAAAGTTACATACAATCTATTTAAGTAAAAATAATTTGATTGACATACAGTGATGTGTCAATCTATCAATCTGAGATTGTGTGATACGGTGGTTGTTGCAGTGCATGTGTGGGGAAGCCTGATATAGTTACGTAATCTGCGTAGTCGAGGTCGAGCGCATGCAGTTGTCAGGTGGGGGTCTGTTGGGGCATGCCACTCCAGCTGACCGAGGATCCAGTTTATGGTGCGGCAGAACAATACCAGGCCGAGAACACTTTCCTGCAGAACGCCAAGACGACGCAGATAACTTGTTTGAGAGATTAAGACCCAGAATAAAAACTCTTGCTCCTGTGTTGTGGTGTAGCTGCCCAGTTAGCCGTCGCAGTGTGGTGGGAACTCCCACCTGATTCAAGGTATTTCACGAGGTCGACCTGTCAGCGAACGAGACGTGGAGGGGACAAGTTTAATTCCCGGTGTATGTGAAGGCGAAGAGCAAACATTGCATTAAAGGCGCACGGCTGGCAACGTAGCCAAACTTTTGAGGGAGCTGATTTCTTTTCAGGAAAGGCTTGATGTATGAGAAAAGTATATGTCGAATAGACTAGGTTAGAGAAGTTACAGATGATGAGATAAACGTCAGAATCGCCAAGGACAGTGCCACGTTTAGTAGATTACAATTAAACGATTATCGTCGAAATGCATTAGCCCCCAGACGGAGCTGAAGGTGTACAGAATCGTAGTGGTCCCAGTGCTGCTGTATGCAAGTGAAATATGAACAGCATACAGTCGTCACATGAAGAAGGTGAATCATTTGCAGGCACTTTGTCTCAGTATGGTGATACATATCAAATGGTAAGACTGCATCCATGACATTTCTTGAGAGATCTGGTATCGTAGTATCGATACCATTATGATGCAATCACAGATTCGCTAGACGGATCATGTGGTTCGTATGCCAGACTATCGGTTACCAAAAATGGTGAAATACAGAAGGGCAAATGCTACCGGGAGTTGGGTGGGGGGGGGGGCATAAAATGCTTTCAGCTTAAACCACGAAACATTAGAAGTTGCTGCGCTGCAGAGGAGCACCATCATTCCCGGCTTCTGCAACAGAACAACGGAAACAGACTAGAAAAGCATGTGAACTATAACAGGCTTGTGAAGCTAACATTTCATACCCTCACTGTTTTCGAGTATACAGATCCCATATTGGACTCGTAAGCAACCTTCGCACCCATCCACAACCCTAACTCACAGAACACTAACATGAAAGGACTGGTTGAATGAAAAGAGAAAAGGTCTTCATCATCAGTGATGAACGAACAACCACAAGTTAAAGAAGACAGTGACAGCAAATGTGTCACATCGCTTCCTTCCTTTAGAAAACAGTATGTCATTAACCTATTTACAGCTCAGTTGACTGGAACGTGGATAACTTTAAAGTGAGAAACGAGCGTTCTACCACTTTGCCACTCAGACGCACGTCATAAACCAGTAAAGATTTTTAAAATACACGTTTTATTCTTATGCGGACCTCCAGACATTATCTCGTGAGGCCCTCGGTTTGGTTTCGAGTGTAAGACTCGTGCTCTAAGACGACAACAACGCATTCATCCACTGCTAATGTTGTAACACTTACCTGTGCAAGGTGGACATATTTCAGGTGCTGATAGCAATTGGTTGCGTCATCAAATTGTACAGTCGGCAATAAAGGTCATAAGTTGAGGATTGAGTGACGGATGATGGGTTTGTGCGATGTAGTGACGGATGACAATTAACCTTGTTCACTTTGACTTGCAGGTTTCTTCATTAGTCATGTGAAGATGTCTGAAAGAATCTCACTTTTGTTTTCATTTTTCTGCAGATCCATAAGAAGAACTGGTAATTCATTTGTTTATTCCTGTATCATATGTGGGATAATGTTTCTAGAACTGTATTTAATAACCAGTGGCTTCTCCACACTCAGAAGAAGTTACATATGTGGCAGTGACAGAGTTTCCAAACCCATGAGTTGGAGAGGTTTCTATCTTACAGTGGTTAAACCGCACAATGAGCTGACCTTTATGATTTGTGTTCAGGGCTTAAGTAATCTTATTTCGAACCAGAAATTCGGGAGGGATTAAGATGCTGAGCAGCACATGAGCTGCAGTGGTTATCGACTAATAGCTGACTGCTAGCGTCAGGGCCAGCGAACCATATCTGCCAAGACCCTTCTACACCTACACGCGGTGATCCTGGATAACAGGCTGCAGTAGGGCAGACTGGCTAAGGAGAAGGGATCGAAGAGGGAATGCTAACCCGGTACTCAAAAAATGCTTGCTGAAGTCGGATGTGTTGGACAGAAAGGTGCAAATATCGCAGCCAAGCTGTAAACTACGACACAACGCATTTCGTTCTCTGGACTACATTCTGCTACTTAAGCCCTTTCAGGGTTTGGTAGTGGGAGATTGAGAATGAACGAAGAAGAAGAAGAAAGAAGAACCAGAAATTCAAATCTTAACTTAATTTAACTTAACTTAACGTCTTTATACTGGTTTAGAAGATCATGCAGAGTCTGTATACTTATGTAAAGACATTTCTATATGGAGCGTGTGACTAAACTCAATAACAAGAGATTGCAGAACTTTTATCAATAAACCTTGGGAAAGATTTTAGGCAGTGGTTCGACAAGGTTACAACCGAAAGATTATGGGAAAGAACAGGACAAAGAACAAAATATTTTGGTAAGACGATGGCGTTGGAGTGGCCGCATATTGCGAAAGTCCCACGCCAGTATCACCAAGAAACATCTGTCATTGAATTCACAGGGGAAAATGAGACAGATAAAGGCCAAAAAATACATGGACGAGAGTTAGATGCTGATACAAGGACAACTGGGTGAAGCTGGGAAGAACTGATGAAAATAATTCAGACCAGGTCTGCTTGGAGATTGTTGGTTGATGGCCTATGTCACCCCCTCCCCCCCACCCCCCCCCCCCCCCCCCCCAATACCACTATGCAAATGGCGTAGAAGAAGAAAAGACATAGTACCATATAGTGGCAGAAGGGTTGGGTTAGCATATTTGTCTCACGCGAAATGTTCGAACCCCGGTCTCGACATTCTCCAGTCTATAAATTGCTGAATGGATTTAAGTAACCGTAATTAATGCTGCTAGAATTACCATAACTGTAATTCAGAAACTCATTTATAGCTGGTAGACTGGAGCGTGCGGAGAACAAGAAGCGAAAACATGCCCTTTGTCACAAGAGACAGGAGCTCAAACCGGCACACCTGGAAACTGCAAGAATGTGCTATTGGGTAAAGTCAAAAAATGTACGTTGGCCAGAACAGCACCCTTACACCGAATAATAGCTGGTCACCATATATACGGGGAAACTGCTGAGGAATAAAGGTCAAATACCCTTACAATCGCCGCAAGGTGTCTAGAAAAAAACCTATACCTTACCGAGGATTGGAACGCATGTCATCCTGGTCAAAGGCCAACATCCAAACTGCTCTTCCAAAACTACATCATTGTCTGCTATAAAACTAACTTCGTCTTTCTCGTTTTACTATTTAGCTTCGTTTTTCCTGACATGTAGTCCAATTTGACACGCATTTCTTCCGCTCTCCAGACAGACAAATATGTTCGGCTCCAGAGTACGGCCTAGTAGCACGCACACGTCTGGCTGTCTGCTACGGTCCCTGTCTGAAAGTCGCGTGCTCAACCTGGTCGCTAGCGAATGATTTAATAATTGAAAAAATCATTACTGATTTACAAATTGTTCTGTTTTTCTTGCATATACATACATTCACACACAGACACACACACACACACAGACACACACACACACGCACACACACACACACACATACACACACATCCACACACATATACATTTACACATATTTACACACATACACTCATATACACAAATACACGTATATGAGCGCTCAACTTGAGCATGCAGAACGTGGCTCTTCAGTAAGTTCAGGGTTAGGTACGTGGGCAGTATTGTCTCAGAAAGCGGCAGGTACGACAGAGAGATTGAGACCACATCCCAGAAAGCAGAGAGAGAGAGTGTGACTTATCAACTGGCGCTAATGCTCAAACAGCCCCACATTAGTCTGGCAACAAAGCAGAAACTGATCTACAGCACCTTGTGCTACGACATCATCTTCCTACCAACCCTGTGCTACCCCAGCATCTTCCTACCAACCCTGTGCTACCACAGCATCTTCCTACCAACTGTGCGCTACCATTTCATCTTCCTACCAACCCTGCGCTACTCCAGCATCTTCCTACCAACCCTGTGCTACCACATCATCTTCCTTTCAATCATGTGCTACCCCAGCATATTCCTACCAACCCTGTGCTACCCCAGCATCTTCCTACCAACCCTGTGCTACCCCAGCATCTTCGTACCAACCCTGCGCTACCACATCATCTTCCTACCAACCCTGCGCTACCCCAGCATCTTCCTACTAACCCTGTGCTACCCCAGTATCTTCCTACCAACCCTGCGCTACCACATCATCTTCCTACCAACCCTGCGCTACCAAATCATCTTCCTACCAACCCTGCGCTACCACATCATCTTCCTACCAACCCTGCGCTACCCCAGCATCTTCCTACCAACCCTGCGCTACCAAATCATCTTCCTACCAGCCCTGCGCTACTACATGATCTTCCTACCAACCCTGCACTACCACATTTTCTTCCTACCAACCCTGTGCTACCAGAGCAAAACGTGGACCATGTCCCAGTCGTGAAGCAGTCAAATCTCCAGCTGTGAGATGAAATATCTCCGAATGGCCGCCAGCGTATCAAGTAGAAACGTTGAGAAACAAGGATATTGGGAAAAGGGTCGGTGTCATACATGTGCCGAACACTTGTTCAGGCTGTCCAGACAGAAGGGGGACTGGTTCGGTCATCTCGTGAGAATGTCCCTTGGTCAGCTTCCACTGTGAGCTTACAATGTCGACGGTCCGGCTTACTAGCAAGAGGTCGATCGAGTGGAAAGTGGAAAGGCAACATAAGATAAATACGATTTTTAGACGAAACGGGACGACGACATCAGACTCGTCGCATCTGGCCCAGGAGAGGCTACTTAGGTTCCATGTGAAGTCCATCAGGGTACAAAAAGTCAAGACTAAACAAAATAAAGATAAAGAAAAGCCAAGCTTGACAAATTATATATAATTTACTCCTTCTGTCCGCTGCATTTGTTATTACCATGTGGGTAAACAAAATATGTATTGCTAACGTTTCTGTGCCTGTTGTGTCTCTGATTTCCATTGGTATGGCTTGGCTTGGCTTGGCTTCGTTCGTTCTCAATCTCCTGCTACCAAACCCTAAAAGGGCTTAAGTAGCAGAATGTAGTCCAGAGAACGGAATGCGTTGTGTCGTAGTTTACAGCTTGACTGCGTTATTTACACCTTTCGGTCCAACACATCCGACTTCAGCAAGACCATTGGTATTATTATGTAAATACGTAAATTTACACGAAATATGTATTTATTGTCATGTTGTTATAAACTAGCAATACGAGAATTATATTTTAAAATACGGTTACATCTAATGGATTTTGCAAAGTGCATTCTACTTGATACAAACACAACTGTCAGTTTTTGGCAGTGTGTGCGTGTGTGTGTGTGTGTGTGTGTGTGTGTGTGTGTGTGTGAGCGTGCGTACGTGTATGTATGTGTTGTGGGGGGGGGGGGGGGGGGGAGATGTTGATTGTGTAAGTGGGAGGCGTGTTTGTGTGGGATTTGGGCATGTGTGGGTAGATAAGTTGTTGGGCATTGTCTGGGGATGGGTTGGAATGTGTGTGTATATGTATGTGTGTGTGTGTGTGAGGATGCGAATGGCTTGCAGAACAACAACAAACTATCTCATTCTCTCCTTACTGTGCACAGGTTTTTTTAATAAGGTACCGAATGCTATCCTATGTTCTAAATATCGTTTCCTTAAGTTTAGGCAGGGAAGCCAGACCTCTTCAAACAATCAATTGTGTTAGCTCCTACCCTTGACACTGTCTCTAGTCCTAGCTGTTAGTGGGTACAACTGTTTTATGTTCTCTGACCGAACGACAGTCTATTCCGTCTCCGACTTGTCCCATCATCTCTATAGACACAGACAGAATACTACTACTAGTCTGGGACTCGCATTACATTTAAACCCCGCTCAAATAGCTAGTGGTTGGCTGAGGTCGACGCACCTGGGGACAAGCATTGTTATCGCCAAATTAATTTAAGATTGGCCTGGTGTTTGAATTACCGTTTGGCCGACGAAGTTATGCGAGATTTAAAATGTGCTGATCTGTGAGGCTGCCCGGTTGGGGCTCTAGTGCTTCTAAATGTCAGATAGGCTTCCGTTCGTGCACCTTGATAGGCCATTTCCGTAGCTACGTGTTTTAGATTGTTATCTTTGTGAATTTATTATCAGTGGTGCTAGCACTTTAGCGTTTCTCTATTATTCTTAATGATTAGTTACATCGTCTGTGTGTTCTGAATTTGTACAGGCTGGTAAGTATTCTATGTTAATGGTTGCCTATTTAACAACAAAAACAAATGTCTAGATAGAATCTTCAAATACATACATTATATCCGGCAGTATTTGGAAACTATTCTCACTAACATTATCAAAACGATATAACCACCTTCGCCGAAATGGGGGGGGGGGGGGGGGGGCTAGACGACTTGTTCAGAGCTCACCACCTATACATGAGATTGGACGGCTAAAAGCTTGTAAAACTTCACAATCTATACATCTTTCTTCTTCTTCTTCGTACGCTATCAGACGTCAACTTGAATTTGTTCGAAGAATGCAGCTGTCATCCCGAGGCTGTCGACACTGCCATAGAGCTTATCTGGTGTTACCACTGGTGATGGCCACATGTGCTTTCTCTGGTCATCGTATGTCGGGCAATTTTGCAGCAGATGTTCAGCGGTCATTTTCACTGTACCACAGGTGCATTCGTCAGTGTCACCTATCTTCAGTTTATTGAATAGATGGTACATCAGTCGGTTGTGCCCTGTGCGGAGTCTGAAGACCACGACCTGCTCTCTTCTGTTCAGCTGGTAGTAGGCATCATTTGTTGTGTAGTCAGTATGCTCTGTTTCCCATTTGGCCATGTATCTGGCCATAATAAACCTTTTGGACTCTTCGTAGGTCACACTAGGATCTGGCTGTGGTAATCTTGCACCTTCTTTTGCCAGTCTGTCTGCCTCCTCGTTGCCTTGAATGTTACAGTGGGATGGAACCCACTGTACCACTACTCTTTTTGGTGCGGACTGCTGGTATAGTTGACAGAGTACTGCTCTTAAATCATTAAGTTATGTATTTTTCTGGCTTTTTAGTGCTGTAACCACGGACAGAGCATCTGTAAACAGGACTATCTGGCTTTCATTGCTTTCGCCTGTGAGCATTGCTTTTACTGCAGCCTTCAGTGCCTCTGCCTCCGCTCTAAAATTGCTTGAGAATTTTCCAGTTGCCACTGACAGTGTTATTTTTCTACCATTTTGGTAGGCTCAGGAATACCCGTCCCTCTCCATTCTGTGTTGTGTTTATTACAGAACCGTTGGTGTATGCATGGGTCCAGTCCATGCTTGGGTAGTTTTTCGCTATGTACCTCGGGGTTATGTCTCTTCGTTCTTTTTCGGTCTGGCTGTTCTTGTTTCCAATACCTGGTATATTTTCTACCACCTCTGGAATGATATGCTGCTTCTAGGTTTGTTTGCGTACAGTAGGGATGAGCTTTGGTGTTGTTATGGTGTTTATAGGATCTTCGCTCATCTTTGCTTTGGCTATTTCTGCAAAGTTTCTCCGCTTTTGTTTCCCTTTTCCAAATCTATTTAGTCTCTTATGCATTGGATGGTCTGTCAGTCTTCTTAGTTTCTCTGCTTGCTGCTTGGCTCTGCTGTCTCTTCTATCGGTCATGGATTGCAGAATTGTAATCTTTTCATGTTCTACAATTGGCGTTGACTTCATGCCTCCTGTTATAACTCTCATGGCTTGGTTTTGAAGATTGCTAATTTTATCAACGTTCGCCTTTGCTGCTGTTACCCATGCCGCTATGCCATACTCGAGAACTGGTCTCACTCTTCCAGTGTACAGTTTCTTCAGTATTCTTTCGTCTGCTCCCCAGCTTGCGCCAGCAAGTTTCCTCATGATTGCCATTCTTTGTCTTGTTCTCATTCGGTTTTTCTTGATCTGACTGTTCCATGTCATGCGCCGATCAAATGTGACGCCCAAGTAGTTTGGGTTGTCGTTTAGCCGCAGGTATTTGCCATTAAGACTTATCAATCTATACATGAGATTCGACGGGTAAAAGCTTGTAAAACTTCACCATCTATACATGAGATTCGACGGGTAAAAGCTTGTAAAACTTCACCATCTATACATGAAATTGGATGGATAAAAGCTTGTACAACTTCACCATCTATACATGAAATTGGATGGATAAAAGCTTGTACAACTTCACCATCTATACATGAGATAGGACGGGTAAAAACTTGTAAGACCACCATCCATACATGAGGTAGGACGGGTAAAAACTTGTAAGACCACCATCCATACATGAGATAGAAGGTGTTGGAATTATGTTGTAACCGACTTTAGATGTGTAGATAGATGACAGTTGATCTATTCTGGCCGGAGGAGCGGTTTACATTTAGAAGGGTAAAGCTTGTAGTTTGAGAGTTTCAGGTTCGGCGTAATACTCTCGTTCTTGTATGGACTTGAATGATGCTGTCTGCTCAATGGGTGATTTCTCTTACGTTTATACGACTATTTGTAGCTGTCGTTCATGTTCACCATTAGATATTCAAATCAACTATTCCAAAAAAGCGATGTATGTTACTGTTGTTATTAGGCGGATCAAGTTGTATTGCGTTCTGCGCAAAGAGGTTTTCAGCATACATGTGATATGGATTGCCTCTCTAGTTTGACTTTCCTCAGCCTACCTGCAAGTCAGCAGTTGTTTGTTGTCAGAATTATCTTTCTAAGGAAAACTGTGTTACTGGTCTGCAGTTGGTATGACGATATAGGTAATGGCTCAGCAACGACACCAGCATTGATTTATTAGCACTTGTCTATCCAGCCAGGCATTCAAATACCGGATATCGTGATGGTTGACCGTTTTAAATATCTAGAATCGATTGTCAGTTATGAAGGATCAAAATGTGAGGTGTTGGCCAGAAAAGCACAAACAATAACGGTGCTTGCACGGCTTAACAACACCTTGCAAGATAAACGGTTAGCACTATGCACGAAAATAAGATTAATGCGTACACTAGTCCGGTCAATATCCATCTATGCTTGTGAGACATGGACAGTTACAGCTGACCTTCAGCGAAGGTCTTGGAGATGTGATGTTTCCGAAGACGTTTAAACGTCACGTACAAAGATCGAGTTACAAATGAGGAAATACGAGATAGAATTACAACAGCAATAGGGCCTTTTGAAGACCTCTTGGCAACTGTCAAAAGAAGGAAGCTCACTTGGTACGGTCACATATCGAGATCGAATGGTCTTGCAAATACGATCCTCCGCGGAAAGGTGCAATGCAGACAACGAAGAGGCCGTCTCAAAAAGAGGTGGGAGGACAACATAAAAGAATGGACCAATCTCCGACCAGAATAGGCACAGGCAGCGGCCGCTGACAGAGAAGGGTGGCGTGGGATTGTGAGGATGTCTTCATGTGTGCCCCAACGACCTCACCGGTTACGGGATGACCTGACCTGACGTGACCTGATATCATGTCGTACACAGACTAATATACTAGTATGCCACTATTATCATCTTCAGTGATTGTCGGTTTGAGTGGAAGTTATATTCTTCAATTCTGATCTCCATTCACCTAATTTGTGTACCATCTATTTTGTTTTGCTTTAACTGATTTCTGTGACTTTGTTGTGCATCCTGAATTGATCATTACGCTGTGAGTTGTCTTCTTTGCCTGTGGTTCAGATAATGATCTTTGTGGCAAATGTGGATTCTACTCATCATGGTTTTCATTCACGCCATCATCTTCTTTCTTAGTAGTATTGTTAAATAGCGTTTGATTTGTTCTTTGACATAAGTATATCATGACGTACATAGTGTGCTGAATTTGATATAATGACTCAACGATATCCGGTTATCATGTATGTGTGTGCTTGTGTGTATGTGTGTGTGTGTATGTGTGTTGGTTGTGTGGGTATGTGGGCAGGCCTACAATACGTAATTGTAACAACTTATTTAGTCAGTAGTTTGAGATGTCTTATCTATTGTTAACTGGCCGTTTCTAATAATAGACGGTATTGTTAACTATTTCCTTTATTCTCATTTGCCAGTAACGGTCTCTACTGTTTATTGTTAGAAATCAGCCAGAGTGTTTCCAGGTTAAACCTCTGTGTACCAGGATTTACTAATCATATCTTTCACTTTCTTCAACGGCTTTTTCCCCATTGCTGAGGTAGTCGAGGGGTTTTAAAGGCTGAGGACTAGAGGCCCATTGGCCACTGCTGTCGCCACGCCGTGTGCTGGCTATGTTTGTTTATTTCACTCCCAACAGGAAAACAACATATGCAATACCGGACATTCGAACCGCTGCCCACCCTGCCAGCAGGCAGGCATTGAAACAATTCGACCACGCGCTCCTCACTCATCATATATAGATGTAAAAAATTAGGAGAGGACAAGAACACGTACTATGGTCATGTATTTTCAATATTTAAACATTTAAAAAAATTATAATTGCTGGGACTTATCATTGGTGGATTGTCGATAAACAGTGTTAGACATGTGGATATATGGATGATGTCAATAAATAACTTTAGCTATGTGGATATATAAATGATTCAGTTCTGCTAGCTGAGAACAAATAATAACTTCACGAACTAGCGAAAAATATTAATCAAGATGTCAAATGTGACAGCGGCAGTGGGAAGACGAAAATTATTGCCGTATAATTAATTAACAAGGGCACATAATAAATCATTTCTACGGATAAAAATACACGAGAAGATATTAGAACTGGTCAAGAATTTCTCATATCTTGGACTTATAATCGCGCCGGAAAATGGTAAATTGTTAAATAGAAACCCAAACAAAAAAGCCAAGTCAAAGCCAAAGCTGTAGTCACTGACATGTGGCAAGTACTAAAATCCAAAAACGTTATCTCGCAAATGAAATATTACTAGTAATGCTGTGTTTAGTGGTTACTTCAGGGCATCAACAGTCAGACATTTAACAGACATTTGGAAAAGATATGAGATCTTTGAAATGTAAATATATAGCAGAATGAAATACATGCAGTTGGCTATAACTTAACTGAACGTTTTTATACTGGTTTAGAAGACTCTGGAGAATCTGTATACAACCAGTTCATGTTACATTCACTTGATCTAAAAAATACCTTTGCGCATCTAATCTGATCTTGAATGCATTAATAGACCCAGCTTCCATTTCCTGTGGCAATGTCTTCCAAGCATTCACCACTCTCTGAATAAATGAATATTACCTGATATCTAATCTGGACCTTTCCTTAATTAATTTGTGGCATTGCCCTTTTATTTTCTTGAAGGCGGTTTGCATTTTGAAAAATTTGTTACAGTCTAATTTATTCTTTTCATTGAGTATCTTATAAACCTGTATTAGATCACTTCAAATTCATCTCTTGTCTAGACATTTTAGGACGGGTTTTCTGCGTCTTTCCTCAAAACCATAATTCTATAAATATATCAGCGATATCAGGCAAACATTGTTTGACTGGACATGTGGTACACATGTCTGACAACAGCTAGACACGTATATCAACGTGTTAGTAGCCATCTGCCTGTACATGTCAACGGAGTCACCTACCTACGCGATAGCGAGATGGACTGACCAAAGACCTATGTCCGCATTGGTACAGCGCTGCAAAAGATCGGGACGCAACAGAATATTGTTGGCTTTCTTCCATAAATCTGTTGGACTAATGCCGAGGATAATGTGTAATGTGATGTGGGGAACACGTGGAAAGAAAAGAAATCTAAATGACGTTATTTGAGAAGTTATGGATGGAGCGAGTGCTAAAGAATACAATCTTCAAGTCGAAGAGTTAAAATATGTTGGCCGTATTAAAAAGCATAACGGCTTGCTAATAACCGTAATGCAACGATAGTTACAGAAAAAATGAAACAAATCAACAACTCTATTAAGTATGATAATAATCCCAAGAGATGGACAGAAAAAAAAACTGGTTAGATTATTGCACCAAAAAAGCAAAGAGATAGTTGATGTTTGGGATCTGTTGTACGTGACTGGTGACAAATGGTCATTTTTCTGTTCCGTTTATTGTCGCTATAATATATGCTGATAAATGGAACAAATATTTCATATTATAAAGAACAATTAGTTATTGTTTCTCGTTACATGTTGTATTGTGTATTTTCAGATGTGTTCTGTACTGTTATTGTACCATGCTGCTTGCTGCTAAACTAAAGTATATTATGTATAGTTTGTTCTTGGGTATAATCTCTGCTTATCATATTCTTGTTGCATATGCGCACCCCTGTCGATTCGGTAAAGATGTCCTTCACCCTTACCACGTAATGCAAGATTGCAATCTTTTTCCATGTAATACAATATTACAGACGACCTTCATATCACAGCGTCATTGACACTGACGTTCTTGAGAGCGAATGACATGTCTCTTACAAATAGGGATCGAGTTCAAAACCCTGGTAAGACATAATTTTTTTTAAAAGGAGAAAATAAAACCAATGTCTTCACATTGTACTTTGACTGGAAGTGCAAGCTGCCTTTATTACGCAGTCCTATCAATTCTCCCATTGGATCTCAGCAATATGAATAAGCACTATAATAATTACCTATTTTTAGATTGGGAGAAACCGTCCCAATGTCATTGCGTGTTGTTGTTTTTGTTGGAAGCTACTCATGAGGTGAGTTACACCCGGGTGCGTTCTCGAGAAGATGGACCGGGGTATTCCGCGCTGTCATGTAAAGCAAAGCGAGACTTCTCAATAAGCTCACCACTTGATCCTCATCTCGTTTACAGACATTGTTTCACAGTCTGTTTCCAGCAGCATGCACGAAGACATCAGATGGGGTATTGCTCAGTATGCTTCACCTGACCTTAATTATTATTCAGGGATCAAGATGCTGAGCACCGCATGAGCTGCAGTGGTCAGCGAACCATAGCTGACTGCTAGCGTCAGGGCCAGTGAACCAAAGCTGCTAAGACTTTTCTACACCTCCACGCGATGATCCTGGATAACAGGCTGCAACAGGGCAGACTGGCTAAGGAGAAGGGATCGAAGAGGGAATGTTAACCCGGTACTCAAAAAATTCATGCTGAAGTCGGATGTGTTGGACCGAAAGGTACAAATATCGCAGTCAAGCTGCAAACTACGGTACAACGCATTCCGTTCTCTGAACTACATTCTGCTACTTAGGCCTCTTCAGGATTTGGTAGCAGGAGATTGAGAACGAACGAAGCCAAGCCAAGCCAATTATTATTCGATAGGTCAAATACTTTAACAAAGGTTAGAGTTAGGGGTAATGGGGAAAAAACATGAAAAAAAATTGTAAAGTTGATTAAGGTTGAGTTTAATCAAAATTTTAAAATGTGTATGATCAGATACCGCACCGAGACTAGAACACAAACAAAACCTACGTTACGACCAACAGGCCTTCTTCATGGACAACAATACTGAACAAATCAGCATATAATGAAAAAATAATCAACTTATCTGATAGTGAACCTAGCCTGTCTAAACGACCGGTTGGGCCAGATGCTTGACTGAATATGAAAGGGGGGGGGGGGGGGGCGGTCCAACAAGTTGGCCAGGAGAGCGTAAGAAGTGAGGGGGGAATACGCCAGATAAGCCAGTGGTGGCCAAATATGGAAACGGCCAAATAGCGATTCAGGTGGGAGAACAAAAAGAAGGTGATATAAGCCGGGAGGGGATGAGATTAATATAGGAGGGGGAAGGAGAACTGATAGAAGAAAGGGGGGGGGGGGCAAAGGAAGACAGAAAATTTATGGGGGCCAGTATGAGGTTTTAAGAAAAGGTACGGAAGATATTAATGACATGCGGTTGGAGACAACCCATGCTGGAGATAAGTCTATTCTGAAGGGCGAATCGATGACGATCGTCAGAGAAGCAAGAAACTAGACCAGTGACACTAACGTCAGCCTTACCCCGGTGCTCAGGACCATTGAAGTGGCTGTCAATTGGGGAACCAGTGCGGTTGCGGATGTCGTTGAGGTGTTGGCGGAAACGCTCCCGCAGTTCCATACTTGTTTCCCCAATGTACGTCATACCACACTGGCGGCAGATGATAGAAAAGATGAGGTTACGAGAATTGCATGTGAATCCCTCTTTGAAGAAGAATTCTGCTTTAGGAAAGGTAATGGAGCTAGAAAGGATGACATGAGGGCAGGTAACACAGCCACGTGCACTATTGCACGGCCTGATGCCTGGAAGGCTATGAGGGCTGGTGTGTAGGCGACTACTGACCAGCAAGTCCCTCAGGTTCATGTCCCGATTGTAGGCGACAAGGGGAATATCGGGAAAAACTATACGAGTGGCAGGATCAGAGTGAAGAATAGGGAGATGGCGGAATAGGATATCCCGGACAGATGCGCAATAAGGGTGATAAGTGAGGACGAATTTCACACGGTCAGAGGGAGAACGGTGAGTGGGGGTAAGAGAGTCTTGACGGAAGATAGGAAGAACCCACTGGAGGGCGGAGGAGAGTGTAGTCTCAGGGTAGAGTCGCTTGCGGAAGAAGTCAAGCATCTCGTGGACCCTGAGAAGGAAATCATCGTCATCCTGACATAGGCGTCGGAGGCGAAGGAGTTCGGAGAAAGGAAGCGAATCGTGGCAGGATTGAGGATGGGAGGAAGTGTAGAGGAGGTAGTTATGGGCGTCAGTGGGTTAGGGTTAAGAGCAATGGAGAAATGAAGAACGAATAACACATTACAAAAAAGGCCCCTGTCATTCGTTAACAGATGCATACGATGGACATAAAGTGGCAGGTCTTGGTGAGAAATGAAGACCTGAGAGAAAGAAGCCAGCAACAGCCACTGGAACAATAATAAATGAATAATAGAAAATGAAACTGTATAGGACATACACTCAAGCTGTGCCGGCTCTCACATGTAATCCTCAAGGGAAGAGGAAAAGAGGTATATCTAAAAATAAACGAACAGAATGTTAGAGGGAACTACGATTAAATAATCACACATAAAGAGTAGTCCGGGTCAGTGAATGCTGGCGAGATGAGGGTCAATGACTTATGTACCGAGAGGAGTGATGGACTTCGATTGATCGATCGATTGATTGGAGACATATATTATTGACCTGTCTTTGTTCGTTCTCAATCTCCCCTACCAAGCCCTGAAAGGGTTTTAAGTGGCACAATGTAGTCCAGAGAATGAAATATATTGTGTCGTAGTTTACAGCTTGACTGCGATATTTGCACCTTTCAGTCCGACGCATACGATTTCAGCAGGAAATATATTATTGATACGTAACATATCATTGTTGTTGCTCGAAGCTACTCGTGCAGCTCCAGCAGCAGGTACCATATGTTCATGTGTCACAAGGCGTACATAGAAAGGTGAGCCCAAGATTTCTGGCTGTGGTGCAGTGCGAGGCTCCTAAGTAGGGACCCCACTTTGGAGACCACAGTCGATCCCCACGTCGATGATCAGGCTGCTGTAACACAGCCATTTTCTAGAAGTCGGATCAAACCGTGAGGTACCATTTGATCAGAATGTTTCACCAAGCCATGACTTTGGTCTTCACTTCCTTATAATGACACGTATGAATGTTAAGCAGAAGGTGTCGTGTTCTTGTTAGCGAGCCTGCAGTAACTGGATTACAGTCCTTACCAACTGGATTGTAGTCCTTACCAACTGGATTACAGTCCTTACCAACTGGATTACAGTCCTTACCAACTGGATTACAGTCCTTACCAACTGGATTACAGTCCTTACCAACTGGATTACAGTTCTTACCAATTGGATTACAGTCCTTACCAACTGGATTACAGTCCTTACCAACTCGATTACAGTCCTTACCAACTGGATTACAATCGTTACCAACTGGATTACAGCCCTAACCAACTAGATTACAGTCAAAACAAACTGGATTACAGTCCTTACCAACTGGATTACAGTCCTTATGAACTGGATTGCAGTCCTTGCCAACTGGTTAAGTGCTGGGGAAATATGGACAGAGCCCCTATATGGTCTAGTCTTTTTCAATAATTACCGGAGTTGTATGGACATAGGTCTGGTTCTTTCTCGATGTTGTTGTTTGCGAATGCCCACAATGAGGAGGTAACTCTTTTGTGCGCCCTGAAAAGCATGTTAAGTGGCAGATTGCAGTAGCTTTTCTCATATCCCGAGCATGCTGATGAAAGTAGACCAAAGTCTTCCAGACGGATGTGCTATGTTTGGCTTCATCTGCTCGATAAGTACTGGAGAAGTATGAACAGAATCAAAATGAGGTATGGTTCTCATCCGATAAGTGCGTGGAAGTATGGGCAGAACCCATATACGTTCTAAGAGCATTGAGTAACATAAGGTTTAGGTGAAACGTATTGACCATGACAACCTCCTCTCCTCCACGGTGCGATCATGTGAACGAACTGTATCACAACAGTGTGTGTGGGTGTCAGTGTGCGTGTGTGTATTTATGTATGCGTGTATGTGTGTGTGTGCGCGCGCGTGTGTGCGTGCGTGCGTATGTCAAAAGAACTTTCTACAAAGGATATTCGTAAGGAACTGTTTACGATCAGAAAATGGTGTCGTGTAAAGCGGGGCATTGCTGGGTTTGAAACATCTTCTAATGGCGCTCACAAATTGATGATGAAACCCGACCTGGTCATTCTGAACAGATTGCAACAGAAGCTTCTGCGCGGCGGGTGAGTTGAGGTTGCGGGTGGGGAAGATCGTTTGAGCTGACAGGAGAGTAACGATAGACAGTGTGACAACTGCGATAAGGGGATCGCATGGTTTCGTCAACAGCATAATGCATGATTGATTGAATTCTTGGAAAGTGTGCTCACGGTGAATACCCAGCAAACTGGCTGACGTACACATAAGGGACCGAATGGGTTCGTCCTTGCAGCATCTCTATCGGTATGCAGGTGAAGGAGAACACATGCTGGGCAGGATTGTTGCTGCGAGCGAATCATGGTTGCATCCCTACCAACCAGAATCCAAACGAGCTTCAAATGCAGTGGAAAAATCTTTCTTCAGATATGCCAATAAATTCAAGGTTGCGCATTAACAGGGGAGGTTATGCTTACGATGTTTGGGGATTCTTACGGAATGATGTTAACGAATTCTCAGTGGAAAGGCGACAATGTGAATGCTATATCGTAATGTGAAGCTCTGTTTATGCTTTGTGATACAATTCCAACTGATAAAGCGATGGATAAGTGTATCGATGTTGATAGAAATTACCAGTATGGTAAGACATATGGGACAATGTAAGTGCAATAATCAGTTATTCTCAAGTTCGTATCTCATTTATACTACAAAATAGCCATCGTGACCTATTTTCTTACCTGCTATCGTATATTATAGCTCCCTCCGACCCCTGGCCGAGCGGTTTGTCTTCTTCTTCTTTTTCTTCGTACGCTGTCAGACGTCAACTTGAATTTGTTCAAAGAAAGCAGCTGTCATCCTGAGGCTGTCAATGTAACAGTTCCAGCCCGAGCATGAGAGTTTAGGGCAGGGGTGATGTGGGTGCTGATAACAAAAGTACCTGAATGCGTGCCAAGGTCAATCTCTGTCTGGTCACTCACCGTCTCAACAAAGGCAATCGGAGTTGGGGAAAGAATATACAGGTAGGAACTGACCACTGGCGTTCCGATTTGAATAGTGGGGGAATGAGTGACAGACGGGGAGGGGCAGCGGTGCTTGCTGCGATAGATGAGTGACAGGTGTTCAGAGTAATTCGTTCCAATAACGACTGAATAGAGCCATCCCCCTGAGATCCATTGGTCAGCTCTGATACTGCTTGAGTGTATATAACACTAGACAAAGTTTAGCTCAAGCAGGCTGGCATGGAGAGGGGATGAGCGAATGTAGATAGGAGTCTGTTTAGCTCACCGACTTAGATAGAGGAGCGATTGATAGACTGTTGTACGAATGTTGGAGATAGAGCATACGCCGCTGAGTCGGGGTCATCTGCTCAAATAGGTCTGTGTGGGAGTTTTGTATTAATAGATAATCTGAACGTGTGTTGTACGCAGGACATTGTGTCAACGATGTATCTCCTGACGAGTTAAGTGAGTGTGTAGATCGACTAGATGAGATCTAGATGTGTGTGTGATGTGTATACGGCAATAGAACTGGGTTTTGATAAGTGGGAATTCCATCAATAGCTAATGCTTAAAATTTCCGCTTTAGTTAATATTTATATTAACATATATATATATAATATAGGAATATTTAGTTAAGATGATATGTATTGTATTGTGTTTGTAATTTCACTACTCATTTTCCTGGTATGAGTATTATAAAATAAATATGCCATGTGCTGTGTGCTATATTATTTGCAGTGTGTGGTCATGAATGATGTGGATGAGCGTGATAATGTTCTAAGTTAGAATAACCCTAGGGCAAATAGTGTGATCTGCTACATCAACACTGCCATAGAGCTTGTCTATTGTTGCCACTGGTGATGGCCACATGTGCTTTCTCTGGTCCTCGTATGTCGGGCAATTTTGCAGCAGATGTTCAGCAGTCATTTTCACTGTACCACAGGTGCATTCGTCAGTGCCACCTATCTTCAGTTTATTGAATAAATGGTATATCAGTCTGTTGTGCCATGTGCGGAGTCTGAAGACAACGACCTGCTCTCTTCTGTTCAACTGGTAGTAGGCATCATTTTTTGTGTAGCCAGTATGTTCTGTTTCCCATTTGGCCATGTATCTGGCCCTAATAAGCCTTTTGGACTCTTCGTAGGTCACACTAGGATCTGGTTGTGGTAGTTTTGCACCTTCTTTTGCCAGCCTGCCTGCCTCTTCGTTGCCTTGGATGTTACAGTGGGGTGAAACCCACTATATCACTACTCTTTTTGGTGCGGACTGCTGGCATAGTTGACAGAGTACTGCTCTTAAATCATTAAGTTTAGTTTTTTTCTGGCTTTTTAGTGCTGTAACCACGGCCAGTGCATCTGTAAACAGGACTATCTGGCTATCATTGCTTTCGTCTGTCAGTATTGCTTTTACTGCAGCCTCAGTGCCTCTGCCTCCGCTCTGAAATTGCTTGAGAATTTTCCAGTTGCCACTGACAGCGTTATTTTTCTACCATTTGTTAGGCTCAGGAATACCCCTCCCCCTACATTTTGGGTTGTGTTTATTACAGAACCGTCGGTGTATGCTTGGGTAGTTTTCCGCTATGTACCTAAGGGTCATTCCTCTTCTTTCTTTTTCAGTCTGGCTGTTCTTGTTTCCAATACCTAGTATATTTTCTACCACCTCCGGAATGATATGCTACTTCCATGTGGGTTTGCGTACAGTAGGGATGGGCTTTGTTGTTGTTATGGTGTTCATAGGGTCTTCGCTCATCTTTGCTTTGGCTATTTCTGCAAAGTCTTATTTTTTTTGACGATTCAATCTCACTTGCGTGTTACTGGTCACATTTTGATGCTATCCTGCCACTCATATCTCTGTCTTCCAGATCTTCGCTTCAGTATGGGTTTCAGCAAAAAAAATTTGGAAAAGAGAATGGGGAGAGAGAGAGAGAGAGAGAGAGAGAGAGAGAGAGAGAAGAGTTGGGCATTGAGCATAGAGATCTAGTAAGTCCGGTTGGGCTGGTTGTACTAGATTCAATTTTAGAGTTTGTATTCTCTTCCAACGATTACACAGGATGTGCCCTATATTCAAGTGTGCTAGCTCGCGGTGTTTACACGGTTGTGACATTCGCACAGATCGCACGTGACGTTTACAGACCTGTGTTGAAATTACCTGAATATCTGGACATTATTAAATCGTTCTATCTAGTACTTTACTTATCTCCCCAGTTGAACCATTTTGTGTCGTGGGAAGGGACGATCTGTTCAAGTGGTGGCGTGTCTCGCGTAGTCGCAAGGTGATGTGTCCACACATCATTTCGCCTGTTATTTCCTCGGTCATGTAACGTTTAAGGGAATAATATATTCCAAGCTATTAGTCAATCACAGTGATTGAGAAGTTTGTACATCGCAAAACATTACATTTAATGTTTCCCATAGCGCTGTGGTACCCAAACTGTGTGCTGTGGCACTCTGGTGTGCCGTGGCTAGTTTACAGACGTGACGATGAACATTCCAATAGTTTCATCAACTGCGCACTGCATCTGTTAAATAGGCTTATTTTCTGACTTAAGTCTGTGGTGGACATATTATGGTACACTAACGATGCCGTGAATCGAAGAAGTTTGGGAACCACTGTCCTAAGGTATAAATATACAATTATTTGAGCTTCTTAAAACACTACATTCACGTATCCTTAAAAGGACATGTGATTAATACAAGCTGTTAACAATTACAGATAATTACAGCTTAATTTGCACACTCAACTTAGTCAACAACATTGACAAACATTTATTATCTGACGTCATGTTTTGTCGTTTTGCCAATTGAAGACTAGGCCTTTAATGTGTAACAATGCTTGGTTATAATGAGTAAAAAAAAAATAATCCTCATAATTATAACAGACATGATATGACCTAGAAATGATAGCTTCTTGTTTTATTGTGCTAGCAAAGATGCCTATATACACATATAAGATGTATAGCTCTTTCACGGATTTGTTGACTTACTTGCGTGTCTATCCACGTCTGGCTTCAAGCGCTGGAGAGAACTTAGGTCGTCTTTCTTAGTCCAAATGTATTTGCCTCGGTTGTTGTAAGCCTGTGTTGTAGGATTTCTCTTATGTTATCTATCCATCTGCCACGCGGCCGTCCTCGTGCTTTATGGTCATATTTTCGTTGTATTTGTAGGCATGGAATGGTAGTTGTTCAGGTTGCTTTTTCAAGAGCTGGCCGAACCATCATTATTTCTGTCTTCAAACGTATTTAGCACAAGGCCTAGTTCTCGTCACTTTTCTGTCATCATTTCTGTCTTCAAACGTATTTAGCACAAGGCCTAGTTCTCGTCACTTTTCTGTCATCATTTCTGTCTTCAAACGTATTTAGCACAAGGACTAGTTCTCGTCACTTTTCTGTCATCATTTCTGTCTTCAAACGTATTTAGCACAAGGACTAGTTCTCGTCACTTTTCTGTCATCATTTCTGTCTTCAAACGTATTTAGCACAAGGACTAGTTCTCGTCACTTTTCTGTCATCATTTCTGTCTTCAAACGTATTTAGCACAAGGACTAGTTCTCGTCACTTTTCTGTCATCATTTCTGTCTTCAAACGTATTTAGCACAAGGCCTAGTTCTCGTCACTTTTTTGTCATCATTTCTGTCTTCAAACGTATTTAGCACAAGGCCTAGTTCTCGTCATCTTTCTGTCATCATTTCTCAGTGTATCTCTCCTGAGGACAGCAACGATTTTTCTTAAACATTTAATTTCAGACTTTGTTATTCTGTATGTTTTGTGTCTTGAATAATGACCATGTTTTACATTTGGAATGAATATATTGTTTTGGGCAACCTGAATTTTTAGTGTTTAAACAGTGGCGACAGTTAATAGTCAGTCACAACAGAGGCTTTCTGTTATCGAGTTTCAATCTATTGATCAAACCTTCCATCATATGTACACACATGTTCCCAAGATATTTAAACTCTTGGGCCAGCTCAATTAAGTTTGTCATTGTTTACATTTATGTTTAGTGGGCTGGTGTTCTGTTAATCCGCATACATTCTTATTTCCACGTGCAAATCTGCAGATTATATCTACTGTAAAATGTGCGTAACACATTTATATGATTTGGCATTTTATTTGAATTCTTCATCATTAGGCTGTGGTCATCTGCAAAGTGAAGTTTGCGTTCTAACATGTTCCATTTCTGGTGTTGAAATTTGGATGGCCTCTGTTGTTATTGTGTCCATGTAAATGTCGAAGAACAGCAATGAAAGTACACATCCCTGTCGTACTCCAGCGGTAATTTAAGAAAAAAACATATGATTCCATTAATTGTTCTTATTACATTTTGTATTTATATGGCACATAATTCCCACATTATCTAATAGTTGTCATTACATTCCGCAGGCCTCTATGTTCCTGAGTTTATTTCTATCTGTTCTAACAAAAGTTTTACCTCGATCAATAAATGTTCTATTTTAAACGTTTGTCAAATGCTATTGTTCTTTCACCTATTTGTCTTGGTCAATAAATCACCAAAGTGTCCCATACCCTTACGGAAATCCAAAGTGAGCTTTGCTCAGCCTAGGTTCAACAACTATGCTTATTTTTTGTTCAAGTATTTCCGCATAAATTTTCTTTTGTGACTCAGCAGCGATATGCCTCTGAATGTATCTTTTACTGCCTTTTTTCGAGATTGGTACTATTGCCACTGGTTATCAATCGGGGGGGGGGGGGGGGGGGGAGGGGGTTACTCTTCTTTGTGTCCGTGCTTGTGTAAAGATTGCCTCTAGCTATTTCAACCCGACCGTCCGGCACTCTTGGATTCCTTCAATTGTTAAGTTTTCCATACTCTGTCCCTGATTTCTACGACAGCTATCCTAACTTAACGACTTTATCTTGGTCTAAAAGACTCTACCGAGAGTGTAGCCAACATGTTTCTTGGAGACGGGTTTTTACCGATGTGCAAGTCCATGTTAATAGACTCAAACACTAGAGCTAAGTAGACCCGCAGCCAGTTAGGCGCCATCTATAGCTGCTCTTAACAAATCAAGTGGGGAAAGGAACAAATAACTTTGGTAGATTTTTTATTTGAATGTTGCCCGTGCAGCGGCCGTTAAGCCTACTCTTTTCGATTTCAAACTACATCGAAATTTGTAACGTGCTCAACACTCAACACTGGAGTCTGATCTCATTACCCAGAGATCAGGGGTTTTTTAACACTAAAATCTAAGTGAAAAAAATCCCGGTCTCTACCGTGATTCGAATACGCGACCTCCGGCACCCGAGGCGGACATCCTTACCTCGAGACCACTGAGTCTCCCTTATGTGTAGCTTTTTCTATTTCTGGAATCCTGTTCCAGGTGACCTTTGTTTTTTTTTTGTGTGGATACATTCAGATTTTTTCCAGGCGCCTGTTAGGTTGAAAAATTATTGGAAGTGCTACCGCCCATCACCCGTTGTTGTACATGCACGTAAAATGTTGAGATCCGTTGTGGATCATTATCTTTGAAATAGGATTGAAGCTTTCATCTCTTGACCTCATTGATGTAGTACTTTTATTAAAAAATTATCTCTTTGTTGTTTTTTGCCTAGGGATTTAAGGGGCTCTAGGGATTTAGTGGAGAGTGTAGCCTAGTCGACAGTGGGTTGGTTTACAGGGGCTGAGGTTTGCAATGCACCAGGATTTGAAATAACGATAGAAAAAGATCCTGTCGTGGTTCGTTCACTTATCCATTCGACCCAGCTGTAAATTGGTACCTGACGTATGAGTTGGGGAAGGTATTTTTTTTTTTTTTTTTTTTTTTTTTTTTTGCGTTCGCCTTATTTATCTATTCCCCAAGGCGTGTGTGCGTTACACTGTGGTTTTTATTTTGCGCCTGTCGGCCCAGTGCATCCGACTTCAGCATGCATTTTATGTAAGGGTCTGCTTCCTCCTGCATTTTCTAAGGGTTTGCTTCCCCAGGGTAACGGCCGGTGCTGTGATGGGGATCGAGCCCAGCACCTTCTGGTTGTGAGCCGTGCCACTTAACCACTAGGCCACGCCGTCCCCCTGGGGAAGGTATGAACTGTCCACTCCACCTCAGATAGGTTGCGGCTTAGTCCATGAAGAGTTCATCCCTGACGGCAGTTGTTGCTATGGAACCCACCTTTTCCTTACCAAATTTACATGATTCCACTTTAGCAACTTTTATCCTTGATATTTTGTTGTGCTATTTCAGAAGTAATATCATCTTCTTACGTCTTGGACGTAAGCCAAGTCTTGTGCAGTGGCTTTTCATTCAGTCTGTATTGATTCATTAACTTGACAATGTCACCAAACTGTTCTTTTCTTAACGTTGCCTTGTCTTAAGTTTTCTGTTCCCGGTTTCTTATTGCGTGTATCCGTCATTGCTGGTTGAAAGATGGACCACTCACTATTTATGTCTTCAGTTTCTTTATTTAATTACTTTTAAAATGTCATTTCGGCGCATATTTCACTTCTAAGAGCTTTCCTTTCTAATTTTGTAATGTATTTATGACGATTTTTTTCTTATCTATTAAAAGAATGGTTCTTTTACGATGCTGTTTACATCATTACTACTTTCCGATTTTCAGTATCTATACAGATTAGATTACTGTGAATTTTTTATTTTTTCTTCTTTGTCTTTGTTTTATTAATGTATAATCAATGTGTAATATTACATCTAATTTGTTCCGCTTCTACTATGTTTTATACGACTTTTTTATGTCGGAAGATGGTGTTTATTATTATTAGACCATTATCATGTACATAAATGTGCAAGCTCGTCTCAATTACTCTTCCGCTCTAAGTAAGCGTCACTGAACATTCCTAAGCAGTGTGTATGTGATGATACATGTTTTCTTCATATTCTTCCATTACCAATCGCCCATTACCATCGCCCATTACCATTGCCCATTACTATCGCCCATTTCCATCGCCCATTACTATCGCCCATTACCAACACCCATTACCATCGCCCATTACCATCGCCCATTACCATCGGCCATTACCATCGCCCATTACTATCGACCATTACCATCGCCCATTACCATCGCCCATTACAATCGCCCATTACCATCGCCTATTACCATCGCCCATTACCATCGCCCATTACCATCGCCCATTACTATCGCCCATTACCATCGCCCCTTACCATCGCCCATTACCATCGCCCATTACCATCGCCCATTACCATCGCCCATTACCATCGCCCATTACCATCGCCCATTACCACCGCCCATTACCATCGCCCATTACCATCGCCCATTACCATCGCCCATTGCCATCGCCCATTACCATCGCCCATTACCATCGCCCATTACCACCGCCCATTACCATCGCCCATTACCACCGCCCATTACCATCGCCCATTACCACCGCCCATTACCATCGCCCATTACCACCGCCCATTACCATCGCCCATTACCATCATTTTGATTTGTTTATGAATTAAAAGACGGACTATAATGGCAATCTTTCGTACTTGCCAAAAAACTTGTAACAGCCAAAAGGTGGAGGTTGAAAGAAGCGACGTTCTGTAGACGACATGGTAGTTATTTATATATATATATATATATATATATATATATATATATATATATATATATATATATATATATATATATATATATATATATATATATATATATATATATATATATATATATATATATATACATAAAGACGTCAATAAACCGTACAGGTACAGGCAAAACAGAGTAGACGACAGTACTAGGAGAACAGAGTAGGTGACTGTACATGGAGAACAGAGTAGGTGACGGTACATCGAGAACAGAGTAGGTGATGGTACATAGAGAACAGAGTAGGTGACGGTACATGGAGAACAGAGTAGGTGACTGTACATGGAGAATAGAGTAGGTGACGGTACATGGAGAACAGAGTAGATGACGGTACATGGAGAACAGAGTAGGTGACGGTACATGGAGAACAGAGTAGGTGACGGTACATGGAGAATAGAGTAGGTGACGGTACATGGAGAACAGAGTAGGTTACGGTACATGGAGAACAGAGTAGGTGACGGTACATGGGAAACAGAGTAGGTGATGGTACATGGAGAACATAGTATGTGATGGTACATGGAGAACAGAGTAGGTGACGGTACATGGAGAACAGAGTAGGTGACGGTACATGGAGAATAGAGTAGGTGACGGTACAGGGAGAAAAGAGTAGGTGACGGTACATGGAGAACAAAGTAGGTGACGGTACTAAGAGAACATAGTAGGTGACAGTACAGAGAGAACAGAGTAGGTGACGGCACATGGAGAACATAGTAGGTGACAGTACAGAGAAAACAGAGTAGGCGACAGCACATGGAGAAAAGAGTGGATGACGGTACAAGGAGAACAGAGTAGGCGACGGTACAGGGAGAACAGAGTAGGCGACAGCACATGGAGAACAGAGTGGGTGACGGTACAGGGAGAATAGAGTAGGCGACAGCACATGGAGAACAGAGCAGGCGACAGCACATACGTAACTTAACTTAACGTCTTGATACTGGTTTAGAAGACTACATAGTCTGTATACAACCATTTTCCTGGAGGGTGGTTTAACCGATGTGCGAGTCCATCTTAATAGATTCAAACACTAGACCTAAGTGGACCCGCAGCCAGTTCGGCGCCATCTATAGCATCTTTTAACAAACCACCTGAGAAATGTACAAATAACTTGGATAGATTTTTAACTTGAATTTTGTAGGGGCAGCGGCAGTTAAGCCTACTTTTTTCGATTTCCATCTGTCATGGAATTTTTGACGTGCTCGACACTGAACACGGGGGTCCGATCTCACTACCCAGAGAGCAGGGGGATTTTTACCAGACGATCCACGTGAAAATCATCCCGGATTTCACTGTGATTCGAACCCGCGACCTCCGGCACCCAAGACGGACACCTTACCTTGATACCACTGAGAACCGAGTATGCGACAGTACAGGCAGAACCGAACAGACGACAGTACACATCCATGTCTGTTTTTCTGTCTGATGTGCTTGGAACACTGATGAAGTTGGAGAGTTGAAAAATGAGATGATATTATTTCGGGCTCTAACCAAAAAAATCAATAGGAAAATTGAAAGCGAACTTGACAGATTAGCTTTTTCATGGGGGTTTTGTTTTTGTGTTGTATTTTTTGTTTGGGTATTTATTTAGAAGAAAGGGGTAGAGACAAAGTATATGGAACATAACTCCATATAATATTCTATTGTTAAGACAGATCAAAGAAATATCGTCTAGTGTTTGACGTAGGATCTATTCCAAACTGTCATTTCGTGTTTACAAGACCTCAGTAAGTAGGTCAGGACGTCTATACATACATACATATATATACATTTATATATAAATATTTATATATGAGTATATATATATATATATATATATATGTGTGTATATAGAGATATATATATATATATATATATATATATATATATATATATATATATATATATATATATATATATATATATATATATATGCAAGCCGCTTGTCATAAATTCTTTACCCTGACCATGAAGGAGTAGGAGGAGAAAGTTGAAATTTGGCACAGTGCTTATTCCTTCTCAATGTAGCCACCACCTAAATTTATACATTTCTGCCATCTCTGTGTGACCTTGAAAAGACTTTCAGTATAAAGTAATCTATCACAAGCCAGAATGACATCTTCGTCACTGTCAAAATGATTTCCTATCAGCTGTTTTTTAAAGTTTTCGAAAAGAAAAAAGTCTGATGGAACTAAATCCGGAGAATATGGTGAGTGTGGAAGAATTTCAATATTCAAATCGTTGGCTGTTTGCAGCACAAGCCTTGCTTAATAGGAGGGCGCGTTGTCTTGAAGTGAAGGCAGAATTTGAGTGCGTGATATCCCTCTTTTTATGGTCATCGTCTTTCTTATTTTGGTAAGGAGATCTGCATAATATTGCTCATTAGCCGTGTTGCCATGAGGCATGTAATATATCTTTCAATATGACACCTTTGACGTCTCAAAAAACAGTCAGCATCACTTTTCTTGCAGATTTATGTGCTCTTGGCTTGGCATGTGTTGGTGATCGCGGGCTTTTCCACTGCAGGCTGGAAATTTTGGATTCTGGGTCATAATGGTGAAGACAAGTCTCCTCTACTGTCACCATGGTCGGCAACATGTTTTCGACAGACACATTTTGAGCAATTGGCCACAGCAATCAACCCTCGTTTGTTTCTGTTCACATGTCAGCAGACGCGGGACCCAGCTAGCACATACTTTTCATGTTTAGTCTGTTGTGTAACATTTTAAAAACTGTACTTTCATTCAGTTTTGCTGACCTAGATGTCTCTGCAATTGTCATTCTCCTATACTGGTCAATAATTGTCTTTACTCTTGCAGCATTTTGATCGCTGCACTCTGTGGATGGTCTTCCTGATCTTGGAAGATCAGCAACATGGGAATTGCCACACTTAAACTGCCTACCCCAGTTTTTAACAGAAATACGAAGGACAGAGTTCCTCAAACACTGGTTTCATGTCCCTGTGTATTTCTGTAGGTGTTTTTTCCTGCAATATCAAGAATGTTATCACAGTTCTAGCCTCTGATTTCTCCATTGTTCCCACAAACCGTTAGAGTAGCAGATCCGGTCAATAAGGTGTGTTGCGCCATGCACCATACCGGATAAACCCGTCTAAGAGGGAAATTCATATTTCTCAAGTCGAGTACAAATTCATTGAGCTACATATGTGCCAAATGTCATCTTTCTCCTCCTACTCCTTCATAGACAGGGTAAAGACTTATGACAAGCCCCTTGTATATATATATATATATATATATATATATATATATATATATATATATATATATATATATATATATTTCCTCAGAAATAGATATTGGAATACATATATATATATATATATATATATATATATATATATATATATATATATATATATATATATATATATATATGCTGTTATATACAATAATTATTTTATAACACAAGAAGGAATCAATTAACTGACATCTGTTTTCAAGTTGGTGTTCTGTCTGTCAAGTTACGTAACGCGTTCACGTGATCAGCCCCGCTTCCGTGTGTGATCGTTATTCATTGTACTTATACCATTGACTCGGTCATCTTGAAACTTCATATCTTATGTTACGGGCAAGACTGTGATTTTCATGAATATAAAGGTACTGGCTATTTTTTGGATGTCATTTTGCATTTGTTGTTGTTGAATATCCAAAATTAGTAGGATTATTATTTTATGGTCCCCGAGATGGACGTTTAGTGGCGGGTTGCAGTAGCTTTCCTCACATCCCGAGCGTGTTGATGAAGGTGGACCGGGGTTATCTAGGTGGTTGTTCTATACTTGATCTTGTCTCCCCACCCCCTCGTTAGCCTGACTGTCGTGAAAACAGCCCGTTTCCAGGGAGGGCTTCGAGGAAGCCAAGGTGAGGGTCTTGGCCAGTATGTTTTGTCTGACCTTGACTAACATGTCTGAGCAGTATGTTTTGTCTGACCCTGACTAACATGTCTGATCAGTATATTTTGTCTGACCCTGACTAACATGTCTGATCAGTATGTTTTGTCTGACCATGACTAACATGTCGGATCAGTATGTTTTGTCTGACCATGACTAACATGTCTGATCAGTATGTTTTTTCTGACCAAACTTTAGTCTTCCTCTTGTCATTTAGCCTTTAAACGTTTTATTTTGTAGTTTACCATACAAAAGGTAAATATAGTCTCAAGGTATACACTGCAGTCAGAGATGAAGAGTTAGAGACTTCATAGTTTGAGGCCACCGTTTGTTTATAAGTTGGGGTGGTCAGTTCCAATTCTCGTTGTCTTTCCTTGCCAAAAAGTACTAAACAGATGACACTAATAGATAGACTAGCACTCCACAGATGATACTAATCGATAGGCTAGTACTCCACAGATTACACTAATCAATAGACTATCACTCCACAGATGACACTAATCGATAGGCTAACACACCCCAGATGACACTAATCGATAGACTAGCACTCCACATATGGCACTAATCGATAGACTAGCACTTCACAGATAAGGACGATATAACCGATAAACTAGCAACCAACCGATGACATTAATCAATAGGCTAGCACTCCACAAATGAGACTAATCGATAGACTAGCACTAAACAGATGACACTAATCGATAGACTAGCACTCCACTGATGACACTAATCGATAGACTAGCACTAAACAGATGACACTAATCGATAGGCTAGTACTCCACAGATAACACTAATCGACAGGTTAGTACTCCACAGATGACACTAATCGATAGACTAGCACTCCACAGATGACATTAATCGATAGACTAGTGCCCCACAGATGTTACTAATCGATAAACTAGCACTCCGCAGATGGCAGTAATCGATAGACTAGCACTCTGCTGATGACATTAATCGATAGACTAGCACTCCACAGATGACACTAATCGATAGACTAGCACTCCACAGATTACACTAATTGATAGGCTAGCCCTCCATAGATAATGTAACAGTGTTCGATAGACTAGCAATCCTCCGAAATCTAATATTGCAATGTCAGAGCGAGTTTGTACAACCAGCGAGCTACAAGAGTCAGAAGTATTACTACCATTTCGAATTTACTGAAAGACAATGAGCAGCACCTAAGAATGGCCTCTTATTTCAGGGATTAGATTGTTAGCAGCAGATAACAGATTGCCACAAACTGTTGCAGTTTCTATTTCTCCATACAACGGCTTAACAGAGCTGTACGTACATTCTCTGTCCTATATCTCTCAATACAATTGTTGAACAGAACTGTACCACCCCCGCCACATCATTGGTGCATTTAGTTTTAGCTACCACCTCTCTCTCCAAATCATTGACGCATTTAGTTTTAGCTGCCGACTCTGCTTGCTCTCTCTTCATACAGTAAATGAATTTTCTAGTTCAGTTTAGTGATTGCTTCTTGCTTCATGTTACCATGCTCAGTTCTCTGGACATCTCACATATATTGTAGTCTTACTCTCATTTGTTATTAAAGTCATTTTGCTATCTATATTTTGTATTTTAACAAGTAATGATTATAGTCTAAGCAATTTTGTTTCCTTTTGTTAAATTATAAAATACACACACACAAAACAGCAGTTATTTTCAATTTCTAAAGGCTTCATATTCTGCAGATGTCATGTGATATTCAAATGCGTTATTTCAGCAAAGAGATACCTCACTCACATGCATATGCTACGTTTCTGGCAGGACGTGACGATCCTGGGACACAGTCACACTGGACTGCCTCTCTTCCGGGATAGTACAAACTAGTACATAGTCCATCATATCATTGCCAAACCCTATAGACACGACTAGGGAAGACTCGATAGTCCTGCAAGACAACTTCCCTAAGAGAGACAACTCTGACCAAAAACAACTGCTGCCTTGCAGTTAGGCTGGGGACAGCCAAAGGATAAGGAGGGCATCCCTACAGAAACGCCTGTTGAAATCGGATGCACTGAGCCACAGGCTTAACAAAATAAAACAGTGCAACGTAAATATCGCTGTAAACAGCGTACGATGAAGAAGAAGAAGAAGAAGAAGAAATGCGTTATTTCAATTAGGCACTTTATATTTATATTGATCGCTGTAATTTTCGAACATTTGTTCCAATATATTTACAGCCAAAATATCGATAATAACGAACGGGGTTGAGCCAGTGAGAACTGGGTATAGATACAAAAGCAACAACTTTTTCCTTTGAATGGCTTTCATATAATTGAAAAATACACATACAGAGGAAGAGTTTACAAGTGTTGAAAGTATGTACCAATTAAGAAAGCCAATTTATACACGCCAATTGATATTTCTCATAACAGAATGGCAAATAGGATAGAACCCAGTAATCAGGGCCGGATTGTGAACATGTCAACGTGCATGACTCACAAGGGAACCCTGGATTCAAACTTAAGGAACCCCCGTATTTAATTGTATGGTTATCACAGGCAGTGTTTGTAATTGCACTGTAACTAAAATCTTGGAACGGTTTTGTTGCATCGCCTCATTTCCCTACATTGTGTATGTTACGTGAATGTAGATAGCTGAAACAATCCGCCCAACAGGTTAATCCATTGTTGCTCATCTAGGTGAAGGATCACATGACTCGTCCTAACATCCTTCTGCTATTGGCAAGACACATCCTGTGTACTTGATGGATCCGCGAAGCACTCACATCTACAGTTCATGGCTGAGCAAGATTTGTGCTTATTGATGATGTAGAAATAGAAGACGTCAAGGATTTTGAACGTTTTGGATCTACTAGCAGAAATTATAGCGACTACGAAATTTAAATCTAAACGAAGACTTGCAATTGCTTAACACAAACTAGTACAGATAAAATGTGGGGCAAGAAACACGTAAGCAGACAATGTTCCAAATGACCAGGACATGCGTTTTCACAGTGGCGACATACGATTTATGAGACAGGGACATTAAACAAATCAATTGCAAAAAATATCACAGCTTTTGAAATTATTACAGAATAATGCTGAAAATGTTATGGACATAAAAAAGGCAAATAAAGATAATTTGCAATTGCTACATATTACAAGAAATTGGCTCCTAAATAACATTGCAAGAAAAAAACTTCGATATGTCGATCATGTGAAGAGACATAATGATCTGGAGAAAATGATGGCAGGGCAGAGTTCCTGGGAGGAGGAGAAAAAGTCGATCTCTACTAAGATAGTGTCAGACCTTTAATGACAGCCGAGGGGGTGTCCTCGCAGTCTCGCCCTGTACGGAGAAGCACGAAGCTGCCATGACGGAGACTACGTTCTGGAAATAACATGTCACACCAAGAGGTCTGTCTATATTAACTACACGTCTAAAACTGTGACAGTAACTGCCAGACAGCTGTACCAGCAGCAGGTTCTACAGACTGATGTGCAATTGTACAATATAACATGTTTTATAGGTTTTGAACATACATCTTGTACAAATAGAATTATATGTAACGTAGGATGCAACGTTACAATTAAACTAAATGATTTAATATGTGCGCTAAAAAGCGACTAGTCTGACAGCATACTTCCAAAATTGGAAAGCTTCTAGTCAATCTGCAAACATCTGAAGTGGTCATTCAACCTGAAAATGAACATTTGGTGACTGGTGGTGTGGATTGACCTGACATCGCTGGAGGTTTCAGCGCTGTTCGCGATATTGATTGTAAAATTGTACGCGTGAAGTAGTGGGACTTACATATCATATTTGTGAATGTGCAATCAAATCAGAAGTTGCAGACGAACCTATAAATAGACAGTCGGCCTTTGGTGATGTGTACGATATACTAGAAACTGTCGATGGTTTCAGTGTTGAAACTGATATTGATTTGCAATGGTCAAAGGGTGAACTGATTGGACAGACAAATAATCCGGGATTATATGGATTTTTATCTCAAGATATTGTTCAATTTTTGATAGAGAAAAGACCGTTAGACTGTCAGAATTGGAAGTGACCTTTAGACAAACCATAGCGTGTATTCAAGGTTAAACTTATAGTGAGGTGCTCTCAATCTGTCATTTTCACAACGGGATATACTGTCCTGACTGCCTTCTGTATTCGACATATACTGAAAAGGTATTGTACAATCTTACGTGTGTAAACTGTTTACGTCCTCTGAACTGTGCTTGACAACAGATGGGTGGCTTAGATGATTGCTGACATCACTCGATAATACAGAAGCACGAATCAAGCGCGGAACACGGAAATGATATGTTTTCTCTTATAAACTAGAGGAACAGTTCTACAGAGAACAGCAGTGTTGGCGCCATGCTCTTCGTCCAGTGATTGTTATAATGTCAGAACTTGGCCTTGGCGTATGTGGGAAGAATGAAGAATTTGATGCACAAATTAATGAGAACTTTCAAGGACTTCTTGAACTAATTGCCGAGCGTGACACATTTCTTGCCAACATTCTTATCAACATATGGAACAATTGGATTTGGATAATATTAATATTGGTTTAAGACAATACGCTATAAGGCGATTCATCAAGTGCATAATAATATAAAATGATCAATACGGAAACACATAAAACGTGCTAGTTATTATTCTGTGTCTCGACTCGACTCCACATTTGTTCACATGCTGATCAGTTAGCTGTAGTATTCATTTGCGCAAGTCCCGCTGGTGGTGAGCCCTCCAAACAATCTATTAAAGCCCGTCGTTCCTCCAGGTGCATATATCATTTGTAACATCTCGCCGGCATACACAGTTCTGGGCTGCTCTTTCTGCATCTCTCATAGACCATCTACACCATCTCTCCGAAATACACGGTTCTGGGCTGCTCTTTCTGCATCTATCATAGACCATCTACACCATCTCTCCGAAATACACGGTTCTGGGCTGCTCTTTCTGCATCTCTCATAGACCATCGACACCATCTCTCCGAAATACACGGTTCTGGGCTGCTCTTTCTGCATCTCTCATAGACCATCTACACCATCTCTCCGAAATACACGGTTCTGGGCTGCTCTTTCTGCATCTCTCATAGACCATCTACACCATCTCTCCGAAATACACGGTTCTGGGCTGCTCTTTCTGCATCTTTCATAGACCATCTACACCATCTCTCCAAAATACACGGTTCTGGGCTGCTCTTTCTGCATCTCTCATAGACCATCTACACCATCTCTCCGAAATACACGGTTCTGGGCTGCTCTTTCTGCATCTCTCATAGACCATCTACACCATCTCTCCGACATACACGGTTCTGGGCTGCTCTTTCTGCATCTCTCATAGACCATCTACACCATCTCGCCGGCATACACGGTTCTGGGCTGATCTTTCTGCCTCTCTCATAGACCATCTACAACATCTTGCCGGCATACACGGTTCTGGGCTGCTGTTTCTGCCTCTCTCCAGATACAATCATTTAATCTTAGTTGCTTCTCACATTCTCTTCCTGGTGTATTTTTGGGTCTACCTTTCTTTCTCTTCTCCTGAGGATTCCAATTAAGAGCCTGTCTGGCTATGTTAGACGGTACCTTCTGTAGAGTGTCCTATTCTTCCCAATTTCTACGCTTAATCTCTGGTTGATTCCTTTCCCATTGGCCTTCATTCATCACCATGATTTGCCACACTGTTATCAATACCTCTCGAATGCATATGTTAACGAAGGGCTGGAGTCTGTTGTTGGGCATTGGTCGTTTTCCATGTTGTAATCCCTACAGTAGCATCGACTTGACACTGGCGTTTAATGTTCTAACTTTGGTGGGAATATTGATTTCTCGCAATCTTCATATGTTGTTTAGGGTCAGGAATACCCCTCTTGTTTTTTTTTCAGATTCTAGTCCTTACATCTGCATATGGTGTGTCAATTGTGTTGCCCAAATAGATAAAAGTATCCACTTCATCCAATTGCTCTCCCTCTAGCATGATTGACTCTTTGCTGATAGTGTTGAGCTTAAGGAGCTTGGTTTTCTTCATGTTGTGATCCAGTGCCAGTTTGGCGGACTGTTCTTTCACCCTATCAAGTCTGGCTATGGCTGTCTGAAAAAATATGAGATCATCTGCGTAGTCCAGGTCCTACAATTTTGACAGTAATGTCCACTGAATGCCAGTCTCTTTGACCTCGATTTATATCTGTATTATTCAACCTATAGTCAACAATAACGGGAAGGGTGAGAGAAATCATCCTTGTCTCACCCATATTTACACTCCGAAGCTGTCAGTCAGTGCTCTTTCATGTACCACTCTACTAACAGCATCTTTGTAGATATTCTGTATACGGTTTATGTACTTCTGTGGTATCCCATAGTGTCTCAAAAGTTGCCATAGAGTACTTAACGTAACGTCTTTAAACTGGTTTAGAAGAGGCTGCAGAGTTTCTTATACTTCATGTGATCTAAAAATAACTATGCTCATCCAATCTATTCTTGAATGCATTAATTGACACTGCCTCCACCACTTCTTGTGCCAATGCATTATAAACATTCACCACTTTCTGACTAAAAAAATATTTCCTAGTATCTTATTTGGACCTTTCATTAATTTGTAGTTTTGCCGTACTTTGAAAAACTTGTCATAGTCTAATTTATCCTTGCCCTTGACCATCTTATAAACCTGTATTAAATCACCTCAAATTCTTCTCTTCTCTAGAAACTAGGCCTGTATTAAATCACCTCAAATTCTTCTCTTCTCTAGAAACTAGGCCTGTATTAAATCACCTCAAATTCTTCTCTTCTTTAGAAACTTGGCCTGTATTAAATCACCTCAAATTCTTCTCTTCTCTAGAAACTAGGCCTGTATTAAATCACCTCAAATTCGTCTCTTCTCTAGAAACTAGGCCTGTATTAAATCACCTCAAATTCGTCTCTTCTCTAGAAACTAGGTCTGTATTAAATCACCTCAAATTCTTCTCATCTCTAGAAACTAGGCCTGTATTAAATCACCTCAAATTCTTCTCTTTTCTAGAAACTAGGCCTGTATTAAGTCACCTCGAATTCTTCTCTTCTCTAGAAACTAGGCCTGTATTAAATCATCTCAAATTCTTCTCTTTTCTATTCACCGTAGGCCGGTTTATTTGAGTTTTTTCTCATAACTGTCATTCTTAAATCCCATTATCAGCTGTATCGCTCTTCTTTGTATCCTTTACAGCATGTTTATATCCCCTCTACGATAAGGAATCCACATCTGTACACAGTACTTCAATCTAGATCTAACTAATGCTTTATACAGTTTGACTATCACTTCCTTGCTCCTATGTTTAATATTTCTTTTTATCATACCTAACATTGTATTTGTCTTTTTCCCAGCTACCTAGATTGCTCGCTCATCTTACCTGTATAATCTATTATAACCCCTACATCCCTTTCCTTTCCTTTAATTCTAATTTTTTTCTCGCCCATTGTGTAATTATGTTCCATATTGCATCTACCCATGTGGGTAACTGTACATTATTCTCCACTTGACAGCTCTCAGACCATTCCATAACTGTATCTAAATCCAACCTCAATAAATCCACCTCTGCTTTAGATTAGACAGGTCTGCATAGTTTTGTGTAATCGACGAATTTTGCAATAAATGGATCTGATATCATTGTCCAAATAGTTTGCATATATCAAAAACAAAAATTACGTCACACCAATCAGATTACTCCTTATTTATGTTCACTGTCTGCATTATCTCAATTAACCAATTTTCTATCAATTTGACAACTTCACTACCTATTCCATATGCTTTTAACTTCATAAACAATTTTTGATGAGGTATTCTATCAGAGGTATTTGCAAAATATATATAAATAACATCCACTGGCTCCAATCCATCTATCATTATGATAACTTCCTCCATGAATCTAATTGATTTGTTAAGCATGATCTCCCTCTAGTAAACCCATGCTGACTATTCCTGATTAGATCAAATTTGCCTAAACGCATTACAATATTTTCTTTTATTATTGACTAACAATTTTCAGACCATACTCGTTAAACGCACCGGTCTATAATTGGTAGATCTGATTTTTGCAGTTTTTTAACAAGGGGATCACTCCTGCATCTTTCCAATACACTGGAACAATCCCTTTCGCAAGTGATTGAGAACATGATATAGCCAATGGTTTTTCTACAGGTCTCTAATTTCAAACAGCAATTTTAGATGAATGTCATCTTGACCCAGACATTTATACACTGTCAACCTCTCAAATTGTTCAAAAACCTTTTCTTCTGTAATACAGATTGATCTTAATCCCACTGTACCCATGTTCCTTTGGAAAATATTTATGAGCTCTGTGATCTTGTAGCAGTCTGCTTTTGTGTAGACTGTGCCAAAGTACTGATTAGGTAGATTTGCAGCATTTATATTCTCACGATCTATTTTTCTTGTGCTATCGTTGGGAGGACCTACGTTGTCTTTCGTTCTCTGTTTATTTCTAAAATAAGAAAAAAACTAACTCTTGCTATAAGTTTTGATCTTTTGAGCAAGTTTTTCGAAGTCTTTTTTTTTGGTTTTTTTTGGCTGTTCTATTCACTTTATGAGCTACGTTTTGCTTGTCAAAATATTTTAAATGTTTCTTTTGATTTATCTATCTTACTAAAAATACGTATGCTTTATATTTAGCTTTTTTACATTTTACTACAAATCCAGTTTTCCACTTTTTACGCTTGGGAATTTACCTTCCTACATTGAACACATTTCTATTTTAGATTATCTAGAGTTGTTTTGACACTCTCCCCCTCTTATTCTACATTTGTTCCATTAACAGCATCTTTCCAGATTATGTAACTCGCTGCTTCTTTCATCTTTTATCAACAATGCCAAACGATTTCTTTTTTATAGTTATTTAATAGTAAATATTTTGTGTATATATACTTTGTTCTTCTATGATGCGTAAAGTAGCTATTTGATCTATGCATGATCTTTCCTAGTTAGGTTTTGCCTGTTTCTATCTTAGTTGTTTTATCTACTTCCGCTTTTAATATATCTAAAATGATTCTGTTGAATATCTTGCCTGGCACTAACAGCAACGAAATCCCCCGATAATTGCCGCAACCTACCAGTTATTATTTCTTCGACAGTTTAATCAGATATCCAGTTTTTCATTCTGTGAAGCCCACCGAACGTTTCAGTGTTTTCCTGCCAATGGTGTGCCACACTGGGAAAAAACTTACTATAATCCGCGAAGGCTGTCTCGTAGATGATTGTGAGCTGGGCTTTGCCAGATGTCGGGGGTAGTCTGATGATAAGGCTGAATCCATATACAACCTGTATTCCATGCGCTGCACATTCGTTAAATTGAGTGGGCCTAATGCTGATGACTGCTGTCTTAAAGCAGTCAATTTGACTACATCACATTGAGACTTCTTCGTCAGCACACCGTTGAGTTTTCTCTCGTTCCTAGGAGAAAGCTGTCCGTTTCCAAAACGCCCGATACCCGGTGGGAGGCACAGGTACAGGCGCACACACACACACAATGATTTATTTACTTTTTTTTATGCAATATTCGATGTATTCGAATCCATTCGTATCATGACCAAATGGGAAACCGAACATACTGGTTACACCAAAAACGATGCCTATTACCAGTTGAACAGAAGAGAGCAGGTCGTTGTCTTCAGACTTCGCACTGGCCACAATAGACTGAGATACCACCTATTCAACAAATTGAAGATAGGTGGTACCGACGAATGCCCGTGCGGTACCGGTAAAATGACCACTGAACATCTGCTGCAGAACTGCCCGACATACGAGGATCAGAGAGAGCAGATGTGGCCATCACCAGTGGAACTGCAAGACAAGCTCTATGGCAGTGTCGACAGCCTCAGGATGACCGCCGCTTTTTTCGAAAAAATAATGGTTACTGTCTGACTGCGTACGAAGAAGAAGAAGAAGAAGAATCCATTCGTATTGATGACTCACAGACTGAAGACGCTTAACGAGAAGTGGCGATAATATTTGATCACAAACAAGAGCTATTCTTTGTTATTTTGTTGGTGTTATGGAAAGATCTACTTAATTATTGACGTACTATCAGTCAAGCATCACAGGAAATGAACAGTGTGCTCACTACATGTGTTAATGTGTATGCATCACTGGTTGGTTTTGCATTAAAATCTTTGCACGCAGTTTTCTGAATAAAAGCGACTGCCAGAAAATGATTATAAACAGAACACAATACGCAGACAATTTGTATTGAATGATTGATCTTCAGAAGATGTCTTGGATACTACTGACTACAAGTCTCTTATATCAACATACCTTGCTATTGCTTACGCCCTACTCTATAAGACAATATCATATCTATTGGAATTACGTATTCAGCCATGCGTGTTCAAGTAAGAATGTCAGAAACATTTACATGAACTGATCGAAACATATCGGCAGGGCTGGTCTGGATATAGTTGTTGAGCTTCCGCTTGTTAAAATATAACCTATGTGTCATAGAGTCTGTTACTACAATACTCCTCATTCTTATTTAAGTACCATACCCGACACATCAGGCAGAAACCAATGCTTTCCAGTTTGATCTATGGGACGCCCCTCTTTTCAATGTATGTATGTTGTTCAAGCTTATAGTGGAACCCTTTCTGAAGATTGTTCTGTCGAGAGTTTTTTTGGGTCTTCCTCTTTTCCTTCAGCCAAATGGTGACCACATAATCACTTGCAAGGGAAGTCTGCTGCTGACCATTCTATGAACATGTTCGATGTATGACCACCGTTTCCTCTTAATGAGTGGTGAAACAAATTGCTGATTGGTGACTTCTATAATGGTTTTGTTGATTATGAATTCCTACCAGCCAATGTTCAACAGCTTTCTAAGACACTTATTCTCAAATGCATTTAGCCATTTTCCAATGCCTTTGTTATTTTCCAGCATTCACGTCTATAGATGAGCATTGGTAAATACGCTGGAGTTGAGCATTCCGCTGGATTCCGTGGCGAAGTGGTTAAACTGTCGGTCTCATGATCAGGTGGTGTGGGTTCGACTCCGGACTCCGCCGTCTTTTTCACGGGTGCTTGATGCGGAGTCCTCTGCATCTCGTAGGCATCTCTTATTCGTCTTGTCCTTGACTTGCCACTGGGGTCGGGCGGCTCGAGACGAGAGAGTGAGGATAAACAGTAGCGCAGTAAATCCTTACTAAAAATTATTTATACCATTATCGTTTGCGATGGACGGCGGCCTATGCCTTAGACATTCCGAGCATGGTGAGCACACAGTAGTTTGGTAAATGCACCTGCGGCTAGAGCAATGCCAGTTGAAATTTCCTTAAATGTCTCTATCTTCAGTCATTTTGCTTCCCAGATAGGTGAAACGCTTTAACGCTTTGAAATACAGCCACCAGTCTCTGAATTCGCGATCATGCTAATGTACGCCAAAATGTTGTGAAATACATTTAATCTGCACTAACACGAATAAAATCAATTTTGGGGGCACAGATAACACAGGGCACAAGTAACAGCGCCATCGATACTCGGAACACAAGGAACCGTCTCTGGGGTTAGTGAGAACGTGCCCTGCAGTCGACGCCTAATCAGATACAGGTCTATTGTGTCACTACTCCAGGTAGCGTGGACATCGTGGGGGGAGGGGGGGGGTGCAGTAAGGGGAGAGTGGAAAAGAGAAAGGTAAGGAGGAAAACATACAGAATTAGTCTGAAGAACATAATCTACTGTTACTGGAATTGTCTCGGTGCTCGACAGCGGGGCCCGGTGCTGGAACGTCTCCTGTATGATTTCCACATTCTACTTCTGCAGAAGACACACGCCGTACAATTAGCCTACCTTGGCTTTGAGTGTTGCGTAAATCCAGTGAGCCCAACACATCCCGGTGAATCTATCCTAGTCAGACAGGGTCTACCACACTTTAGACTTGAACGAGTGGTCTGCCACACTCACTGCTAGACTTGAACGTGTGGTCTACCACACTCACTGCTAGACTTGAACGAGTGGTCTACCACACTCAAGACTTGAACGAGTGGTCTGCTACACTCTAGACTTGATCGAGTAGTCTACCACACTCTAGACTTGAACGAAAGGTTTACCACACTCACTGCTCAACTTGAACGAGTGGTTACCACACTCACTGTAAGACTTGAACGAGTGGTCTACCACACTCATTGCTAGACGTGAGTGGTCTACCACACTCACTGCTAGACTTGAACGAGTGGTCTACCACACTCACTGCTAGACTTGAACGAGTGGTCTACCAAACTCTAGACTTGAACGAGTGGCCTACCACACTCTAGACTTGAACGAGTGGTCTACCACACTCACTGTTAGACCTGAACGAGTGGTCTACCACACTCTAGACTTGAACGAGGGGTCTACCACACTCACTGCTAGACATGAACGAGTGGTCTACCACACTCACTACTAGACTTGAACGAGTGGTCTACCACACTCACTGCTAGACTTGAATGAGTGGTTTACCACACTCACTGCTAAACTTGAACGAGTGGTCTTCCACACTCTAGACTCTAACGAGTGGGACCAGAAAGACAGGGAACTGTAAGGAGTACATATCACAGTTCAGGGCAGGTGGTGGAAGATAATTAATACCTATATGGGGAACTGTTCTCATACCGGCCCGGATGACTAGCAATTCTTCAGCGAATTGTAGGACCTACCAGAAGACATGACACTGGTGTGGGGCCACTTCAATGCACGGAATATCACTTGAGGAAACCCAAGCAATAATACACAGGGGCAGAGGCTTGGCCAGGTCCTTCTTGAATCCGGTCTGAATATCCTCAACTGTGGGGTGAAAACAAGACTTGCCACTCGAATAGCAGACTCAAACTCTAACATTGGTCTCACACTGGTTTCATGCCACGGAGATACACACCAGGTGGTCAGCACTGACATATCACGGAAGTGACCATTTGCCCTGTCAACCCACTTTGTGGTCCGTGGAGATTGAGATCGCATGGAGAAGAAGTAAGAAGGCCACCAAGGAATGGCAGCGGAGGAGAAGACTCGCAAACGTCCCCTTGGAGGCAGAATGGAGGCAGAGACCAGAATGAGAAGGGTCACTGAAAATTTCTAGCAAATGGCCAGAACAGCAAAACAGCAACGTTGCGAGACATTTACGGAAGAGGTCCCGGCCCACATTCATCAGCTCACACTGGATGTTAGGAAAGCTACGACAACCGGCCACTAAGCGTCCTTTTTAGTTCGCACAAAAGAGTAATTTTACTCATTGTGGGCATTCAACAACAACAACAACGGAAGAGGTGGCGACGGATAGAGCCCAACATAAATTCTGGAAATTACATAGGGCAATGAACCGGAAGATGGACACAAGATCCAGTGTATACATGAGAGATGAGTTGGGACAGGTGCTGACTACTGACAAAGAGAAGGGAAGAGCCTTTTTGACAGCAGACTCGCCAAGACGACATCGTTCAACGCGAGGCATTGATGACAAATCTAGGAACAATGGAGGAGGAGCACGACCTGATTAGTGTTGTCGAGGTATGACACTCCATAAGGAGAGCCCCGGACAGTGCACCTTGACTAGATGGAACACACTACAAATTGCTGAAGGACTGTGCGGATGATAAGCTCGTAAAGATTACATATAATTTTAACAGGAGTCTTAAGGTAGACCATGTACCAGAGGAGTGGCTACACATCTTGTCCCCCTAGGGAAACCAGGCAAAGATGCTACTGATATAAAAGGCTCTCGCATCATCAGACTACAGAATGTGTTCGGTAAGGTGCTGGAGAGAATCTTTGCCAGACGAGTTGCCAGTGAGCTTGAAAAGACAGGTCAATTTCCAGACACCCTAGGCACATTTAGACTTGGCAGAGACACGGCCACCATTGCAGCTGTCTTGGCCAACGATATATATGAGGTTTTCCAGACAAAAGAGGAAACTGTCGTCGCGACGATCGACCTGGAAGATGCCTACAACATGTTCAACTACGGCAAACTAATCGATTTATTGATATACCTCGATATTGACCTCCGGATCTTCCGTTGGATTGTAACGGTCCTTATGCCAAGAAGCGTCGCTATAAAGTACGCTTCCTGGACGTCAGAGATCAGAACCATAGCGCAGGAACTGTTTCAAGGCTCTACCCTGTCTCCTGTACTTTTTAATGTGTATACTTGCAAAATTGCACAGATGGAGGTTACTGGGCCTGGTAGGATCCTCACAGATGGAGGTTACTGAGCCTGGTAGAATCCTCACAGATGGAGGTGACTGGGCCTGGTAGGATCCTCACAGATGGAGGTTACTGGGCCTGGTAGGATCCTCACAGATGGAGGTGACTGGGCCTGGTAGGATCCTCACAGATGGAGGTTACTGGGCCTGGTAGGATCCTCACAGATGGAGGTGACTGGGCCTGGTAGGATCCTCACAGATGGAGGTGACTGGGCCTGGTAGGGTCCTCACATATGAAGGCTACTGGGCCTGGTAGGGTCCTCAGAGATGGAGGTTACTGGGTCTGGTAGGGTCCTCATATATGGAGGTTACTGGGCCTGTTAGGGTCCTCACATATGGAGGTTACTGGGCCATGTAGGATCCTCACAGATGTGGGCGACATCCTGCTATACAAGCAGTGCAAAGACAGGACTGAATTTGTCGCGGGTGTGCGGAGCAAGCTTGGGAAACTATCTGAATGACTACAACGCCGAAATCAATCCATCTAACGCCAAGATTGTCTGGTTCTCCCTAAACAATAGGTTGACCTCAGGGGCTACCTGCACGGACGCCATCCATGAGAGAGGACATGACATGAAATATTTGGGTATCACATTTGACAGAAGTCTCTCTTTCAATAAACATGTTGACAATGTGATTCTGAAAGCAAAGAGGGGTATCAATGCAATCAAAGTCATGGCGGCCACAGACATGCAATAAAGGACTCTTCCTGTTAATGCAAGCACTGGTTTTGTCTGTCCTGGTCTACGGTCTTGTGTTACTCACGCTATCGTAGACACAGGTAGATAGATTGGAGAGAATCCAGAACGAGGCCATGAGAGCAGTTCTGGGATGCACTAGAGATACTACCATTACTACCATGAGATTCCTGCTTTATTTGCCGAGCATCAAGGTGCGACATCAAGTAGCGCAGGTAAAGGCTTACCCCAACGTTGTCAACAACAAACACCCCCCCCCCCCTTTTTTGCACGAAGACTTGGATACACTCAAAGGCAGACGCATTGAGCGAGGAAGGTCATGGATGGCAAAGGCAGAAGACTCCCTGATGAGGTTCTGTGCATTGGAAGAAGTGGGAAGAGGTAGTGAATGGTTAGAAGTGGGAAGAGGTAGTGAATGGGTAGAAGTGGGAAGAGGTAGTGAATGGGTAGAAGTGGGCAACGACAGCCCCCTGACAAGGGAGGGGATACAACTGAGCAGTGTCGCGACTGGGGCGGCACTAGGACAGACGTTCAAGACGGGAACTGATCCAGCAACAATGAGGACCTCAAATACAAATTCTGCACACAGATGGCTCCGCCAGCAGAGATGCAAACAAGCGCGGGTGGGATTTCGTCGGCTACCAAAACGGCAAGGAGGTGGTGGAGAAATCAGCTACCTACTCCACGGTCACATCGAGTATGAGGATGGAGGTTGAGGCGGTAACAGCGGCCCTGACTTGATAGGTAACGCAACCGATGACGCACGCAGTGATACTGTCAGACTCGCAGGGCATGCTCCGTAAGATGAAAGCTGTGCAGGCTAAGAAGGGAGTGGGCCTCTCTTCTGAACAACTCTGGTATACAAGGTGTCACATGGATCTACTGCCTGAACATGCAGACCTCTGGGACAACGAAAGAGCTGATGCAGTGACGAGGTGCGCTGTAGTGAACGACTCGGTGATGACGAGAGACAGGGTTGAGTTGATAAGGGCAGTCATGAACAGTCTACATAACGATGAAGAGACAAGTTGTCAAAAATGCATGTGTGCAAATGATGATAGATTTGGGAGTGACTACGGAAGAAAGGAAAAAGTGTATTTTGTCTGGAAAGATCCGAAGAATACAAAATCAACACCTGACTGGTACTGTGAGTATAAATACGGTTGGTTGGCTGCATGTGGGGAGAACGGAGCACTTATGGGAATGTTCCTGTGTGATAATGTTGGTTCCTAGAATCAAGAACCAAAAATCATCAGTCTATGTAGAGTGTTCTATCTGACGATAATATTCACCTTATATATACATTCAAATGTCAAGGTCATGTTGCGCTTGTTTTCAACACGTATGGCCAGCAACTACTCTGATGAAAGGTCGTTTCGAAAGCCGAAATCATTTAAACATGCGTTCAACCATGACCCAAGCCCGGCTGACTGATTTATCTATGATGTACAATTGTTGTTGAATGCACACAGTGAGTAAGATTACTCTCTTTGTACGCCCTGAAAAGGGGTTTAAGTGGCGAGTTGTAGTAGCTTTCCTCACATCTCAAGAGTGCTGATAAAGGTGGTCTGAAGTCCTCCAGGTTGTTGTTGTTGAATGCCCATAATGAGTAGGATTACTCTTTTGTTCGCCTTAAAAGGGACGTTAAGTGGCGGGTTGTCGTAGATTTCCTCACATCTCGAGCATACTGATGAAGGTGGACCGGTATTCTCCAATCGGTTGTGCTATGCTAAGCTTTATCTGCGTGTCGCTCAGTTCTACGGGGATCACATCGATCCCCTATCGCGTTAGCCAGGCTGCCATGAAAACAACCCGTTTCCAATGAGCCTTACGTGGACGTGAGGTGGTATATTTGACCTGACCTTGACTTAACATTTCCCGACCAGTATGTTTTGTCTGACCAGACGTTAGTCTCCTTTCCCCCACCTGACCCTGACTAACATTGTCCGATAAGTGTGTTTTGCCTGACCCTAACTAACATGTCCGATAAGTGTGTTTTGCCTGACCCTGACTAACATTGTCCTTCTTCTTCTTCTTCTTCGTTCGCTGTCAGACGGCAACATGAATTTGTTCGAAGAAAGCAGCTGTCATCCTGATGCTGTCTACACTGCCATAGAGCTTGTCTTGTGTTGCCACTGGTGATGTCCACATGTCGGGCAATTTTGCAGCCACAGGTGCATTCGTCAGTGCCACCTATCTTCAGTTTATTGAATAGATGGTACCTCAGTCGGTTGTGGTATGTGCGGAGTCTGAAGACCACGACCTGTTCTCTTCTGTTCAGCTGGTAGTAGGCATCATTTTTTGTGTAGCCAGTATGTTCTGTTTCCCATTTGGCCATGTATCTGGCCCTAATAAACCTTTTGGACTCTTCATAGGTGGCACTAGAATCTGGTTGTGGTAGTCTTGCACCTTCTTTTGCCAGTCTGGCTGTCTCCTTGTTGCCTTGGATGCTACAGTGGGATGGAACCCAATGTACCACTACTCTTTTTGGTGCGGACTACTGTCATAGTTGACAGAGTACTGCTCTTAAATCATTAAGTTCAGTATTTTTCTGGCTTTTTAGTTCTGTAGCCACGGTCAGAGCATCTGTAAACAGGACTATCTGGCTTCCATTGCTTTCGCCTGTCAGCATTGCGTCTACTGCAGCCTTCAGTGCCTCTGCCTCTGCTCTGAAATTGCTTGAGAATTTTGCAGTTGCCACTGACAGTGTTATTTTTCTACCATTTGGTAGGCTCATGAATACCCTGCCCCTCCGTTCTGTGTTGTGTTTGTTACAGAACGGTCGGTGTATGCATGGGTCCAGTCCATGCTTGGATAGTTTTCCGCTATGTACCTCAGGGTTATAACATTGTCCGATCAGTATGTTTTACATGACCCTGACTAACATTTTCCGATAAGTATATTCTGCTTGACCCTGACTAACATGTCCGATCAGTGTGTTTTGCCTGACCCTGATTAACATTGTCCGATCAGTATGTTTTGCCCGTACCAGACGTTAGTCTCCCCTTCCACGCTATACGGTAGTCGTGACATTATTCGATAGCTGACATTTGATGATGTAATTGAAACCTTTTTATGTGGTCAAAAACAAGAAGAAATGTCCCTCGTTTCTCCCACTCTTCCCCACCCCAACCCCAATGTACTCGATCCCTTTCATTGCTGATAGTGCCGACATATTACCACTGGGGAAGATACCCACCGCGTGTTCAGTCTGTCAAACGGAGCGGGACTGGATTTGAACCCAGAATGTTAGGACTATAATCAATCCCAAATGGTGTCCATCATCGTGACAATATGATAGGTTAAATTGTGTATTCTTTGACCACGTATATTGATAGCAAATATTTAAAACTGAAAGAGTTCCCAGTCATTTAGTATATTTATGTTGTAGTTGCACCAAATGTTGGCAACTGAATAGCACGGGAGCTGAGTCATTCCATAAATACTCAATACGTCTACATACTACAGTTAAAAATATCCTTGGATTTGCCATCGCATATAACGATCCGCCGATGTTTATGGACAAGGCATAGATAGCCAAAATCTCATATGTTGAATTTGAACAGGGCCCCCAAAGGCCCCTTAATCCGACCCTGCCAGTTACCCTGTTATTACCATGCCCGAAATATGCACTCAATAACAATACAAAAGGATTCACAAATTATTATCTGAGCCAGCTACAATTCTAAACTGTGTCCAGGAATTGTATTTATTGAATGTCTAGATGTGCTCAAATTACCCCCCATTCCACCCGGTTGGAAATGTGTGCACACGCCGCCTGAAAGTGGAAAAGGGAGATCAGCATATGCATCCAAGAAGAAATCAGCCATTAACGTGCATTGTCATTACACAACTCTAAACGAAATATATTCTAGTGATGGCACGAGATCTCGCTTCGTATTTGTGTGAGAAAGGATACATCAACACTGCTATTGAATAGGAAGTATCTGTTTTGTCTTGAAAATGGGAAGCAATTCAAATCGCAATGCCTGGAATTTGAAACACTATATTCCATGGTTGAAAGCTCAGATATGCAGATGTCACAGTTGTATTCTCAAAGAGCGCTGCTGGGCTGGAACGGATTGTCCTGTCGCGTAAAACAACACAGCGAAGACCAAAATATATACTTTATTATAATCAAAACCAGGATAATGAGTACAGACAAGACAAAGACCAAACTTAAAAGTTATTCTCGATCAACAGGACATTGAGAAAGTCTAAAGTTTTGAGTACCCCAGCTCAATTATAAGTAACAATGGAGATTGCCCGAAGGAAGAGACAGAGAATGGCTATGGCAATGCAGAGGTTGAATAAAAGGAGAAACGTATGATATAACTGTAATTTTTTTTTTAAACATAAAAACCTGCGAACTTGTATCTTCCCGGTGGCAATGTATGGATGTGAAATCTGGACCACCACACAAACACAAATGGATTTAATTTTTTTTAACTAAAATGCTACATGAGGGTGCTCAAAATTCCATGGATAGCGAAAAGGAAAAATGCAGATATCCTAAATGAACTAGAAATAGAGGACAATTAGTTAGTAAAAAATATCTTGTCTAAAAGCTCAAATATCTTAGCCACATTAAACAGAATGGCCTGGAGAGAACGATACTGAAGGGTATGGTGCCTGGAAAGCGGAGCAGAGACAGACCAATGAGAAGATGGGCTCAAGACATCACGGACCTCCTGAAGATGACAGGGAAAGAAGCGAGCGATCGAGTCTTACAAATTGTCTATTGTGAGAGCGACGTTCTGTAAACGACATGCTACATGATGGTTACTTAGAATTAGGGAAGCGATATGCAACATCACGATATCTGAGACGATAAAATTGGAGAAAACTGATCATGTTAAGGGATTCAGCAGGCAGTACAATTGTAATAGTAGCCCATCGCAAGCGAAGATAGTGTCAGCGAGACGTGATCTCATATGATGGAAAGTCTAGTCTGGCACGGCAAACTCTGCTAGACTTTGGACACGCATGTGAGGAGTCGGCTGTAGAGTCGTCGTCGTCGTTCTATTCTTTTGAGCAGCTACCTTTCAGTTAACCTGTGCGATGATGTTTCGCTCGGTGATCTGAACACCTTGTGTGATTCTAGCTCGTCGGGTGATACGGTTCTGTGCAAGCACCTTCAAGGAGGTGAAAATAATTATGAAGCTTATCAGAGACATTTTCAAAGAGGTTTTTCTTCAGATCCGTGACGACCGCCTGCCTGCTTTGAACTCACCGTACGTCAACTGCTTGAGAAAGCACTCAGTGGGCATGCGAACAACATGTGCACTCCATCTTAGCTGGACTTTTTACAGAAGCGTATAGGTGCTCAATATTTTGAATTTGTTAAGAGTTTCAGAGTTCGTGTTTTTGTCCTGCCTTCTGATCTTAACTTAACGTCTTTATGCTGGTTTAGAAGACTCTGCAGAATCTGTATACAACCAGTTTCATTTACATTACCTTGCTCTAAAAGCTATGCGCTTCGAATTTATTTTATAAAATGCATTAACTGTCCCTGCCTCAACTGCCTGCCGTGGCAATGCATTCCAAGCATTCATCACTCTCTGACTAAAAACATATTGCCTAATATCTAATCTGGACCTCTCTTTAGTCAGCTTGTAGCTATGCCCTCTTGTTCTTGTGGGTGGCTGTATTTTTAAAAACTTGTTAAAGTCTAATTTATTCATTCCTCAGATCATCTTATGAACCTGTATTAAGTCACCTCGAATTCCTCTCTCTTTAGACACTGTGGGCCGATTTTTCTGACTCTACTCATAACTGTAATTCTGGAATCCCACTATCAGCTTTGTCGCTCTTTTTTTCCAGCATGTTTATATCCTCTCCATGATAATGATTCCACGACTGTACACAGTACTCCAATCTAAGTCTAACTAATGCTTTATACAGTTTTACTATCACTTCCTTGCTCCTATGTTTAATATTTTATTTTCTCATACCTAACATCACATTTGCCTTTTTCCCTGCTACCTTAACTTGCTCACTCACCTTACCTGTATGATCTATTATAATCACTAGGTCCCTTTCCTTATCTATCTTTATAATATTGTTCTCTCCCATTCTGTAATTATGTTCCATATTGGATCTACCCATGTGGATGACTGAACATGTATCTACATTAAACTCCATTTGCCTGCTTACAGACCATTCTTTAATGGTATGTAAATACGACCTCAATATATCCACTTCTGCTTTAGATGAAACACTACTGGAAAGTTTTGTGTTATCAGCAAATTTTGCAATCATGTCTAAATCGTTTATATATATCAAGAATAAAATTGGTCCCAAAACCGAACAGCCTGAGGGTACAGATTATGTGAAAAACATTTTACTGTCTGACATGTTTGCAGTACATTGTCAATGTTTCGCAGGCATGCAGAAGAAATGCAGCCAATATGACAAAGCGATCTGCAAGATGCGTTACATAATTGAACGAACTTTAAGCGAACTCACTACTATCACATTATTATCAGGCGATCTACAATAGGCTTGACTGGGCCCTGGTGCTTAGATTCCAAGCTATATCTTGATTCCAGGCAAACAGCAGTGTCATTTTTCAAATACTTATTTCCAGATAGCAGAGCAGTCGGCAAACATAAATGTGGTGTACCAACAAACCTTAACAACGATAGTACAAATGACTTCAAATAGCAGTACATGTACAAGAACGGGGAATGTACCCTGAAATTGGTAGAAAGTTTTGGCGCCAATCGTGGTTTAGAACTATTCTCCCTTTCACAGTATCTGATTGTAACAACCGAGATACAAATCTTAATTAACTAAATCCAAACTAGAAAACCAGCACATTTGGAAACATTCAGTGACCTTGTTACGGTGTTAAGACCAGTGGGGATAACAGCATAATTCATAACTAAGATAAGCACTCCGTTGACGATCCTGTAAAACAAAAATCATTGGTCAAAGTAAAATTGGCAATCTACTGCTGCCAACGTGCTGAACTGAAAGTATAACAGACTTAATGACCGATGTAATTTAGGACTGCAAGTTAATTTTAAAATAATTTATCCGTTTTAATATCTTCTACAGTTGGAAATATTTTTTTTTTAAACCAATTTCTTATTTCCGCCTAATGTCATGTTTGTGCCTATCAGCGTCAGGCTATGAAGAGGTTTCTTGACCGTGCCATAGTATGTGTTTCATACACGCAGAGCTCTACTGCTTCTGTTATCTCTGCTGTCCTTCTTTTTCTGGATCGGCCCTTGGTTTGGTATGCATTGTATCTGTTTAGCATTGCTTTCTGATGGATACTATCTGGTGGTTGACATGTCACATGGTCGAACCATTTGATTTTCTGTCTCTTGGTGAGGTTTAGCACTTGTCTCCTAATATCTTCGTTTCTGATTATATCCACTCTTGTTACTCCAAGCATTCATATCAGAGCTAAATATGTGTTTACAATTGTATTTTATTTATATTTATTATTTAGATATTAAAATGGAAGTTGCATGTAAAATTTAAACAACAACAACAAATAATCTTAATAAATACCAGAGCTCCGTGAGTTTTCAATTCTGTATGCGTAACTTCTGTCATTCTATGCTTGACATGGCTCTTTCGTTTACCACCTTCTTCTTGGATTCCTCTTAATTTCTGTACCAGGTATTCTTCGGTCTCCTCGATCTTCTTTTCTACTGTTGGTTCCAATTCAAATTGTATGGCTGGCTATATTGTGTGTTTGTTCCTAAGGGTATATTAAATATATCTCTGTATTTCCTTAATTTCTAAACGTACAAATTTGTTGCTTCCTTGTTCTACTCTATAAGAGTATAAACACATGCTTACGCACATGTTGTCAGACGAGATGTATTTTACATACAAGTAGAAAATTCTACATTATCCAGACTGTTGTTAAATATGTTCTAGCATTATTCAGTTGTTGTTAACATGGCTAAAGTAACATGGAAACAATATTTCGTCAAACAATCGAGGAATTGCAGAAAGCAATACATGAACCTGGCAGACCTTATGAAGTATGCTCTTTTAATTGATTCACTGAGTAGTATCTGAACTTGTTCGTATTGTTCACCAATCAAGTAACTATAACATGCTCGCTATTACACTATTTGGAATGCGATTGATCAGATTTGTTTAAATAATTGAGACTGCTTGAAAATAGCTTTAGAGACAAATATGTATTAGTTAAACCTCTGCTCTTTTCGCAAGATTTGGTGACAACATTCCGTCTCTCTGTGAAGACACTAGTGTGCCCTATTGTCATGGAACATTAGGATTACCTACTATAATGCCAAAGTCATCAGCAGTAGTCCTTCCAGCGCCTTTATCACCACTACCTATTGCACCAGCTTCAGCACCAGCAAGTCCAGACACCACAAAACTGGTACCGGCGTCATCTCCGACTGTCAAGATGAGATTGAGTCACATGTTACATAGCGCTACACACCATAATAAACCAAAAGGTATATCCAATTTTTTACTATTTAGCTTAGCTTTGCTAAACTGTTGCTTTATCTTAAATATGGATAGGTGCGACTCAGATGTTGCACTGGAACAGAATCAGCAATCAAACCTACCTTACGACAAAAAAGGTCTTCGTCGAGGACAACGGACTACACATACGAACTAATACGGCATGAAAGACGAGATAAACACATTAAAAAATATGAATGCATAAAAGAGATATAAAAAAACTTGCCTTCAAGCCCCTTATGGACGTCCGGCTATGTTGTTACTGAGAATTGTCCGTTGTCATTGATGAAGGTATTTTGACGGTGACGTAGGTTATGTTCTTCTTTTAGTTCTAGAGCAGTATCTGAACCATACATGTCCATGTTTTATACACTTAATTTAAATGCAGTGTGCCGCCGCAGCTTCGCCTTTTTCCCAAAAAAATATTATTGCTAAAAGAATATCCTGACAATAGCTGTATGTTCTGTCGCTTATTTACTTGTGCTTCATTATATACACAACAAATACATGTACTGGCAATATTAAATAGTAAAGTTACTAGAGGTCATGGGTTAATAGTTGCCCATTGTCAACAAAGATGGTGACAGCATCAGACTACTGCTCTGAAATATGTGTTCTCTGATGTCTGTAAAGACCAATCCTGGAACGGCGCACACTGTCAGTCAGGGCATACAAGCGGAGACCCGGCAGTAGAATCGTTGTGAGTAATGTTATTTCGGGCAGTACGCTTTCGCTGACCTTCCGGGATGGTTGCACTCTCTGCGATCTGAGCACCCGTGGTGATACTAACTCGCTTGGTGGTGCGGTCTTGTGCAAGCATTTCCAGGTAGGTCACATCAATATTGATGCTTTTCAGAGACACTTTCCCTGTCGAAGACAGATGTGTCGGACCGAAAGGTCTAGATATCGCAGTCACTGTAAACTAGCGACACAACTCATTCCGCTCTCCTGACTACATCCCGCTACTTGCAAAGCCCTTTTCAGGACTTAGTATCAGGAGATTGAGAACGAACGCAGAAGAAGAAGAATAGACACTTTCAAGGAGAATCTGTAACGTTTGTTCTGTCCTTCTGGTGGTCTCGACCTTTCTTGAACTCACCATATAACAGATGCTTATATTTATGCTTGGTCATATAAAACACTGTGGATGTCAACCTAGTCAATTGATCGTGCCCTGGCAAATAGGGAGGGTACTCCATTTGTTCTTTTTGCGTAGTTCTATTTAATGTTCCAGCACGATATATAAGCCAAACCTATCCATGTTGTTTACACCCACTTAATGGGGAGAGAAGACTCTCTCGTCAGGCAAAACATAATGGTCAGACGTGCTAGTCAGGGCAGGCAAAACATAATGGTCAGACGTGCTAGTCAGGGCAGGCAAAACATAATGGTCAGACGTGCTAGTCAGGGCAGGCAAAACATGATGGTCAGACGTGCTAGTCAGGGCAGGCAAAACATAATTGTCAGACGTGCTAGTCAGGGCAGGCAAAACATAATGGTCAGACGTGCTAGTCAGGGCAGGCAAAACATAATGGTCAGACGTGCTAGTCAGGGCAGGCAAAATATAATGGTCAGACGTGCTAGTCAGGGCAGGCAAAACATAATGGTCAGACGTGCTAGTCAAGGCAAGCAAAACATACTGATCAAGACCTCCGCCTAATTTCCACTCAATTCACCCTGGAAACAAGCTGTTTTATGATAGACTGGCTAACGAGATTGGCAGTCGATGTGATCCCCATAGTAGTGAGCGACACGCAGCTGAAGCTAAGCATAGTACAACCGCCTGGAGGACCCCGGTCCAACTTTATCTTGACTCTCGGGATGTGAAGAAAGCTACTGCAAGCAGCCACTTAAACCCGCTATTCTGGATTCACAGATAAAGTAATCTTATTCATTGGGGGTCAAACAACAACAATAACAACACTCGTTATACCAGAACTAGGAGTAAGGTTGATTTCATTTGAGTTTTTTAACAGGTGTTATTGTATTCAATGAGAAACTATCGAGGAATGCAGGGTTACACGGATCACCTGTCGAGATACCTTGAAAGTGCTTTGACAAATGTCCATGTGAGGCAAATTATACCCCTATTGTCGTACAAGGCATAAGTGAGTTACATGAAACATTAAGCACGTTACATCCCCTTAGTAAAAGTTAATAAATCTGCAATTGTTACTGTCTGGCATGTTGAAACGACTTAATTGAAGTGAAAACACATACAAGTGTTACTGCCTGGCATGTTATAACGACTTAATAGAAGTGAGAGCATCTGTAATTGCTACCTACTATCATATTAAAACACATTAGTAACGCAGTGAAAACATATATAATTGTTACTACCTGTCATATTAGGGAAGGAAGACTAACGTCTGGTCAGACAAAATATACTGATCAGACATGTTAGTCAGGGTCAGGTAAAACATACTGGCCAAGACCCTCACCTCGACTTTCTAGTAGCTTTCCCTGGAAAGGGTTGTTTTCATGGCAGCTTGGCTAACGAGGTGAGGGATCGACGTGATCCCCGTAGTGGTGAGTGACACGCAAATGAAGCCAAGCATAGCACAACTGTCTAGAGAACCCCGGTCCATCTTATCAGCACGCTAGGGATGCAACTATCCAATGTACTGAAGCCAAATGTTGGTACACGTGCTGTTCTATTATTGGTATTCCTGGTGGTTTAAACCGTATATCTTGATAGCAATCTGTGACACATCATTTTGACACATTTGTGTCATTGTGTGAATTTTCGAAATTTTTGGATTCTTTTGAGGCAAATGTGTTGTTGTAAAGCTTGATACATAACTAATCTCTCTCTCTCTCTCTCTCTCTCTCTCTCTCTCTCTCTCTCTCTCTCTCTCTCTCTCTCTCTCTCTCGGTCTCTAATTACCCAAGGAATTAGATACATGTTTAACAATAATCGCATAGAAAGGTTGTTGCAAGCACTTAAAAAACATGTATCAGACAATGGTCAAGAAAATTTAGTAATAATCAATCCTAATTCGAACGTGCGAATAAAATAAAGGTTGTGTTGGTGTGTGAATGACATAAACTGAGTACGGGATCTGTATCCGTGTGTGAATGACAGAACAAGTGTGTGTGTTGTGTGCTCATGTGTGAATGAGGGAAAGTATGTATGTGTGTTATATATTTGTGTGATTCATAGGAAGTGCATGTGATGTATATTCCCGTGGGAACGACAAAACACGAGTGTGTGATGTATGTTCGTATGTGGATGGGGAAAATGTGTGTGTGTGTGTGTGTGTGTTGTGTCGGTGTGATGTTTGTGTGTGCAATGTGTTTGTAGTTGATATGTATGTGCGATATGTGTGTGCTGTGTGATTTATGCTATATGTGTGCGACACGTGTGTGTAATGTGTATGTTTGCGGTGTATGTTTGCTGTGTATGTTTGCGATAAGTGTGTGCAATGTGTGTTTGCAATGTGTGTGATATGTGAGTGTGTGCGCGCTCTGTATGTGTGCTCTGTATGTGAGCTCTGTATGTATGCTCTGTATGTATGCTCTGTATGTATGCTCTGTATGTATGCTCTGTATGTATGCTCTGTATGTGTGCTATATATGTGAGCTTTTTGTGTTCAGTCTGTGCGCTCTGTCTGTGCGCTCTGTATGTGTGCTCTGTGTGTGTGTACGTTATGGGTATGCTGTGTGTGTGTGTGTGCGTGTTATGTGTGCATAGGTGTGGTTATGTTTTGTATGTGATGTATGTGTAATATATAATTGTGCGATTGTGTGTGTGTGATGTGTATGTTTGCTCTGTGTATGAGAGATAAATAGCATACATCAATAGTTGAGTAAGAGTGAGAAATATTTTTGTCCTCGCTCTTGTGTTCGTGAGTGAGTGAGTGAGTGAGTGAATGAGGCATATCGAGAGAGAGAGAGAGAGAGAGAGAGAGAGTGATAGAGATAGAGAGAGCTAGCTAGCCAGCCAGCCTAAGTAGGGGCAATAACCTGATCAATATTTTACACTCAAGGAAAACCGTGATTAAACCCGACAAGCGTAATGATACTAAAATACAATCATGGGTTTTCCTGGCTATTTCTGGCCGCACATTTGCACCTTAGCTCGTATTTGCTAGTTACTTTAAACATGTTTACGAGTTTTGGAGGCAAATGTGTTGTGTTGAAATGCGAATAATAAAAATTATCAATTGAGGTATAAAGAGTTATAGAACTGAAGAGTATAATGATTTATTGGACTGAAGATTATAAGGATCTATATAACTGAAGATTGTAAGGATTTATAGTAACAAGCTTCATAAGTATTTATATGACTGGAGATTATAAGTATTTATAGAACTGAAGATTATAAGGATTTAAATGCCTGAAGATTATAAGAGTTTATAGGACTGAAGATTATAATTCTTTATAGATAAGGTGATTATAAGAATTAACGTACTGATGATTTTATTCATTTAAGTACTGACGATTGTAATGATTTATAGTACTGACGATTATAATGATTTATAGCACTTAAGACTATAAAGAAGTATAGGTTTATATGTTTTACGTCGTGTGTGTGTTTTACGTCGTGTGTGTGTTTTACGTCGTGTGTGTGTTTTACATCGTGTGTGTGTCTTTTACGTCGTGTGTGTGTGTCTTTTATGTCATGTGTGTGTCTTTTATGTCGTGTGTGAGTCTTACGTCGTGTGTAAGTTTTACGTTGTGGGCTTATTTTACGTCCTGTATGTTTTACGTCGTATGTGTGTTTAACGTCGTGTGTGAGTTTAACATTGTGTGCGAGTTTTGCGTCTCGTGTAAGTTTTACGTCGTGAGCTTGTTTTATGTCGTTGATTTGTTTTACATCGTGTGTGTGTTTTACGTCGTGTGTGTGTTTTACGTTGTGTGTGTGTTTTACATCGTGTGTGTGTCTTTTACGTCGTGTGTGTGTCTTACGTCGTGCGTAAGTTTTACGTTGTGGGCTTATTTTACATCGTGTGTGTTTTACGTCGTATGTGTGTTTAACGTCGTGTGTGAGTTTTAGAATTTTTGTAAGTTTTACGTCGCGTGTAAGTTTTACGTCGTGAGCTTGTTTTATGTCGTTGATTTGTTTTGCGTCGTGGGTTTGTTTTATGTCGTGTGTGAGTTTTACGTCGTGTGTGTGTTTTACGTCGTGTGTGTGTTTTACGTCGTGTGTGTGTTTTACGTCGTGAGTGTGTTTTTCGTCGTAGATGTGTTTTACGTCGTGGATGTGTTTTACGTCGTGAGTGTGTTTTACGTCGTGGATGTGTTTAAAATGTCATTGATGTGCTTAAAACGTCATGGGTGTGTTTAAAACGGCATTGATTTTAAAACGTCATGTATGTGTTAACACCATGGCCTTACTTCGATAGTGCCCAGTTTGTGTTTATTCTGTCCTGTTGTGAATTATGTATTTAAAATATCATCACTTTTGTCTTCATTCTATTTACCAATCATGTACAACTTTTTTGCTCTTTGCTTTAATGATACTACCATCTGAAGTATCGTCAGCTGTTTGCGCTATCTGGGGCCAAGATGCAGCAGTGAAGGCGCTGACATGAGCCAGCAATTCATAGCTGACTGCTTCCACCAGGGTCAGAGAACTATAGTTAATCAAAACCATATTCTGCCTCAATGTGTCGGCCCTAGAAAAGGCTGCAGTAGTCACTAGTGGTCTGGTCAAGGAATAGGGATTGCTGTGTAAAGGCAAACCCGGTACTCAAAATAAGTCAGGTGAAATCGGAACCGAATCGCGCCGAATATTGCAGATATCGCAGCCTCGCTGTAAACTACACTATAAACAAGTAAAGACACTCATCAAACGATTCATGAGAACGAAATGGAGAGATCAGCACTAAGAAAAAAGCCAGAAAATGACAGCATAGACAAACTTGCCAGAGATGGGAAAGCAAAGATCTCAAAACTCATAACGGGACATTGCAGAAAAGGCCCACCTCCCCAGAATGGGTCTCAGAAACATAGCCATGTGCGATTGCAGATCACCCAAGGAAACTCCAGAAAATATCATGTAGGACTGCCTCAATTATGCAGACCAAACAGAAGCAGTATGGCGTGGGGAGCTACCATAGAAAATCTTGGTCGACGAAGGTCTGAAACAGTCTCCGCCTTGAACCTCACCTGGCTAGAAGCACAGCATCAGTTGATAGGTATTAATGATATACAAAATATGGATCTCAATAAAAAGGTAGTATTTGTTACGTTGTCAAATATCTTAGTGTAGTCTATGAGCAAATGCACAAATATAATTTTGTTTCAAAGACTTTCTCTCTCTCTCTCTCTCTCTCTCTCTCTCTCTCTCACACACACACACACACACACACACACACACACACACACACACTCGCTCTATCTATCTATCTATCTATCTATATATCTCACATCCTGGGTGTCAGTCCACCAGATGTGCCGTATGCGAGGAAGCCAAATAAAATGTGTGCCTTCCGTTGTGTACAGACATATGGCCACCAAAATTGTTGTTCTACGTACGTGTACATATGTTGTCAGACATGTATACCACAAGTTCATCCCAACTATGTTTGCTTGATATCGCTGCGTCCATAACGTCACGAAACAAAGTTTGATGGTGAATTTCTTCGTTTCGCTTCTTATCTCGTATCGACATTTTTAGTACTCGCCGTTCCATTGTTCTCTGGGTGTGTTACTGAGTTTCTCGGTCTCTGTTTTGCGCATGTTCCACACTTCGTCTGCGTCAGTCATTGCTGGCAGGAACATGGGATTGAAAGTGTGTGCTTTTGTCGTGATGTCTTTCATATCTTTGAGTATTGGCTTAAAGAAAAACCAAGCTGTTCTTGTTTGAATAGATATTTTGTGCGTGGCATGTATCTATTAGCCTAGGTACATATAGGAGTCCCTCACTCTATTTATATTCTTTTAAGTATATTTGATTCTCGACTGGCATCCACTTGGATAAGAATTGGATCACTAACTTTCCAATCATGTCGCAATAGTAGACTAATGAGGGTTATATGTGTGCGAGACTAGAAGCCTTGTTATATGAAACCATTGCATTTGAAACTATCACTGCAAATAATTGGACACAAACTCCCTGCAAAGAGTACATGTGGTATGGTAGTCGTATGTTTGGCTAACTCGAGCGTAAGGGCAAATTAATCATATATATATATAGCATCTGCTGCATGAATCAGTGAGACCATTGACAGTTGTCTGAGATGTTGAGTTCTGACTTGTTTCTTAATATAGCTCACTGGATGTACCCCCCCCCCCCCCCTTTCCTTCTATTATATTCTACTGGGAATCTACACCCTACTGTTGTTGCCCCTTGCTTCGATTTCCGTTAGCCGGTGGGGGAATGTCTGCTCGCTTGTAGTCATATTTCGTGATGGGAATGTCTGCTCGCTTGTAGTCATATTTCGTGAGGGGAATGTCTGCTCGCTTATAGTCATATTTCGTGATGGGAATGTCTGCTCGCTTATAGTCATATTTCGTGAAGGGAATGTCTGCTCGCTTATAGTCATATTTCGTGAGGGGAATGTCTGCTCGCTTATAGTCATATTTCGTGAGGGGAATGTCTGCTCGCTTATAGTCATATTTCGTTAGGGGAATGTCTGCTCGCTTAGTCATATTTCGTTAGGGGAATGTCTGCTCGCTTGTAGTCATATTTCGTGAGGGGAATGTCTGCTCGCTTATAGTCATATTTCGTGAGGGGAATGTCTGCTCGCTTATAGTCATATTTCGTGAGGGGAATGTCTGCTCGCTTATAGTCATATTTCGTGAGGGGAATGTCTGCTCGCTTGTAGTCATATTTCGTGATGGGAATGTCTGCTCGCTTAGTCATATTTCGTTAGGGGAATGTCTGCTCGCTTGTAGTCATATTTCGTGAGGGGAATGTCTGCTCGCTTATAGTCATATTTCGTTAGGGGAATGTCTGCTCGCTTAGTCATATTTCGGGAGGGGAATGTCTGCTCGCTTATAGTCATATTTCGTGAGGGGAATGTCTGCTCGCTTGTAGTCATATTTCGTGAAGGGAATGTCTGCTCGCTTGTAGTCATATTTCGTGATGGGAATGTCTGCTCGCTTGTAGTCATATTTCGTGAAGGGAATGTCTGCTCGCTTGTAGTCATATTTCGTGAGGGGAATGTCTGCTCGCTTATAGTCATATTTCGTGAGGGGAATGTCTGCTCGCTTAGTCATATTTCGTGAAGGGAATGTCTGCTCGCTTATAGTCATATTTCGTGATGGGAATGTCTGCTCGCTTATAGTCATATTTCGTGAAGGGAATGTCTGCTCGCTTGTAGTCATATTTCGTGAGGGGAATGTCTGCTCGCTTATAGTCATATTTCGTGAGGGGAATGTCTGCTCGCTTAGTCATATTTCGTGAAGGGAATGTCTGCTCGCTTATAGTCATATTTCGTGATGGGAATGTCTGCTCGCTTATAGTCATATTTCGTGAAGGGAATGTCTGCTCGCTTGTAGTCATATTTCGTGAGGGGAATGTCTGCTCGCTTATAGTCATATTTCGTGAGGGGAATGTCTGCTCGCTTAGTCATATTTCGTGAAGGGAATGTCTGCTCGCTTATAGTCATATTTCGTGATGGGAATGTCTGCTCGCTTATAGTCATATTTCGTGAAGGGAATGTCTGCTCGCTTGTAGTCATATTTCGTGAGGGGAATGTCTGCTCGCTTATAGTCATATTTCGTGAGGGGAATGTCTGCTCGCTTGTAGTCATATTTCGTGATGGGAATGTCTGCTCGCTTATAGTCATATTTCGTGAGGGGAATGTCTGCTCGCTTATAGTCATATTTCGTGAGGGGAATGTCTGCTCGCTTGTAGTCATATTTCGTGATGGGAATGTCTGCTCGCTTATAGTCATATTTCGGGAGGGGAATGTCTGCTCGCTTATAGTCATATTTCGTGGTCGTCGTGTGTTAGTGTCTGATTAGCGCAATATGTACAACACTCGCTTTTCTCTGCAAAGATTCTAGGTTCAACTCCTGAACTGGCACGTTTATGTCGACCCAACTGCAAATAGATACATGGCTTACTGTTAGTGAAGAACAAACTTCGATAGAGGGAACTATCCACCCTACCATATCAAACAAGAGGTGTACAATGCAGTCTCTAAGGCTTTATCATCGACAGCAGTCTCTGCTTTGGAGCTGCCTATGCCTATATCATATTTATCATGCACTATGATTGCCACTTAAGGAGCTTGGTTTTCTTCATGTTGATATTCAGTCCCAGTTTGGCCGATTGTTCTCTCACCCTGTCAAGTTTCTCTCGTATTTGACTATGATTGTGTGACAAAAGTACCAGATCATCTGCGTAGTCCAGGTCCGACAATAGTGTTCAATGAATATCGGTTTTTCTTTTTTTTTCTTTTTTTTTTTTTCTTTTTTTTTTTGTGTCTTCGATTGATGTCTTCATAATTCAATCTGTAGTCAGCAAGAACAGGAAAGGTGAGATCAGGTATCCCTGTCTCACTCCTGTTTACACCCCGAAGCTGTCAGTCAGTACTCCTTTGCGTACCACTATACGTACCACTATACTAACTGTGTCTTCGTACATATTCTGGATGAGGGTTATGTACTTCTCTGAATATCAGCATGAGGAAAACCAAGTTCCTTAAACTCAACGCTAACAGCAAAGAACTAATCATGCTGGAGGGAGAGCAGTTAGAGGAAGTGGATACCGTTACCTATTTAGGCAGCACAATAGACACATCGGGAGGTACAGATGCAGATGTAAGGATCAGAATTGGAAAGACACGAGGGGCATTCCTGACACTAAACAATATATGCAGATCCAGAGATATCAAGATTCACACCAACATTTGAATATTCAACCCAAGTGTCAAGTCTGTGTTGTTGTATGGAGCGGAGACACAGAGAACGACCAAGGTCATACAACAAAGACTCCAGTCCTTCATTAGCAAATGTCTACGAAGTATAATGGGAATAAAGTGGCAGGACATGGTGGGGAATGAAGACGTGTGGGAAAGAAGCCAATAACAGTCATTGGAACAACAAATTAAACGAAGAAACATGAGTCTGCATAGGACATACACAACGGAAAGACACAGTCTAACATAGCCAGGCAGGCTCTTACATGGAATCCTCAGGGAAAAAGAGAGAGAGCTAGACTAAAAAATGCGCGGAGAAGAGAATGTGAGAACGAGCTAAAATGAAATAATGAGACCTGGAGAGAGGCAGAAAACGCAGCCCAGGATCGAATATGCTGACGAGATGTTGTCGATGGCCTATGCACTGAGAGGAGCGACGGGCTTTGATTGATTGATTGATTGATGATGATGATTGCCGCCCGCACCTTATTTATTCAAATATCTTTCAGATATTGCTATATTACATTTTTTTACATGTTTTTTATTCCAGCTCTCAAATGTGTCAATTTCTCACTTCTTCCTTCTCCCATTCAATATTTTATTACTTTTTGTTAATGTTGTTATATTTTGACAACTTAACTCTCATTGTGAGCGACATGTTAGTTCACAATGTCAGATCTTAGTTCTCATTGTGAGCGACATCTTAGTTGACAATGTCAGGGAAATCGTAGTTCTCATTGTGAGTTAATTGTTCATTGTTAGTGGCGTCTTACTTCTCATTGTTAGTGGCGTCTTACTTCTCATTGTTAGTGGCGTCTTACTTCTCATTGTTAGTGGCGTCTTACTTCTCATTGTTAGTGGCGTCTTACTTCTCATTGTTAGTGGCGTCTTACTTCTCATTGTTAGTGGCGTCTTACTTCTCATTGTTAGTGGCGTCTTACTTCTCATTGTTAGTGATATCTTAAGTCTCATTGTGAGTTAATCGTAATTCTCATTGTGAGTTAATCGTAGTTCTCGTTGTGAGTTAATCGTAGTTCTCCATGTGAGTTAATTGTAATTCTCATTGTGAGTTAATCGTAGTTCTCCTTGTTAGTGACATCTTAATTCTCATTGTGAGTGAATCGTAGTTCTCATTGTTAGTGACATCTTAGTTCTCATTGGTAGTGACATCTTAGTTCTCATTGGTAGTGACATCTTAGTTATCATTGTTAGCGACATCTAAGTTCTCATTGTTAGTGGCACGTTAGCTCTTATCGTTAGTGACAGCTTAGTTCTCCTTGTTAGTGACATTTTAGTTATCATTGTTAGTGACATCTTAGTTCTCATTGTTAGTGACATCTTAGTTCTCATTGTTAGTGACATCTTAGTTCTCATTGTTAGTGACATCTTAGTTCTCATTGTTAGTGACATCTTAGTTCTCATTGTTAGTGACATCTTAGTTCTCATTGTTAGTGACATCTTAGTTCTCATTGTTAGTGACACCTTAGTTCTCATTTTCCGCCATATGTGCAGATGAAATAGGAAGGCAGGACACGAGGAAGATCTAGGAAAGCAATTAATCCATGGTGAGATAAAACACACTTGGACAACATGAAATGTCGAATAATGCTTTTGGATTTGCTATCATGCTTATCAGTGGAAGGATGCACTAAAGGTTAAACCCCCATGAAGGCAGAACATATTTTGCAGTCCTGTCCACTGTATACCGACAAAAGAAGTAGCGTTTGGCAACAGCCAGTGTTCTTCCACAAGAAGCTGTACGGAAGCGTACATAGCCTTGGGTCCACTGCTGCCTTTATTAGAGTCATTTAAGTTGAGGTCTGAAGATGAACGAGGAAGAAGAAGAAGAAAAAACATATTTTCAAAATACATTATTCTAAACGGTACATATTTTCAAAATGCATTATTCTAACCGGTACATATTTTCAAAATGCATTATTCTAACCGGTACATATTTTCAAAATGCATTATTCTAACCGGTACATATTTTCAAAATGCATTATTCTAACCGGTACATATTTTCAAAATACATTATTCTAAACGGTACATATTTTCAAAATACATTATTCTAAACGGTACATATTTTCAAAATACATTATTCTAACCGGTACATATTTTCAAAATACATTATTCTAAACGGTACATATTTTCAAAATACATTATTCTAACCGGTACATATTTTTTTTTTCAAACAGGGAGATCAATATTTGTAATTCGATGTGATAAATGTTAAGAATCAAAATCATAAAAATACCGTCGAGCGCACGGGAAATAAACGAACGAACAAGTAGACATCCAGCGTTCATGGGTATTCCGTTTACTCTTCACGTACACTTAAAAACAATGAGAGTCCATTGCGCTATTTAAACATGGCACATACCATAAAAAAAAGCAGACCATGTTTTGTTTTTTTTAAAACATCAAACAACATTGAATGGGGAAAAAGAAAAAGGTAGCCAGAGACAAAAGATTATTGGCAGTTTAGCACAATGGCATGGTCAAATGCGAACAGTGGAATGGATAAACGGCATCAAGGAACAAAGTTGCGGAGAGAAAGATCCTAGTGCCAGTTGGCATTAACAATTGCTGACAACGATGGTTTTATTCCTTATTGGTTTTAGGCACACACAACTTTTCTAAGACCGCGTGGATATTATTTTGTGTATGGTTATGTACCCTTGTAATACAGCAATGAAAATCTTCTGTCAAACGTGACATACATCACCATAAAATCTCTTGAAAGTTTGTTTTTTTAGACGTGTGACCGCATATGACTGTACAGTCCGATACGAGCGAGATAGACTGTAGCACACGTGGGCACCATCAGTATCTGGGCCGTTTTGCGTTCTGTCCTTCTGTGCAGCTCCCTTTTTTCTTCGCAGCAGCTACTGCTTTATCATTGCCGATGCGTGCACCCTTTGCGAAGACAGTGCGTCAGGCTAAGCGGTTCTGAGCAAGCAGCTTCCTATAGACGTCAGTGGGGGAACTGTTCAAAGATACAGTAATCTTCGTTTATTTTCTTATTTTTCCAACCCCCTCCCTTCCCGAAGCCTTCTTGTCGAACCTATGCCGGTCCTGAGCGCACCATACAACAGCTGCATATGGAGGAGCTCATTCTACACACAAACAACATGTTCAGTTCATCTGATCTGTGCGTATGGAATCCTGTCAGTTTTGCCCTGCTAAACATTTCAGTTAGTCACTATATCCTGCCAGCCGATCCTGGGCAGCCTGAGGAGACAGCTCACGTGAAAATGGTTGAGTTTCCTGACATGTATGTTATAGAACATTCACGTTTTGCAAACATTAGAAGAGTGGTTAATATCACAGCACGATAGACCCTACTCTTTGTGGTATAATTCCCTGGTAGTCCCAGACAATTGCTGGTAGTCTTCGAAAAGCAGCGCGTGTATTGGCAATCCTGTTAAGGACTTCTGAATCTATATTTGTTTCTCTGGTGAGAGTACTGTTATGGTAGGTAAAGCTAGCAACTGCTTAATATGCTGACCCTGAATCATGATGTTTGGTTCGAAATATGGCTTCCCAGAATCACGCAGAAACATTACTTCCACTTTCTGTCTGCTGATGGTGAGACCAAAGTTAGTTCACGCAGACGATACTCATTGTAGTCTGCATGCCCTCTTCTGAACACATGTTAATGGCGCAGTCATCGGCGAAGCAAATATCTAAGATGTTTGCTTCTTTCGCTTTTCTGAGGAACCTTAGGCGCATCAGGTTGAACATCTGTTCATCCGTCCTGGATCTGATATGTACTCATGTGGCACATTCGTGTGTAGCATTAGAAGGAATGGCAGAAAATACCCTGCTCAAGTGTGTTGGGACCGGCCCACATCCTTGTTTGACTGTACTTATTACTGAAAAAAACTGCAGACAGTTCGCCATATTTCAGTACACGAACCTTAGGGGACGGCGTGGGATTGTGGCTAAGTGACACGGCTTACAACGCGAGGGTGCTGGGTTCGTTCCCCATCACAGCACCGTTACCCCGGGAAGCAAACCCCTAGACAATGCAGGAGAAAGCAGACCCTTTCATAAAGTGCATGCCGAAGTCGGATGCACTGGACCGACAGGTGCGAAATAAAAACTGTAGTGCAACGGACACCACCTTTGAGGAATAACAAAATAAGGAAACCGATATGTCATATTGAAACTGATAATGTTTTCATGGCAGCCGAATTCGGTCATGATTTTCTAGAGTCAGTCCCTGTTGACAATGTCAAATGTCTTGGTCAGGTCAACAAAAGTCATTTCTTCTTCTTTTTCTTCTTTCGTTCGCTTTAAAATGTTGTCTATATCTGCAATGTTGTCTCTTGTATAAACTTCACTGTCTTTTGCAGTTCACATACAGGCCCATAAAGTTTCTCTTCCAGTGTTGTTTTTATGGGCCAGTGAGATTTTCTCTGTATATCATATTCGGGGCAGTTTTGTAGTATGTGTTCTGCTGTCTGTGGCGCCTGTTCGCATGTCCACATGGCTGAGTTGCCAATCTTCATTTAACAAAAGTCATTTATAAATCAGGATGCTGTTCCTGACATTTCTCCTGGATTTGATTAGCTGCAAATATCATGTCAACCGTCCCGCAGCCAGCCCGGAAGCCACACTGACTATGGGAGTAGCTCCTGTTTGAGATAGTTGATATGCGGTTGAGCAAGACATAAACCATCATTTTTTCAGCGATCAACAGGAGGGAGATGCTCATATGGCTATCACAAGGTTAACGACTGTTCTTACACTTGTACATGTGAACAATGGTGGCATCTTTCAGTTCCTACGGTATGTGACCTGTATCCCAAATTGAACGAAATGGTTCTTTTAGCTTGTATAGCAGCAATGGACCTCCAGCCTTGTAGACCTCAGCAGGAATAGCATCTCATCATGGGTTCCTGGACTGATTACTTTCTCGACCACATCTGTGCTGGAAGTGGATATCAAGCTTGTCGCTGATATCAACTTGAGGCGTGCGTTTAAAGACTAGTTGGCTTATGGTGGACGAACAGTTTAAAATAGCACTGAAGTGATCTGCCCAGCCCTATAAAATGCGAACTGTGTCATTCACAAGTGCTGTGTCATTAGCATTAAGGACAGGACATGGCGGCCAAAGACTGATGTCGTGGCATCGTAAAACCGCTTCTTTTTTTCTAGTCATTTGTGTCTTCTTATCGCTGGATCTCATCAGCTTTGCTGCTGAGCCAAGTATCCTGCATAGCCATGAGCTGGTTCTGGACAATCCTGCGAATATTGGTGAAGGCTGACTTTCTGGAATAGGAGGAAGGATCGCCTTTGTGGAGCCTTAGCAGGCGATGTTTTTTATCAAGCAAATTACCACAGAAAGGATCACGCAAGTGGACGCTAAGTATTTTATTTAATGGCATAGTAACTGCAATAGTAGCCCTGGCTTCGTAAGGAGCGAAATTTATAAAAAAAAAGAAAAATATATTATTAATAAACATCTTCCTACTGGGAGCTATAATAAACATTATTAGAGCAAGCTATGAAAGCATGAATAATGTCTTCCTATCAGTAAAAGTTCACGGTGGAATCCGCTCAATTTTGGTGTCTAGCGGAAAACAAGACTCCCACAATGCCTTTCGATCTGACGTCACTCATTTTTACTGAGAAATTCGCCATGTTGAATCAGCACAGTGGAATGAAAATGTATATATTAATCTTTCAACATCTGCAAACTTGCTAGGTCTACGAGTGCATAGGTTATCGGAGCATACTATTTTAGCACTTTTGTTACCGCATGTATACCCATTTGAACGAGGATATGGCTGGTGAGTGTTTTTTGGCGATAGTTTATTCGCCTCTATGCTGTTACTGTTTCTGTGCAATGTTTTTATTGTAATTTAAACGCCCCCTTGGGAACGACAAATAATCTTTGCTCATCTTTCTCCGTAGGTAACGGCGGTGAGCTAACATGGTGTTTCTCGCAAGTGAAAGGCTCTATAGAGGAGGATGTTGCAGAAGGTAAAACTAATTTTGCAGTTTTAAGCCATCATCTAAGATTAACTTGAAGATAGCGGTTGTTGTCGAGTCCTAATTAATAATTAATTCAATTGTACACAATTTTTTATCTTCCTGTCATAATATCATCTTTACTTCCTGTTCTGGAGTAAAATTATTTATTTTTCAAATACGCTTGTAGTCATTGTTATTATGTCCTAGCAGTACCAGTGCACTGCACTATTTATCAATCCTAATGTCTGGGGTGATTGAAACTAATGAAACATACAGACACTTACGATTGTGTACAACAACAGTACATCAAGTACATGTTCCATTTCCAGTAACTTGAGTAGTAAGTAAGGATAAGTGATAAGTCTTCTTAGTCACTAGGCTAGACCTTCACCTCTCTCTGTTTAGTTGTCCACTTTTGATTGATGCCTCCCCAAATTGGCATTCAGCCGCATTCAATTGTGATGTTCTCCCCACCTTGTGAATGTCCCAAAGGCGTAGCATCATACAAGCTTGGTTGATGTATCATTGAATTATATTTTTATATGGATATTAATTTTTGTGTTCAACTGATGATGGCAAATCTATTACGGAAATCAACACGAGAATAGGCATGGTCGGAATGAAGAAGAGAGCTTGGCTGCAACTTAAAAATAAGAGCGATAAACTGATACATTGTTATAAATAAACTCAACACTAAGCCTACTGTCTGGTGCGGAAACTTGGGCAGTGAACTAGAAGATAGAATAGAATCCCTGAAAAGAACTGTTGAGATACATAAAGATCAGACAAATCAAATATTTTGATCACATATTAATAGACTTATACAGTCTTATAAAACTAGACTAGAGGGAAAGCTTGAATGTAATTGAGTACGAGGTAGGCAGCGCTATATGTGGGACGATAACATCAAACGATGGGCAAGCAGCAGTCTGTCTGTATACCACAAGGGCGAGAGATGAACATTATTTAGGGTCTAGACAATTTTACAAAAGTGCCTAGGACTTGTTATTTATATAGATCTACATACAGATAACTCAGTTTAATTGTCAATTTATGTGAAACAATGGTTGCTACTAAATATTGTAGACCTATATTTCAAGTCTTAATTTGTTAATATTAAAACGGTCAACCAATTTGACAGTGAAGTAAAACAATTATGTTACAAAACTTTATAAACCAATTTCAAAATTTGATTATGGAAGCCTTTTTTTTTATATCAATGATCTATTTTAAAACTGCTCATAGATCATACTGTTTCTGTCATGTCTTAATCTTTTGAGACATGATTTATTGTAGCAATATTCTGGAGAACTTGGAACTCTTGCCTTATGACTGATGCGCAAATGCGCATTCAGAATTGAGTAATACTACAAGATAGGAAGGACTTCCAAGATTATCAAAATCTAAAGGATTATTCTGGTTTAACTGGACAGTAACAGACTTTCAAAGTTCAGAGGGTTTGTTACTCTTGATAGATTTTTGGGTAAGAGGACATTCACTTTCAACATAACCCTTTATCAATCCGGGTTAATCTTGCTGATTTGTGTCTTTCCATCCAGGTCAAAAAGCTGAATTCCGTATGTCTTTTATTCAAAATAAAAGATTAAAATTGAGCTAAAATTACGATCTAAACATTGTAAGACACATAATTTAACAATCTGCAACATGAAATATTCATAATAAAGATTAAATATTATGAAGCATTAAATAATGCGCAAATGGAAATTGTAGAAATCTACCACGTCGTGTATTTTGCTGATACATCAGTCAATTCCTTTACATTTACCTTTCTTATATGTCACAGTCAAAATGTGAACCGAGAGTGTGTTGAATATCCATGAGTAATCCAGATGCTTGATTGGATAATTGATTTCTTGGGCCTTGAAGCCCGACTTTCACTACAATCAAAATGACGCACTTTCAAAGACCAGAAAAAGCGCTAATGTTGGCATACTTGACATAATCATATAGGTAAATAACAATTTCGCATGCGTGGATGCATTCATTGTGTAGTCGTCAAAAAAATGAAATTTTGCAAACTAAGTTACGGAAAAACTTATTTCAGAGGTCCATTTTGGTTAAGATAGGTTTGCCATAATTTAAAGGCCAATTTTGGCGTCACCATTCCCTACCAAGTTTCCATTTGGCGTCTCTTATGGTTATATTGGCTTGGATAATTTATTAATTACCTTGTTCATAGTTAAACATAAAAAAACGATTAGTTCAATTTTTGGAAGGGCAAAACATGTATAGTATTTTTGTTTGTTTTGCGTTCACTTTATTTCTCTATTCTCCAAGGCGGTGTGCGCTGTACTGATTTTATTTTGCGCTTAGTTCATCCGACTTTGGCATGCATTTTATGTGAGGGTCTGCTTCCCCGGGGTAGCGGCCAGTGCTGTGATTGGGGAGCGAACCCATCACCTGCAGATTGTGAGCAGTGACACTTAACCACTAGCCCACACCCTCCCCTATATATATATATATATAAAACTAATTATTTGTGTCTTATACTTGTTAAATGTAGACCGTGGGAGGTGGTATGGCGAAGTGGTTAACTACACGGCTCTCAACCTAAACTTATGGGGGTTTAGATTCTCGAAATGACAGTCATATCTCTATGGCGGTAAATCTATTTTTAAAATACACGCTGAACTCAACTGCAATGAACCACAAGGTGCAAAATACAATACAATGTACACTGATATCAAAACAAAAAAATCAATCATTATAGACCCATCAAAGTCAATCTCATGTCCTTGTCTCGAAAAGTGGAAAAAGTACAGTAGCATGTTGCTAAGATGAGTGATGTATTGTGGGCTGTATGTCACACAGTAGCTACGGCACCATAAAGGCCATCCTGAGTCACTCTGAAAACAGACTTTTGGCGCTCTGGCAAGAAGCTAAGCATGCCTAAGGGGAGTTTCAAATTTCAAAAGACGATAGGAAATAAACTGAACAATATACATGGAAAAATGACTGGTAATGTTAAAGGATGGCAAATTAGGATAACAAACAAAATAGTTATCAGAGACTAATGTGCTATTACTGATCATGAATCATTGATGGCATAATTCAAAAAATGAGAATTGTCATCGTGATGGATACCTGACATTTGAAAGACAGCATCAGACATAAGGGAAATGCACCTTAATCATGAATTAATGTATTATCGAGTGAAATATCATCAAATGAAATCAAAACTGAAATCAGACAGCATACTTCAGAAGAAATTCTAAATAAAAATGATTCAAGGAAAAGAAATGACCAAAGTGTATAGACCCTGTAAAGCACAGTGGATGTAAGACCTACATTGGTGACAGCACCACAAAGTGTAATACTAATGAAGATTTGCTAAACATGTGTGAACACAAATTTGTAATCACAAACATATTCCAACATCACTTTTGGTAGATAGGAACATCGATATTATGGAACCACAATGATCAAGCATCACAGATTCAAGAACTGTACAGAATATTTACATTGAGGCAGACCACTGCTGGGTAATGTGTGTAACATTACAAGGTGCACAAAAGACAGTCTGAAAGTGCAACAAGTATAGAAATAGTCAATATAAATCCACAAAATCCAGAACGAGGTGACCGAGAAATGTCAAGAAGTCACCGGAGTTTATGAAAGCACAAAAACTTTTATAATAGATTTAAAAACAGACAAATGTGGACTAACGTCTCTAGCAAAAAAGTTTGCTGAATTTGGTGTAGTCGTCACGAACCAATATGCCATACATGATACTTTACAATAGAGTGAGTGACTTATATCCCCAGGGATCAGAAAATAGTCATGTAGCAGCTCCACAGCATATCACTAATTTGTTTTGTAATTTAACAGCTGATATAATCTCTTGTGTGGAGTTCAACAACGATGGAGAACTCTTGGCTACTGGTGATAAAGGTGGACGGGTTGTCATTTTTCAGAGGGACAAAGCTGTAAGTTGAAGTTGTTAAAATTGTTTCTACTGAATTTCATGTCTGTACTAAAGTTACAGGCACAGAGAGGGAACTCCAGGTATTGATTGGAAGATTGGATATAACGGCCCTGAGTTTTGATATGGAAATAAATGCTGATAAAACAAAACTCATGACCAATAATGTTGCAGGGTTTCAATCTATCATAGAGGCAAATGGGCAGGTACTTGAGGTGGTGAAACGTTTCAAATATCTTGGATCGTTCATCAGCGAAGAGGGTTCGAAGCCAGAGGTAATTGCCAGAATAGCACAAACAACAGCGGCGCTGACTAGGCTGCAACCTATTTGGCGAGACAAGCGCCTCGCCCTTGGCATAAAAGTCATACTACTGCGCTCTTTGGTGCTGTCAATATTTCTGTATGCCTGCGAGACCTGGACCATTATAGCAGATATCCAGGGCAGAATATGTGCAATGGAAATGCGGTGCTATAGAAAACTCCTAAATGTTACATATAAGGGTCGTGTCACGAAGAGAGAGTTGAAGATGCTATTGGTCCTTTTGAAGATCTGTTCACAACTATCAAAAGACTGATGCGGGCACGTCGCGAGGTCCAACGGAATTCCCAACTCGATACTCATTGGATCCGTACCGGGACAGAGAGGGCGAGGACGTCCAAGGAAGAGATGGATGGACAACATCGCTGAGTGGCCAGGCCTTCGTCACGGTGAGATACGTCAGGCGGCGACAGACAGAGAGAGCTGGCGTGGGATTTTCATGTCTTCATGTGTGCCCCAACGACCTGATGGGTTACGGGATGAACTGAACTGAAGTTATTATTGTTAAGGGCAAAAAACGACAGTTTCCCGTCACATTTTGTAGCTCCATTTGGTCTCCTTTATTCATCATCTCAAACTCCTCTTATACCTAGATCACCACCTTGGTCTCCTTTGATTCTTCATCAAGCCCTCTATAGCTGGATCACCACCTTGGTCTCCTTTGATTCTTCATCAAGCCCTCTATAGCTGGTTCACCACCTTGGTCTCCTTTGATTCTTCATCAAGCCCTCTATAGCTGGTTCACCACCTTGGTCTCCTTTGATTCTTCATCAAGCCCTCTATAGCTGGTTCACCACCTTGGTCTCCTTTGATTCTTCATCAAGCCCTCTATAGCTGGTTCACCACCTTGGTCTCCTTTGATTCTTCATCAAGCCCTCTATAGCTGGTTCACCACCTTGGTCTCCTTTGATTGTGTACATCTTAACCCTACCAGACCGCTGTACCCTTTTCCCGGTAATTTCCATATCTGCCGCAATACCGCTGGACCTAATATGCGGTACTTTGGGTAGTACGTGAAAAAAATGCGTCAGAATTTAAAAATAACCAACCAATCGTGGTCAAACCTCTTGGTTAGTCATTACAAATGTCTGCCTCTCATGTTTGAATTGATTTTGTGTGGTTTAGCGTGAAAACATTAGGAAAATTCACAATGATACGAGCGGCTGATGAACCAATCACTTCAACAGGAAAGCAAAGTAAGTCTAGGCTTATGACAGTCCAACAGGTGATCGATAATTTGGTTGATTCAGACTCTGAGAGCAAACTCCAAAACCAAGCCATGAGAGTTATAACAGGAGGCATGAAGTCAACGCCAATTGTAGAACTTGAAAAGATTACAAAACTGCAATCCATGACCGACATAAGAGACTGCAGAGCCCAGCTGCAATCAGAGAAACTCAGAAGACTGACTGACCATCCAATGCACCAGAGACTAAACAATTTCGGAAATGGGAAACTAAAGCGAAGAAACTTTGCAGAAATAGCCAAAGAAAAGATGCACGAAAACCCCATGAACGCACTAACACCAAAGCCTATCCCTACTGTACGAAAACCTACCTGGAGGCAGCATGTATTTCCAGAGGTGGTAGAAAATATACCAGGTATTGGAAACAAAAACTGCCAGCCTGAAAAAGAAAGAAGAGATACTACCCTGAGTTACATAACGGAAAACTATCCAAGCATGGACTGGACCTATGCATACACCGACGGTTCCGTAACAAATATAACACAGAACGGAGGGGCAGGGGCATTTCTGAACCTACCAAATGGCAGAAAAATAACATGGCCATTCGCTACTGGAAAATACACAAGCAATTGCAGAGCGGAGGCAGAGGCACTGAGGGCGGCAGTGGAAGAAATGGTGACAGGTAAAAGGAATGAAAGCCACATAGCCCTGCTTACAGATGCTCTGGCCGTAGTCACAGCACTAAAAAGCCAGAAAGATACCGAACTTAAGGATTTAAGAGCAGTACTCTGTCAACTATGCCAGCAGTCCGCACCAAAAAGGGTAGTGGTGCAGTGGGTTCCATCTCACTGCAACATCCAAGGCAACGAGGAGGCAGACAGACTGGCAAAAGAAGGTGCAAAACTACCACAACCAGATACTAGTATGACATACAAAGAGTAAAAACGGCTTATTAGAGCTAGATACATGACCAAATGGGAAAGAACACAATCAGCAGCATTATTACAGCCCTTGTTAAGACAAAAACTGAGTCTGCAGTGATGTAGTCCTTTAGTATATTTATCTTCAATGATGAGTAAATAAGGTGCTTGGGAAAGCATGTTCAACATTAGGATGCATCTCATGTGATTTATATACCTCTATTCATTAAGGCAGCAATTGTCACACAAAAAAACAGCAAGCAAAATTGTTGGCAGTTATAAGTTAAATTCAGAAAAAATTCTAGAATTTGGTAAATGTCGTCCACTTATATCAGCATGTGTGTGATACTTTGAACACCAAGCACTTTGTTATAATGGAGTTGAGCTGTGTATGAGAGACTGACAATGATAAACATAACAGTAGGATATACATCCTGTGGCAAGATTAATTTATTGAAATTACAATTTAGTTTTTATTTTGTTTAATCAAAAGAGCAAACATGCTGTGCCAAGTCGAGGAGAGTACAATGTGTACAGCACATTCCAATCTCATGAGCCAGAGTTTGACTACCTCAAAAGTCTAGAAATTGAGGAAAAAATCAACAAAATACGATGGCTACGACAGACAAACAGAAATCACTTCCTTTTATCAACAAATGGTGAGATATTTGATGTTAGATAAAGTTTGTGCTTTTTCCCTCTGCACTACATAAGTAAAAGAGATGTGTTTTCTGTCAGATAATTATATTGAAATCATTTTGCTCACATGTGCATAACTGTATACTTCATTGAGGTGGTAATTACATAACAGCTGAATTTGATGCTTATAAGTCTGTCATACACATTAGCTAGTTATACTTATTCGATTGCAGCACAAGGTGCTCATTTTAAAAGTGATGTACAAACATTAGACATAACATCCGAGGTTTCAATTTAAATAGCTTTACTTTTCATTTGTTCAGATAAAACTGTTAAACTCTGGAAGGTGGCCGAACGGAACAAGCGTCCTGAAGGATACAACCTGAAAGATGATATGGGACAATTGAGGAGTAAGTCCACAATTAAATCTCTCCGAGTACCAGTGTTTCAACCAATGGAGTTGATGGTAGAAGCCAGTCCTAAACGTGTTTTTGCTAATGCTCATACATATCACATAAACTCCATCTCTGTGAACAGTGACCTAGAAACATATCTGTCAGCTGATGATCTCCGCATCAATCTCTGGAATCTGGAAATTACAGACCAAAGTTTTAGTATCCTTTCATTGTGCTCTTAATATATGACATGTTTATTATGAAATGGGTTGGATTTATTATTATATAACATATTTAACACAGTCCTTAACCCTTTTCAGTCCGTGCTAATTTTGCAGATTTGTGCTATTCAGTCTGGGGCAAAATGCCAGAATGTCATGTCAAGATTTTATCAAAATAAAAATCATTATTGAAAAAAAATTGAGATCTAAACATTGTGAGACACTTAATTAATATATATATGACATGAAGTATTCATAATAACGATATTATGTTAGTATGAAGCATTATATGTGACATTAATGCAGAGGTGGAAATTGAGATTTTTTTTCACATGCTTATCCTGTAGCGCATTTCCATAAATTCCCATATTAATATATATATATATACCTACCAACCTTGTGTATTATGTGTCCCAGTCAAAATACTGAATCGGACACGTGTTTGAATGTCCTTAAGAAATCCAGATGTGTGATAATTGGACTGATAGGATAAATCATTTCTAGTCTTGAAGCGCAAATATTTTAGTTGCAATAAATGAATACTTTCAAATATTGTAACATGCGCTGGAATCGACCGGCCGGAAATATGCGGACAGTTAACCTTTACCAATCACACGGCTAGTTCTGGTAAGATGGCGACCAAGAAACGGCTGCTCTCATGTTCTACGATTTTCATGTGGTTTGTTCGTTCCAATTAATGTTTGAAGCATAGTGTTGTGTGGCGTCATTTTCTAGCATTTCTTACACTATTCACAGGAAGCCTATGTGTGTAATTTTCCTAGGGATTAGGAGAAAACAGGATTTGTTCTTCATGTGTTATAGAATACACGTTGTTGGATAGGACGTCACACCGTCCTTGGTTAGTGTGCTCAGCCTACTTGAAAATTGTGTACATTTTCATTGCATGCCATGACCAGAATCTCCCCTCGGCGATGGGTTAATGGTCCTTCATCTAGATCTACAGACGTGGGCGCTGGTCAGCAGCGTCTTCTAGTCTACGCATGGGGGCTGCTGCTGTCCGGAGGTACGAAATTCGCCTCTCAAACTAAACTGTGGACGATGACTCTCACAAGTTTCAAGTGACCCCTGGTCTCACGGATTATACGACCTGAATGTCTGCATCTTGAGACACTTCGTCGTCTTGATTGTATGTCTTGCCACTGGTTCCCAGTAACTCAGGACGAGAGAGGGAGATTGATGTCCAGCGTAGCTTATTTCTCACTATAATCCAAATTCAGCGCAGGTTACATCTTCAGGACAAGGACAGTCTGATGATGTCACCATATTCACTTGCAGTGGGCAACTTAATTACTTACATGGCTAGTTATTTCTCCTGTCCTCTCCTTTGGTTAAAAAAAATTTCATTCAGCAAACTAAAGCATAAACCCAGTTTTGGAGATCCATTTTTAGGTTTTCGGCTGCCATTGTCGACATTTAAAGCTGTAAAAAGTCATTTCTACCGGTGTTAAGTTAAAAAGCAGTTTATTTTATCTTTTGTTCAATTTAGTTTGTATTCATCTCTTATATCTGGAATGCTGACATTGTATATATTCGTTATCTGTCAACTCAGGCCTCTTCTCAACCTAGATCTGAAGTATCATTGCAGGCCATTGAGTATTTCATTATCCCCCTTATCCATATCTAAGGGCCATAATATGAGTGCTTTCAAAGATAAATTATCCACTTTTTCAATGTCATGTACGTCAGCATCTGTGTATGGCAGTGTCTGATGACTGTCTTCTTGTATAGTAACAATTGGACAAGTGTAGGCCCCCATCTTGTTCATTTTGAATGGTTTAATAATAATGAAAACCTTTGAAATTAAATGCAAATATAAACTTTTTGTATTAACCCTTATGTGCAGTAATATTACTATTAATTAGTAATTATTATTATTGCACAGGCTACTCAATCAAGTAGATACATTTCAACAGTGAGAGAAAGCTGGGTATTGTTACACTGCATAAATCATAACACAACTTATAATATTATTCCTTGAACACTTCTTGTGGGTGCAAACATAAGTGATGCACATCAGTGCCTTTCATGCATAGACTATTTTCTTTGAATACACATTTTTTTGATGGAATTTCCCTGTTGAGGTATCTGAAAAGTTGCTATTTTGTAAATTTTCTTGTGCTGAATAATATGCACAAAATACTAATAAAAGTTTAGGCCCAACTAGAAACTCTAAAGTGGTATCGCGATAATGATTGCATTTTTCATAGTCCAGTACTTCCTACCTTGCGACAAAAAGTGGGGCCAGTGAAGAAACTTTTAAGTGACAGGTATATCCCAACAAAAACAGGAGTTGTGCAATGTTCTGATTCATTCTAAGGTTTTTACACACATAATGCAATGCTTTCTTATTGCCTCCATTTCTTTCCATGTGAAGTACAAGCCCTATCACTGCAGGTGGACCACTTCCAAGAATTCTGTAATCAGTGCACTCTTGTGGTGATGGTAGTTGCTGTAGAAATTCATTATTCATGATGTTGCAATCCCCATGAGAAACTCTTTTTTCAGTTCTCTTTTATGACATTTCTGTAGCGTTACAGTGATTCTATTCTTTCCTCTCCTGATTCCACTTAGGTGATGCTATATCTATTTAGGATTGTGAATTTTACTGTCATTGTTAATGAGTTCTTAACATGGTCAAAGATATTGTTGATATAAAGCCAGCCAACATGGAAGAACTCACTGAAGTAATCACAGCTGCAGAATTTCACCCAAAGGAGTGTAACATGTTTGTGTACAGCAGTAGCAAGGGTAGCATCAGGCTGTGTGACATGAGAGGGCAGGCACTCTGTGACAAGCATGCCAAGCGTAAGTTGATTGTTGATTTAACAGCATGTCAAGTGTAAGTGGATTTCTTCTTCTTCTTCAATGTACGCAGTCAGACAGTAACCATTATTTTTTCCAAAAAAGCAGCGGTCATCCTGAGGCTGTTGACACTGCCATAGAGTTTGTCTTGTGGTTCCACTGGTGATGGCCACATCTGCTCTCTCTGATCCTCGTATGTCGGGCAGTTCTGCAGCAGATGCTCAGCGGTCATTTTCCCGGTACCACACGGGCATTCGTCGGTACCACCTATCTTCAATTTGTTGAATAGGTGGTACCTCAGTCTATTGTGGCCAGTGCGAAGTCTGAAGACAACGACCTGCTCTCTTCTGTTCAACTGGTAATAGGCATCGTTTTTGGTGTAGCCGGTATGTTCAGTTTGTAAGTTGATTTAACTTGTCAACAATGCCCATAGATATGGACCATGCATCTCAAACCACTCTGAAGTCTACATGAAGTCAAGTTAATGGCTTAACGGACTACATTCCTTGATATAAAACGTTTGCTTTTTTAAAACCTTTATTTGTTGTTCATCATTACCATTTTTCAGTACTTGTGCATTAATTCACCCACGGATTAAAATAGGTCAAATTTAGTAGAATGTAACCACACAAAGCACATACCTATGCCCATGTCATTCTCAGATCTAACACCGTACGTGGAAGATGGATTTATTGCAGTTGTCACACTTGACACGCAAGAAAATAAATTGTGTGCAGTTTTTGCAGGAAAGACGAATTATAGACACTGTCCGACTGTGCTAAAAATCATGTTATGACTTTGTCTCTCACAGTTCGTCAAGATCGTTAGAGGTGTCGCACATGTTAGCAGGACATTCCTGTTCGTTCTGGCACATGGTTGGAGGGCACCTAACCAAAACTGAACACACAGACACATGATAGATTCCTACATGTGTGAGCTTCTGTGGTGACATCGGAATAAAGTCCGTCAGTTAGACCCGTTCGACAATATTCTGTAGGACATCACAGAATTTTGGCCTCCTGTAGCTAGACACTTATATAATTATTTTTGTACGGATATGCGTGGTCATTGAATGGTATAAAATTTCAGAATGGGTGAATTAACGCACAAGAACCAATTTTTCTCTTCTTTTAATAATTTTCTATCTTAATCTCACGTGTGTTTGTAATTATCAGACTTGCTTGTCTTATAGTCTGATTTCCTTGTACTCTCCTGCACTACATTGTGGCACCACTTAGTTACAGGCTTACAAATTAGGCTTGAAGGGATGCATGTGGCCAGCAGGTTGTTTAAGACACTTGATGTTCCATACTGAACATTAGATATTTTAAATTAAAATAAAGTAAGAAACATCTTGCCAGCTAATTCAGTTTGTCTTGTTTTCAACTTGCCTTTATCTTTTTTTTTGTGTGTGTTGGTTTGTTAAAAATTGCCATTCAGATCGCATAATTACTTCTTTTACTTTTATGTCTACAAGTGTTTGAGGAGCCAGAGGACCCAACAAACAGGAGTTTCTTCTCAGAGATAATATCCAGTATATCAGATGTGAAATTTAGCCACAATGGCCGTTATATGATTACCAGGGACTACTTGTCTGTGAAAGTCTGGGACTTGAATATGGAAACGAGGCCTGTGGAGACATACCAAGTGCATGAGTACCTTAGGAATAAACTGTGTTCTCTGTACGAGAATGATTGTATATTTGACAAGTTTGAGTGTTCATGGAGTGGAGATGACAAGTAAGTAATTCATTTGAGATTTATTTCGAGTATATGTTTGCACTGTTTCATGGGACATACAACAGAGAGAAGCTTTCAGTCATTGAACCCATTATCATTTAGTTGTTTGTGAAGTTATTTTGTTTTGATATTATGTCATTTAGCCCTTTGCAGTTCTTCATAATTGTGCAGATTTATGTCTTTCCATCCGGGCCAAGTGCTGGAATTCTGTGCGACAAAGTTTCGTTCATAATACAATTAATTAATATTTAACAAATTTATTCAAAATTACAATCTGAACATTTTAAGACACAATTAAACTTGTAAGACACAATTAAACTATTTATGAGAGGAAGTATTCATAATAAAGATTATACATTAGAATGAAGCTTTAAATGACATTATTGCAGATGTGGAAGTTCGAGGGGATAAAAAAAAATCGTTGTGCTCGTCACATCTGTTTAATCAATATATCAGTCATATACCTTTATTATGTATCCCAGATGTGTGATCATTGGTCTGATCAAATAATAAATCTTATCTCTGAAAAGTCCAACTTTCCTTAAATATAACTCTCTCAAATGTGTACAAATAGGAAATAGCTATACAGTTAACCATTTACAGTCCGCCTTATTTACATAATTTGCACCTTACTGTCCAAGACATGGGAAGTAACTATGTTTTTTTTTATTACATACTGACTTCATTTAAAAATTCACATTATGCTACTGCTAAAATGATGTTTTATATATTTTATTTTATTTTTGCTTTCGCCTTATTTATCTATTCTCCAATGTGGTGTGCATTGCACTGTGGTTTTTATTTTGCACCCGTAGGCCCAGTGCATCTGATTTTAGCATGCATTTTATATAAGGGTCTGCTTCCTCCCACATTTTCTAAGGGTTTGCCTCCCCGAAGTAACGGGTGTTGCTGCTGTGATGGGGATCGAACCCAGCACCTTCTGGCTGTGAGCCGTGTCACTTAACCACTAGCCAACGCCATCCCCAAGTTTGATATTAATTATACAGAGTTAAATACGGTACAGCATTCATGTGTAAAAATAAAATTGCGGGGTGAAATTAAATCAAGACAAGCAATGTGTTGTGCTATTCACAAACTATACGATCGCAAATGTAGAACAAATTATCATTTTTCATGGCATTAATGACAAGCACAGTCCTCTGCTTATGTGAATTTTGCAAATTGTGCAGTCAAAGACAGTCTCTATACTATATCCACGAGCAGTCTTTGACTTGTTTCTGGAACAAACAGAACACGTTTTCTTGTGTCCTGGAACGTGTTTGATGTTGCTTTTGGACGGTTGAGGTGTCTGAGTAGCAGCTCTCTTTCTATAAGACACTACATTCAAACCATTGTGAACTCCAAGGAGTAGTTGCAAATGGCTGGGTTTCTCCCGTCTACATTTTGCTGTGCAAGATGACTTCATCAGGATTGAGTAGTTGACAGTTGCCACCAACATCAGAAACCAGAGACACGATTTCCTACCAAGTTGGTAGTATGATCTGTGTTAGTGTAAGTCGACACCACCCATATGTTGGTTATAGAAATTGATTGATTGGCAGGCGTATGTTGTGGTCTCTTCTGCCTTCCTTTGCACGACATGAAACGCAAGACATTTCTGCGCAACAATTGATTGACAAAACATATATTTGCCGCCTGTCACACTGTTTAAAAAACAGTCTTCCTTGAGGCCAATCAATGCTGAGCTCTCCTAGCATAATAATTCTTCTGTCTATAAGACTAAGCCAAACATACTATATACGTAGAAGAAAGTTTTGATTTCTTCAGATTACATATTTTCCATTACTGGTCGATTTCCTTCTGCTTTCTGTGCCTTTGTTCATTCAGCATACAAATTTGTTTCAATTGCACGCTTGTAGTAACTCTTCATTTATAAATAAATTGAAGTAGTCAAACGGGGTAGTATCAATACCCAATGTGTGTTTGGGTACACTACTTTTGGCAGTCTGAAATCTCATTATGAGTATACTGTGAAGACCAATCTTCGTTTGATCTAATATTGACAGTAAGGGCCAACATCACTACTGGTTTCACTGTCAGATCCGTCATTTTCGGCAAAAAAATCCAACTTCTGATTTACCAGAATAATTTTTGTTGCCTTGATTAGGCATTAAATAACTTTTCATATCCTGAAGCAAAGAATCCAATAACTTTTAAGAAGTCATTTTGGGAAAAAAAACTTCAACATTTTTTAACACAGCCGTTTAGAGAAAATCGCATATCCCAGATGTTCGGTTAGCATTCTGTCTTTCTAACCAATGATAGTTCGTTACTATGCAATAATAACTGACGCTAGTGTTAAATGGCCAAACTCAGATGAGCCAGTTCAACTATGATTTTCGGCCGGGCAAAGTAAGTTGGGCCGAACTGAAGAGAGTTATATATCAATTACATATGCAGGGACTTGGCATCGTGTTGTGCCATTATATTTAAAAAAAAAGGAAATTCTTCAAATTAAAGTCACACAATGCACATACATCTTTTGTGGCAGAAGTCTGTGCTGGTCAGAAGTGTTGTTTTGGTTCTTTTACATTAAGAGACCAGTTATTGTTTGACATGGTAGAATCATAGACAAATTTGTGATAATATAATCAGGGGGAAAAAAAAGAATGTTACTTGAGCTATAAATGTACCTAAGTGGAAAGCTTATTAAAGATGATTTAACAAAAATGCTCTTGAAAAGCTAAGCCATTTTAGTCATTTTTATGAAGAACTAAAGCATTTAATGCATGGGATGCCAATTTATAAAAAAAACCTTTACATCTATGCTTATTCCGGCAATACTATCAAATACATATTTTGGTAGCTCTAATGTGTATATGACATATTATATGTTAACTTGATGATAGGTAGGCATAATTTTCTAAATATGGATTTATATGTATTATGGAAGTTGACAATAGTTATGTTAGTTGACACCTCATAGATGTAGATTTATGATTCTTCATTATTTTTCAAAGTGTTTTTAATTGCTTGTTTTGGTGTGTTTTTTTATTCACAGACATATAATGACGGGCTCATATAACAACTTCTTTAGAATGTTTGAGCGAGACACAAAGAGAGACTCGACATTGGAGGCATGTAGGGAAATAACAAAGCCACGAACTGTGCTCAAACCCAAAAAAGTTTCTGCTGGTGGAAAACGAAAGAAGGATGAAATTAGTGTTGACTGCTTAGACTTCAATAAGAAAATCCTTCACACAGCTTGGCATCCATTGGAGAACATCGTTGCAATAGCTGCCACTAACAATTTATATGTGTTTTCTAGTAAAGATTAACCAAGGTCATAGATAGATGTTTTACTCCACCAGTCGGCAACATGCTGAAACACTTCATAATTCTCCCAGACATCCACTAAGAGCTGGGCATTGGGATGAAGTTGTCCTGTATTTCCGTGTGCTGGATCGTTGCTCAGTTCTAGATCCTGCCTTTGGTGCTGCTTCAAGTTGTGGCAACCGCCAGTCTAGTTTTATGTGAGGAGTTGAGGAAACAGCCTCCTAAGAGGAAGTGATTTTGCTTGAACGGGTTCCTAGTTGCTGTATGGACATTGATGATTCTGTCAGTGATGTGCTACTGTGCTTGAAGACTAAGTAATATTCACTGCATTCCTTGCCTAATGGTGATGTGTGCAAGCATGTATGGGTCTGAATGTGTCATGCTCATTATCTAATACAGTATTGTTAGCCTGATCCTGTTATTGAACAAAGCACATTGTGATAGTCGCATATAACTGGACCAATCCGAATGTGTCACCTGTCTGCCTTGTACAATTTGGGTTCATCTATTCGAGATCTTCACTATTGAGTGCATGTTAAAAGTGTGAGAATTCATGTTTTGAAAGATCAATTTAGTAGAAATGCCTTTCATGAACAGATTCCCTGAAATGTACATCAGTATTTGTTGTCATAACCACTCCTAATAAAAATATCTTTGTCAGTTTAGACCTGCCTATCCCTATGTTGATTGTCATCACATAGCAACGAAATTGGTGTGTTTAACTATACTTAATTTATAAATTTACTTTTGGCTGAGCCACAGCTTTCGGATTGCATACACAATGTGAATATCAATGGATACAGTTTTTGTGAAATTTTAAAGCAATGGAATCTTTGCTTCAAGGCCTGAGAGATGACAATTTGTTCTGGACAGTTGACAATACCTCTGAATTAGATGTGGGTTTTGAATACAAGTCCAAAATTGCATTTAAGAGTAAAGCAGACGAAATTAGCTGTCATGTTATTGCTGAGATAACACAATTTTAACACGTGAGAACAACTCAATGATGTAGCTCTCATTTGTCACCCACAATATTTTATTGCATTACACTCATATATATTTGTGAATTGTGTTATGTATGAATGCTTCATATGATAGATAACTAAATTCTGTATCTTTAAATCTGTCATAGTACTAGCGCAGCAGCTGTAATGCATTTTTCAGAAAAAATCACCTAACAGTTAAAATAAAGTGTTCTGTAAAAGGGTAAATGGTCCAGATACAAAACATTGTCATTGTCAACTATTCTGTTTTGTTGAAGACTCAAGATATTTTTTTTTTATATTGGAGCATATAGTTCCTTCGAAATGGCATATATACATGAGAGCTTTGTGCCAATTTTTTTTTTCCAGTAGATTATTTGTAACTGTCCTGATACTGGATGGTAAAAATTTAAAAATTAAATAGTGATCACAAAAACTAAAGCAGACTTCCTGGAAAATATAAATATTTTCTAAATATATTCTGAATAGAGCCAGTATTGTTGTATCATCAATCAATCAAAACCTTTTCAGCTTCTTGTGAAGCACATGTTTTCAACAATTACATACCACCATGATGACTTGTCTATATCTGTTGAAGTTTTGACAGGATGGGGTAGTCAGCCCCATAGTATTCATGTAAGCAAAGTGGCAACAATGATTGCAATGACCAGTATTTTTAGCACTTGATAAACTTAATACTACTAATTTTCTTGTCTTACATTTCCCTATTTGTTTGAATGTGTATGTTACATACTTAACAGTTGCAGCAAGGGAAATGCTGTAGGTGAGGAAAGCTACGACTTGTGTATAGCCAAGATATATCAAATCATTAAAAGTAAGACAATCAGAGAAAAGTACTTGCAAAGTTTTGAAGACATACAATATATTCATCTGCCGGGTGGGAGGGCATATTTTGCAGTTATCGGTTAATGCCTTTAAGCTAAATATTAGGACGACTGTGTCGGTAGCAATGCAGTTCTGTTTGCTGAACAATGTTGACATTATTTAAACCGTGATAACACTAGATCTGAAACATCCCTAAGTGTTTGCACCTTCTGTGTTGCTTGGTGAAGCTGTTGGTAACACAGCCAAAGCTATTGGGTGGGGTTCTAGAAACAGCCAGGTTGTACCCCTGTGAGAAGTAAATCCATTCTTAAAATGAAGGCTCTAGTCAGATACACTGTGCCATTAATCACACAAAAATGAAGGAAATGCAAATCATCTTAAGAAAAATAAGTTGTACACAAACAAAAAGTGCTCAGCAGAAGGGACAAGATAATCTATATCCAGCCTGATTTGACTGTTCCTTCATGAAACTTAGGGCTGCTCACCGATTGCTATTCTGGGTCATCTTCTTGTACTGCACCAATGAGAATATAGTCAGCCCCCCTGGTATCTTTTACCATTCTTCGGTCTGCTTCATTTGTGGGTTACAGTCCATCACTTGTCAGGTTGTGTTGTTAGGTTTGTTTTTTAAGATGTATCTGTTACTTCTCTGTCACACCCCACCAACCACCAGCTGTAGTGAATGTTGTTATGGTTTTTGCCAGACACAAATTTGTGATAGTCATGACATGTGACCATTAACAATTTTGTCTAAACTAAAAACTTGAAATGATCTCATCTAGAATTTGGTTTCCATTATGTGTGCGTTCAAGTTTATGCTCGTTACATTTGGAAAGAATGATAGTATAAAACGAATACAAGAGTTTCATACTTTTTGTTTAGTGGGAAAGGGTCGCATACCTAATTCAAACTATGTGTGTGTTGATGGCCATCTTGACATTACCAACTGTATGTTGAACTGTATATAGATTGGAAGTAACACCATACATATTGTTGCATCACTTCTAGGGATATGACTTTCTTAGGGACCACCATATGCATAAAATGACACCCATTGTAAGTGACAAAACTACAGATTAACAACTTGACAGGTAAAATGGAGCAGTTTAACATCGTGGTATGGAAGAGAGTCGATATAATGGTAATAAAATGATTAAACACTATTAGGATCAGAAAGTTATGGAGAACTGTGATATGTTACGCTGTTTGACAGTTGTTGACATAGACCTGTCATAACTTGTTGGCTTCTTATCTTCTGACAGCTGTGTTAGATAAAGATCATTGTTCCTTTGTCTTTTTTACACAGACTGATTTAATATTGTTTTGTCTTTCTTAGGTGCTGTTGCTTTGGCTTCCTCTTTTGATTTATGGGCAGCTTGTCTTGAATTATCTTTGTATCTTGTCTTATTAGTTTGAACTCCATGGCCAATGTTAATTCTTGTACTGTAACAGACCTTCACTTTGTATCAGCCATTGTCTTGATCAGTGTCTGTAAATGTTTGTTGTTGTATTCAATTAAAATGTCAAATATGTCAACAACAATTTGTAGGGATTTGTTCATTCTGGATTAGTTTTGCAGCAAGATAGGTGACCGAGTGAGTGGACACTAATAGTTATAGTACCACCTATTGTGTTCATCTATTGTCAAGCATAACTGGCCCATGTGCATTTCCTTAATAGCACAGTATTTATGAGGTTTGGCAAATGTGTTGTGTATTTGTTCCTTTAACGAGACTTCTAATATTCTTCTGTTTTATGTAGGCTGATACGGCGCTGCCATTTATCATAGTTGAATAACAATGCTGATAAAGCATGAACCTTTGCATTGATGTTTCTCATCTCTTGGGCTTGATGTGATTGAGGCAGTCATTCTGCTTTCTTTTTTATAAAATTACTTGATTTATTGTAAGGCTGTTGTTCATATCTTGACCCAAGTAAATGTATGAGTTTCCATTTTTAATAGTCCATTACCTAGCTGCTGCTCCTCTGTCCAGCAAAAAAGTGTCACGTGCGTACTGGATTTTCTTCCTATTCATTTTAAAGGCTGAAATGCCATGCTTCATTTAGCATGTTTAGGCACTGCACTGTTCAGCTTCTTTGCACAGAGCCCATTGAGGGTTGCTTTTAAAATAAACTAAATTGAAACAAAGGCATCATCATGGACTAAGAAAAGCTCACTACCTAAGGCTTGTTGATGTTACTATAGCCATCATTCTCAACAAGAGTGAAGCTGATCAGTGATATGGTATGTTCCAAGCTTTCTTAGTGTGGATTGATTTTATTGGTGGCAAAGACAGCAGTCTCGAGGCTCATTCAGAAGAAAGAGGGAGAGCAGGACTGTGTGCATGCAGTATTTTGCATCCTTGTTCTGTGTAAATATATATTTATATATATTTAAGTGTGTTGTTATATTATTTGTCTCATTTGATGTTCACTTAGTGTCTTCTATATTCTTCCTTCTAGCCAGTCCTTCCAAAACTTGTTTGTCAATGAGTGTCCTCTTGAGTTAATGTAAAGTAGACAAGAAATCATCTTGCTGCTAATGTCACTCACATTTGAGTTAGATATTCTTGATGACTTTCTTTGGTGGCAGGTTACACTGGCTCTCTTTACATCCTAAGGCATGCTAGAGACGGTGGACCAGGGACCTCTTGGCTGTAGTGCAATGCAAAGCTTATAAGTATGCTCACCACTATGGGAATCACATTGATGATCCCCCACCTTGTTAGCAACTGTTATGAAGCAATCTGTTTCCAGGTAGAACTGCTTGGCAGTGAGGTAGGGGTCTTGATCAGCATGTTTCACCTGTCCCTGACCAACATAGTCTTGATCAGTACGTTTCACCTGTCCCTTACCAACATAGTCTTGATCAGTACGTTTCACCTGTCCCTGACCAACATAGTCTTGATCAGTACGTTTCACCTGTCCCTAAGTCTTGATCAGTATCTTTCACCTGTCCCTTACCAACAATGAACTCATTACAAGCAGCTTCCACTACCAACGGCTGTACACCAGTGGTTTCATGCCATGACATCAGCAAACAACAGTAACACATGCATGACCTAGAAGGATGCCCTCATATAACCAACACATTGTGGGGATGAAAGTCATGTACCTCATTAAAAGTAGGCAACAACCTCACAAACAAGAATGTGTATGACCTTGAATAAAGACTAGTTTACGTCAATCATCTGGGTAATCAAACCTTACCCCTAATGTCTAATATATTTTGTTTTATAATACCTGTAACTGTTACCTACAATACAATCTTTAAGTTGAGACTGGAACAGCTTGTGTATAAACAAATAGTATATAAAACAAGGAAGTGTCTCCCTGCTCTTACATGTATTTGTTTCAAGGGTATAAAGGTTAATCAAACATTCAATAATACATGAATCTGAAATGAGCAACAAGAGCGACAAATCATCTCCATGTATTGATCAGTCACAAACTCATTTGTGGCCCCCCCCCCCCCCCCCCCCCCCCCCCCCCCCCCCCCCAACAATTCGCACGATTGACATAATGGGAAGACAAAAATATCGAAGGAAGAAAATTAAAAAACAATGGACATGAAAGAAAAAAGAAATTCCCATTCTGTCCTGTGTTTAATAAGCAGTGAAAGAGGCATGCAGACCTCTGTCTCACCGGTTGTACCTTACATCAGTCAAGAATAAGCGCCTCCGGTCAGAAACTTCATTTAACTTGCAGCATTCTCTATATTGAAATTACCATTGACTCTGAGGTCAACAATATAATCTCCAAAGTCTTTTTGGACAGTGTCTGGGGTTGGAGGAGTCTTCGCTCTGATAGGAAACTTAGTGCTTGCCACCCTTCTGTATGCCAGTGAGATGTGGAGTGTGTACAGCAGGCATGCTAGAAAAATAAACTACTTCTATACAAGCTTACTCCATAGATTGTTAATACAATGACATGATAGGGTACCAGACACAGATACTCTCGAATGTCGAGCATCCACATAATATTGCAGAAGACCCGGATCAGGTGGGCCGCTCCAGCGTACGCATACCCAAACAACTGAGGTAGGGGGCCTGTAAAAGAATAAGCACCAAAGAATCGACATATACAACCACCCTGGACTCACTGGTGAGGTGCAACACAACATATCTGGCTGTTGTTATCATCGCTTGCGATGGACGGTTGTAATTACAGAAGCAAGATTCAGATACCTTGCATCTCTCTTTAAAGAGAAGGTGGAATGTAGAATACAAGCAAGGAATATGGTCACTCTGACTAACACAGATTTAACTGTCAAGCTTGTCCTCATACTCCCATTAATCGGTTTGTCTTACTCCCATCTAGTATGTCCGCATACTGTCCTTGAATCATTAAGCTTGGGTGGTGCATTTGAGTCCCTTGTGTAGGTGGACACTAACGGTTCTTATGCTCGACAGAACATATATATACAGATATAATGCATCAAACCATTTTATAAAAAAACAGTTAACGGTTGTGTATGGAGCTAGGAATCTTATCATACAAGGCCACTGTCACTGCAAGTTCTCAGATACACATTTCCAATAAGGCAGTTAGCTGGAGTAGTGGTCCTTATATTTCAGATGGTGCGAAATGAATGGTGAAGCCAAAACATCTTTTCTGGAGGTCTAAGATATTTCATTGAGGACTTCTGGGCACATTTTGAAATGTCAGACTCCCCGTAGACAGTATCTTGATGACTCATTCCTCAGTGTCGTTGTAGGACCCAACTTCGTCTCCAGCGGACCACGGAAGTCAGTATCTGGTAAGCATTCCTCTAGAGGTGTCTCGGATGTTGTTGCTTTACGCAAAGGAGTCTGGCCAACACATTGGTGGCCTCTTTTTTTACCTTGGGGGTAGAATGTTGCTGTGCTCCATTGCTTCGGCGCAACATGGGACCTGTCCATCTACATCTATGTTTTGTCTTGTCTGCGTAGATCATTCACCAAGGACAATCATTTGTCAGAATTGTGGAGATTTTGTCCTATCTCACCGGACCTCTTCTCCGCATGTTTGGAATCAGTAATCAGGTTTATCTAACTGAACCACCTTTAGCATGCATATTGACAGCAAAAGCCTCAATTACCTTTGGTTTGCCGATGACATAGTGTTCATCACAGCGTCAGTAGCGGAAGAAACTAGATGATGCAGCTACTCGATGGTGAGGGCGGGACTGCAGATGAATGTCTCAAAGACCAGTGTTGTGCAATTATTTCACCAATATCCAGTCTTCCTTGGCGGGGTAACCTTCGACAAGTACATCTATCTTGGGCGCCTCCCCAATGAGGAGGTAGTAAAGATAGGTACATGAATAAATTCAGGGACAGACGATATTGAGAAACTTTAAAGTATATCAATTGTTCAAGTCAATATATCGACTTTGTATATATATCAGATAGTTTGTAAGCCAATATAGTGGCGTGAAACAGTTAAAGAGATAAAAATGGCACTGGTATGGGTAATGAAACTGACACTCGAATGAGAATTTCAAATTGTGTTCCTATTTGTGTTACAATTATTTCTAAAATACATTTTACTGGAAGATGAAAGAGTAAGCATAAAAATACACATAATTCAATGACAATTATTTCACAACACTGCGCTTTATCTTGGTCGCATAACGACTGCTATGTATGTCTGGAACTGTTGAGTTGTGGGCGTGTGACTCAGCGTGTTGTACACTTTTCGGTGTGCCAGGGAAATAAAGACTAATACCAAATTTTTAATTCCAATGTCAAGGTACTACTCCTGTACGAAAGAGAAACATGGAGAACGGCAAGTGCAATTCAGAGTACATTCCAGTCGTTCGTCAGTAATCGTCTACGGGAGATAAGACATTGTGAGGAATGATGGAAAGAAGTCAGCAACCAGGGGAGCAGCAGATCAAACGTAGAAAATGTGGTTGGATAGGACACGCGCTATGGAAAGCACCATAAAAAATGGCCATACCTGCCTTGAAATGGAATCCACAGGGGAAGAGGTAGACCAAGAAACAGAGACGAGACTGTGAAAGTGAACTCCGGAACCGCAACTGGTGAGAGCAGATAAGTCAAGCTCAAGACTGAACTGCTGGAGGAGGGTTGTCAATGGCATATGCTTTTAAAAGAGCGACGGTATTGAAATTGATTAAAAGTGTGTACTCGATTTACTGTTACCAAGGCAGCCGGAAAGGTGAGGTCTAGAACAATATAGTCCACACGATGGAGCTAGCTTTAGATTTCATCTGCTAAATAACGGTGTTCCTAATGTTTGTTGTGTGCACGGCTGATAGAGTGACTGTGCTATTTGTGTACACAGCTGATAGAGTGTCTGTGCTAATTGTGTACACGGCTGATAGAGTGACTGTGGTAGTTGTGTGCCTGCTAATAGAGTGACTGTGGTAGTTGTGTGCACGGCTGATAGAGTGTCTGTGCTAATTGTGTACACGGCTGATAGAGTGACTGTGGTAGTTGTGTGCCTGTGGTAGTTGTGTGCACTGCTAATAGAGTGGCTGTGGTAGTTGTGGGCACAGCTGATAGAGTGTCTGTGCTAGTTGTGGGCACTGCTAATAGAGTGGCTGTGGTAGTTGTGGGCACAGCTGATAGAGTGTCTGTGCTAGTTGTGAGCACTGCTAATAGAGTGTCTGTGGTAGTTGTGTGCCTGCTGATAGTGTCTGTGGTAGTTGTGTGCCTGCTAATAGTGTATGTGGTAGTTGTGTGCCTGCTGATAGAGTGTATGTGGTAGTTGTATGCCTGCTGATAGTGTCTGTGGTAGTTGTGGGCACGGCTGATAGAGTGTATGTGGTAGTTGTGTGCCTGCTAATAGTGTATGTGGTAGTTGTGTGCCTGCTGATAGAGTGTCTGTGGTAGTTGTGGGCACGGCTGATAGAGTGTCTGTGGTAGTTGTGTGCCTGCTGATAGAGTGTCTGTGGTAGTTGTGTGCCTGCTAATAGTGTCTGTGGTAGTTGGGTGCTTGCTGATAGAGTGTCTGTGGTAGTTGTGTGCCTGCTAATAGTGTCTGTGGTAGTTGTGGGCACGGCTGATAGAGTGTCTGTGGTAGTTGTGTGCCTGCTAATAGTGTATGTGGTAGTTGTGGGCACGGCTGATAAAGTGGCTGTGGTAGTTGTGGGCACTGCTAATAAATAGAGTGTCTGTGGTGGTTGTGGGCACTGCTAATAGAGTGTCTGTGGTATACCCAGTCCTCATCCCCGAGACATGTCTACAATTATTTGTGCTAAGTTATTGTCAAATATGGATGGACGTCAACAGTTTTCATGGTACATTATTAAACAAAGATATTTATGAAATACTCATTTATTGTTGTGGATGCAGTTAACTGTTCTGTGTAAGAGGATTGAACTGTATGGGAGGATTGGTTTTGTTGTTTGAATGAGAGAATTCATTTTTTGTAAGAGGATTGGTTTGATAACTGTTTAGATTAGAAAAGCAATGCAGTAGTTGAATTTACCTATATGAGTAATCTTGTTGCTACATAAAATATGGAAATTTCAAGGAAATAAAGACTAATACTAAATTAAGATTGCGTAATTCCAATGTGAAGTCGGTACTTCTATGCGGGGCAGAAACCCGAAGAACGACAAAGGCAATACAGAGAAAACTCAAAACGTTCGTCGATAAATGTCTGCGGAGGATAATGGGTATAATTGGATGAAGAACGAATACCTATGGGGGAAAACAACCAGTGACGCAGTACATCAAACGTAGAAAAATGGATTTGGATAGGACATTCTACTGTATGCACCATAAAACGGAAACAAGGAATATAGATAGGCCAAGAAACACCTGGAGAAGAGACTGAAAATGAACTTCTGTCCCTGTACTTCAACTGGAGAGAGTGAGAAAGGGCAGCTCAAGATGGAACTTGCCGGAGGAGGATCGTCAATGACATATGCCCTGAAATGAGCCACAACGTTGATTGATATGAGTCATCTAGTAATAATTTGTCCTTCGACATGGATAAGGACCGCCAACTTCATCCCATGTCGTACTGCATCCTTGAGTATGTGAGTGCGCTTATGACTGATCAAGCCAATTCCAGTGCTAAAGTTCTATGACACGACTGGTAAACATATTCTGCAGTTGCCTCTAGTCTAAACAATGAGTACGGTAGTCTTCTTTGAATCCTGTATTCAAACAGGCATCCTAAAGTATGTTGCCAGGTAGCCTTATCAGTTATCCGAAGTATGTATTTAAACGCCATACGACTTACTATGCCTGGGGGAAGATACAAATAATTTGGGTAGATTTGTAGCTAAAACTTTTGAATTTTGTCCGGCAGTGGCCTAAGTTCTAACTGCCAAGGGATTTTTAACGTGATCGACACTGAACACCATGATCTAATCTCAACACATAGATTAGGGAATTTTTTTACCAGAATATTCACATGAAAACATCCCAGTCACCGTGATTCGAACCCGCGGCATCCGGAGACGGACCGATTACCTCGAAACCACTAAATTGGTATAAATATGAATCCTCTAAACACGAATGTTTAACCAATTTGCCATGGGATATGAACCAAATTACAGTTCATAGTCGCTAAGATATAACACAGGCTCTCGATTTCTGAATACCTCTCGATTTGGCAACAAACCTAGCCACTTGTAATGCTGTACCCATCAAGTTCTTAGCGTTGAGCATGTCACCAAAAGCTTCCAGATTTGAGTGGACACTAACCAACTTCACGTTCAGATTTCTGCTGGGGAGAGATTGGAGCAGATTCTGGTATGATTCTTCTTCTGTGTCAGCAATGGCTAGCATAGTCAAAGTACCGTCCAAACACCCGATAACAATACAGGTTCCTTGCTCGTTGCCAACGAGAGCTTTGACCTCTGCGCTGGTTTTGTAGTTGGCTATCATCTTACTGTCAGAGACACGGAACAAGCGCACAGTTCTGTGTCTGGAGTGATAGTAGACCACGTGTTTATTACTTTGTGTGAAAAATGTTGTCACCTGAAAGACACCTTCTGCCACTTTCGGAATGAGAACCTTCGTTGTTTTGCTGTTTCTTAGATTGATCAATTCTAGCCCGCCCCTTGCTGGAGCGAAAATACCGATCTTCCCATCCTGCATCACCTGACCATCCCACCTTGGTACAGAACGAACAAGAATCTTTTTCTTAAGATCCAAAATATTGCCCTTATCTTCGTCAATAACAGCAATTAAGTTTGAGTCATGGGGCATTGCCACGAGATGGCTATACTCAACATAATTGTGATACTTGAGCTGCAGGTTGTACACACGGGTTCCCATTTTGGCATGATAAACTCCTATGACTTCTCCACTTTTATCAAACGCTGGAACGGCTAGAAATGTTTCCTCCTTTGTTAAAACAGGATTGCGGTATCGCTTGATACTGTACTCAAATACAAACTCCGTCTGTCCTCCTGGAACAGTGATACATGAGCATTGTGCTCTGTCGTCAGCAAGTATCGAGGTGACGATTACCTTTGTATCGTTTTCGCACATAATAATATTTTGAATATCTCCTAGTGAAACTTCAGCTAAAACGGTGCCCTTAAGAATAAGCCAAATCACAAGTTTCGGTGACTCAGCACTGATCACATATTCACCATCGGATGTAATAACCGCGTTAGAAACAATAGCGCTCCTAGCTTTACTGTAGAGCATTTTGACCAATCTCCCAGTTTCTAAGTTCCAAATGGCCACAGTGTTCCTCGTTGTGGCTGCACATAGGGGAGAATTAGCAGCTAAAGTTATTGTCTGAATAGGGCGCTCAAGTCTATCCACCGTGTGGACGTCTTCTAGGATTTTATCAAAGTTCCAAACTTTGATGGTTTTGTCTAGGGAGGAAGAGATTATTATATTTGTGCCCGCCGACACGGATATCAAAGCGCAGATTCGGCCGAAGTGGGCATCAAGAACCTTTACAAGATTACCTTGTTTGACATCCCAGACATACAAGTTTCTCCTCACACCCGCCACGACGAAGTGATTGTTCCTTGTAAACAGAACCAAGCTTGTCAGTTGGTTTTTTGTGGGAATATTTCTCATACCTTGAGGAAGCAAAAGTTCCCGCATTTTGCCCGTATGAAGATCGTACAGCTTGTAGCCGTGGGCTGCTGTGCCAATCAGGTAGTTTTCTTGGTCGGACAAGAAGAATGAGAAAACGATGTCAGTATTCTCAGAAATTGTTCTGTCATATTTCCAAGTATTGTTCTCTCGCCTGTATCTAACTACAGCGTTGTCACTTATTTCTATGCATGCGTATAGAACAGTTCTACTTTTGTTGATAGCAATAGCACTATGGAATTCAAAGGCTTCAACAGACCGGTCATGAGTCTCTAGTGCCATCTCTGTGTCAGCGTCGTTTCCGCTTTTGACGATCACAAAGTGAACATCATTGCTTTCCCAGCCCAACTCTACACTGAGGACAGACATCCTCAACTCCGACTGGTACTCGCTCACAAACTTGCCGTCCTGACTGAACAGCATCCACCAACGTTCTGTCCAGATGGCAATGTTGCTGTTGGACACACTGGTGCCTTTGATTGTCCCAGAATCTTGTGACATTCTTGGTGTAACAATTTGGAAGTCTCCCGTGCTGAGTGAGCAAACTACGAACTGGTTGTTATTTGTGTAACTAACCGCAAATTTTCCATTTTGGGAGATGTTTAAATTCTGCATGATTCCTCCAATACCGGGTGAAATATTTCTGGAAATTTCTCCAGTAGATAAGTCCCACATGATGATTTTATTAGACACTGACACAAGATGTTTTCCTTCAGGGGGTGTGCCTATTCCAAAAGGTGCAAACTGATGTCCCTCTAGTGAGAACTGTAGCGGGCCACTTGGTGTGTGTAAGCAATGATAGGCAGGCACGAGGGCACAGTGCCGTAAGCCATCGGTATCACATTGTTGGATTAACCCTCTGATCTTCGGATTCTGGCTATAGTAGGGCAGGAGGCGGCCAGTCAATTGTGGACCAAGCATGTCTGGATAATGACTGAGTATCGAGCTTGAAAGTCGGATTGCATCGGCAATGACTCGCACATCTTTGTCAAAAACTTGGTTCATAAAGTCTTCAAAGTCCGCAATGACGGACTGGAGAGGCATGCAAGATAGTTTGGCGTGTAACCATTCATAATTGAAGAGAACTTTTTCATACAGATCCTCGTATCGACGGGACCTTACAAGGTGCCACGGCATTTCATTCAGTTTGCGTAAGTTGTAGCGAATTACCTTTCCTTGGGAGGCAGTGAACTCCAGGGGTTGTGGAGGAACTTTCCTATCAGCAGAGCTATTTGTGTCTTCCAAATGGAAGCGCTGCCTCTGAAGCTCTGAGTATTCAAAAGGCTTTGGTATTCCACCGCCGTAAGTTCCTAAGAAATATTCAGCCATATTTGAGTGAAGTTCTGTAAGAAAGTTTAGATTTTTAAAGTATCTCTCTTTTGCTGCATCAATAAATTGTCTGTGGTACCAGCCAACAACACTGACACCATCAGCTTCTCGCTCGCTGAGATATCCTGGAAGGTCGTTTCTGATCCTTGTCCACAAGAGTGGTGGAATTCTGCGGACAGGTGGCAGATGATACTGGTAGATATCATTGAGAACCAGGTCATCTAAAGAAATCAAATCTTCCAATTCAGGTTCTGATATTCCACTCTTGGATGATGTGATGTAACTCAGGGCATGGCACACAAGGGTTTTCCCATGCTGAAGTTCAATCCTCTCCAAAAGCAACATAATACAGTCGTTGATGGTGAATGCCAAAGTTGTGAGGCTAGGTTTTGTGTACGATCTCCACCTGCAGATCTCGTCAAATGTTAGTTTGACAAATAGTGGCAGATTACACCTGCTTATTGCGTCATGTACCTTAATCCACTGATCCTTTGTGACCGATTTGTTTACATTTGTTAACCAAGCCTGAATAATTGTGCTGCTGAGACTTTCACCTAAGGGTGAAACTTCTATAAATGAATCCTCATTCTCGATCATTATTCTCAGAAGATTGAGCAGGCCATAATAATTAGGTAGTACGGATATGACGACCTTGACATTGGGTGGCAACCTAATGGGCATCCAGGTGAGATTATGGGCACCTCCAGCCCCAGATAGCTGGTCCAAGGAATCAAAGAACAATACTAGTGGCTTTTCCTTTGTGGCCATGCAGATGAGTTTCTTGAACTCTTGCTGTAGCGGTGCAAGCTCGTCTGGAATGTATTCTATCGGTGTGTTATACATGACACTCAACTGCTGGCAGTACGATGTGAGCAGAGGGATAATGGTAGAACTGCCTGGTGTGGTTCCAAGGAATCTCAGAATCATTACAACGGGTTTGGTGTACCAAGATGAAACTACCTGCAGAAGTGAAACAGGAGACATGCATTATGAAAGGTAGCTTATTCTGCTTCTAAGAATCGACGTCACTGTACTCCGGGCATACCCATATGTGTTCAGTCACTCTTATAAAATGGCGTACGGTATGGATGCTGATGCTTCCTAGTTTATTCAAAAACAATTGCTTTAGCATATCATCATTTGATACGTAGCTTTACTTTATATAACTTTACTTTACATACCTTTACTTTGCATAACTTTACTTTGCTCAACTCTACATACCTTTAGTTTACATAATTTTACTTTACATACCATTACTTTGCATACCTTTACTTTAAATAACTTTACTTTGCACAACTTGACTTTGCACAAATTTACTTTGCATAACATTACTTTGCATAACTTTACTTTGCATAGCTTTAGTTTGCAAAATAACTTTACTTTACTTTACATAACTTTGTTTACCCTTACTTTACTTACTATACTTTACTTTATTTTACATTACTTTTATTTTTCATTGATTTCTATCTTACTTTAATTGAACTGAAATTCGTCCCTCGCTTCGATTGTTAAAGCGGAAGCTTAAAACTGAATTATTTCCCTTGTAATGGTCGCAACAGCGAAACACTGCTAATATGTTTTTGGCATGTTTGAGATTAATACTTTGCACATTGTGGTGTAGTAAATAACAATATAGCAGAACAGTGTGTATTTATATCCCTGCAAGGGACCATTTAGTTTTAACGCGATGATTATTGGCGATAAATGTGTTCTTTTCTTGATTAAACTGACTGGAAATATACACGTGGAACCTCGGCACAGCCATTACTGCCCTCACTGCCTTATGGGAATACCTGTTAGCAGGACAAACTTCCTGAGTAAGCCCTGAGGAAAATTTCGGAGCAGATGTCCCTAGGGCAGTCTAATGGTGGTTTCATCGCGATACTAGTAACTTATGCGACGTCGCTGATTCCAGACTGTATCGGCAAATGTCGTTCCTCTGGGTCAGTTAGCTACGTGGAGAGATATTATTCCATAAAAATATGTCCTAGCTTGCGACCTGGAGAGGTCTTCTAGCTTCATTGTGCGATGTCGACACAACATGCGCAGCAGCAGTTAAACTGGGGTGTTGGAATGTCTATTCCAGCGCTGACTGGACTGTCCAATAATCTGCAGAATATGAGTTATGTCAGGTAGACACGTTTTATTAATGACGAACTAAACAGACTCGATTTGGACATTGCTGCACTTAAAAAAACTAGATTAACTGACTCGGGGTCAGAGTGAGGAAGACTGCACATTCTACAAGACCACAGTGAAAAGAGAGAGTATGGTGTAGACTTTGCCGCGAAAAAGTCTTTAATTGGCACGGTTCAGAGCGCCTGTTTAAATTCAGTCTCCGTACCACTGTAGGTCCGGCATCCTTGTCAGTGCAAATACACCTATCATGTGCCCCACACATGAAGCCAAAAACTAGTTTTTGTCGAGGATTTATCTTCAGGTCTTAGAAACATACATAGCCAAGAACAATTTGTTCTACTAGGTGATTTAAACGCTAAAATGGGTGCTGTTCACGACTCGTGGCTTTACTGTTTTGGCAATTTTGGTGTCGGCAAAATTAATGAATGTGGCCAACGGCTTTTAGAGTTATGTGTCTATCAAGAACTGTGTTACCAACTCCTATTTTTAAACCAAACCCCAACATAAAGTATCGTGGATGTTCTCACGATCAAAGCAATGGCGTCAGCTAGATCTGATTCTTGTCAGAAGATCTATCCTCACTTATGTGCCCTTCGATAGCTCCTACGATAATGCAGACTGCGAAATCGATCATTCATTGGTTAGTTGTAAAATTAGATTGCAGTCAAAAAAGTCCGCCACACCAGACAAAATGGCGAGCAACTCACCGACGTAATCAGAATGTTGAACCGTGCCCTAAGAGATTTAACGATGCTTCTGATGAAGCTCTTAATATCCGACATCGTAGTACTACTGTCACTGAGTCATGGGAACATCTCCGAAACGGCGTAGGGACATCACTGAACTTTCTACCCTCGAGAGAAGAACTATTAAAACAGATGACTGGTTTAAAGCGAAAGTGAATGACATGACACCCCCACTGAGGCGAATCACGCTGCTCTGATTAAGTGCAAGCACATCCCAGATGCAAGTACTTGCATAACAAATGTTCATCAGAAGTCATGTTCAGCAAACAGCTTGTCGTTGTGCAAATGAGTACTGATCTCAGTGAAAAACTCTAGACTGCAGCCCAAAGGAGGAGCATCAGACAAATGTATGATAGTATAAAGAAAGCTAATGGTTCCGTAAGTAGGAAAACAGCACTACTCAAAGCCCTCACTGTCGAGAAAATTACAGGTAAAGGAAAGTAGATAAATCGATGCTCGTATACTGTTCTGAGGTCTACTCGTATGATAATATCGTCACTCCCACAGTCCTTGACGCTTTCAAAAAGTATCCCAGCAGTACGAGCTGGGCATCGAACTATCTCTAGAAGATCTTAATAAAGCCGCCGACAGCTTGACACCGAGCAGCACACAAGACGGAATCCCTGATCTGATCAAGCGCTGTAAGGGTGTACTCTTGCAGCCACTATGAGGTCACTAAGAGGCCACTATACCACACAATATGAGATGCATAGACTGTAGTATTAAAAAAAAACAAAGGGTTTAAATGTGACTGTAATAACTCTCGAGTCGAGGTGTCTCCTTGCTCAGCGTTGTAGGAAAAGTCTTACTACGGTTAACAAAATTAGCTGAGTGCGATTGTGTATATTCGAAGTCGCAGTGTTGATTCAAGTCTGACATGCTTTTTCTTTTCTTTTCAACAACTTGAGGAAATGTCAGCGAGCAGTATCATCCCTTTTATATCGTCTTCATCACGGCGTGGCCTAGTGGGTAAGTGACACGGCTCACAACCAGAAGGTGTTGGGTTCGATCCCCTTCACAGCACCGGCCGTTACCCCGGGGAAGCAAACCCTTAGAAAATGCAGGAGGAAGCAGACCCTTACATAAAATGAATGCTGAAGTCGGATGCACTGGGCCGACAGGCGGAAAATAAAAACGCAGTGCAACGCACACCGCCTTGGGGATTAGAGAAATAAGGCGAACGCAACAACAACAAAACAAAAACAAAAATATCGTCTTCATAAGTCTGACAAAGACATTCGATTTGGTTTGCAAGCGTACACTGTTCAAAATTATCTTTAAAATAGGCTACCCAAACAAACAGGTACATCTAATATTATTGTTCCAGGAGGTCATGAAAGGAACAGTCCAATTTGATAGTAGCATATCACAATCATTTGGTATTCATAATGGTGTTAAACAAGACTTAACCTGGCCCCGACACTGTTCGAAACCTTCTTTACGCTGTTACTGCAGTACGCATTTGATAACACAACTCAATTAATCTGACTAGCTCTTGTGGTTAGCTGTTCAATCTTGCAAGGCTCAAAGCAAAGCGAAGATCAGTGAGATCACCATCAGAGACTTGCTATTTGCCTATGATGCTGCAATTGTCCCCCCTGTAAGCAGGTATTTCATAGCTTGATAGATCACTTCTCCTTGTCTTGCAAAGATTTTGACCTCACATCTAGTCTTAACAGAACGAAAATGCTGGGACAGGAAGTAGATATCACACCAACTCTTACCATTGAAAATTAATAAAATCACTGTTTCGGTACTTGCGTCTTAATTCACCCCAAGCAGAGTTGCATGGGTTCTCATCGTGTGTAACGGGACATCCGATTTCGTTAAATGGTGGGCATGTCGATATAATTTTATTTTAGATAAATAAGTAAAGACTTAGATAAAGACAGGTGTAGAAAAGATGGTTATATTAAGTTTTGCGAAGGGTTAGGTTTAAGGTTAAGGGTTAGAATTAGGGTTACGGTTAGATAACATGGTTGTCGTCTGCTAGTACGGATAATGCCATTCTGGTGTAAAAACTGCATTCTACTTTCCTAATCACGGACTAAAGTTAACAGATTCAAAAAATGATCGTCTATTCTCGCAGGATGTTTGACACCCACAATAGGGAAAAAGTGGACTCTGTGGTGTTACTACTTCAGATTCGATGTTAAAAATATATATTTATTTTGTTTCGCGTGAATTAAAATACAAATTCCCGTTTTTCTTGCAAGATAACAAGTGAATATTGGATATAAAATAGTGCACGAGACAGTTAATTAAACGATTACCAACACGGGAACAAAACGCCCTAACATACATGTGCAGTACCTGACTTGCAGCTTTGGCCATCAGTGAAGTTTTGCCACAACCACTTTCACCGAAAAGCACCAATGGGAATCGGATGTTGCCTCTGACGTAATTGTGTATTTGTTCCACGATGTCTTCCCGTCCCTGGTGTTAGGTGAAAGTAAATGGCTTGAATAATATTTACTACCATATTTACGAAGCAGTGAATTCTCTCTCTCTCTCTCTCTCTCTCTCTCTCTCTCTCTCTCTCTCTCTCTCTCTCTCTCTCTCTTTCTCTCTCTCCGTTTCTCTCTCTCTCTCGATATATATATATATATAAATATAATTTCATATGTGTGTGAATTCTGTTGTTTCTAAGAATCGACCTCATTGCATTCCGGGAATAACCATAGGGGCTCAGAGTGACAATGGTAAAGCAAGCGCACAAAAGAAAATGAGACACACTATCATAGAGTAAACAAGAGATAGAAAGAGAGATAAGTTCAGGCATATAGCATTGGACTACGTACTTAGCCTCTGACGTTCAAGCCTTCCGTGTTAAAGTTTACCAAAAAGAGCGTCAAACTATTCTTATTTGTAACGTGGTAAAAGTCAAATATTGACAGAGTCTTTGTCAAATGGTAGTTTTAATAAAACATTAAGATATACTATTACTTCTACATAATTTAACATTTATCATTACATAATGTAGGCATTAACATGTACTCTTACATAATGTAGCCTTTAACATATACTTTTACATAATGTAGCTGTAACAGTTCCCGCCGGAGCAGAGAGTTTAGGACAGGGGTGATGTGGTTGCTGATAACAAATGTACCTGAATACGTGTCAAGGTCACTCACCGTCTCAAAACAGGAGAACAGAGTTGGGGCAAAGAATGTGGACAGGTAGGAGCTGACCACTGGCCTTCCGATTTGGGTAGGGAGAGAATGATTGACAGACGGATTGGCAGCGGGGCTTGCTGCGAGAGAATGAGTGACAGGTGTGCAAAGTGTTTCGTTCCAATAAGACTGAATATAGCCATCCCCTGAGATCCATTGGCCAAGCTCTGACTTTGCTTGAGTGTATATAACTCGAGACAAAGTTTAGCTCAGCAGGCTGGATGAAGAGGATGGATAGAGTGATGAGAGCGAGAGAGAGAGAGAGACTGAATTTAGATAGTATATTTAGCTCACCGACTTAGATAGAGGAGCGATTAATAGACTGTTGCACGAATGTTAGTGATAGAACAGGATCGCTCAAGTAGGTGTGTGAGTTTTGTATTAAGTGATAATCTGAACGTTGTGTTGTAAGCAGGACACAATGTGAACGAGGTATGTCCAGATCGCCCGCCTGGCGGGATTTGAGTGAGGAAGAGTATTTGATAAGGTGTGTTGAGGACGCAGTTAAGGCGAGGTGTGTGTGATGTAATTGCAAGCTAATAGAACTGGGCTTAGATAGTTTGGAATTCCATCAATAGCTTTGGTTAAAATTTCCGCTTTATTTAATATTTATATTAACATATATAACATAGGAATAATTAGTTAAGATGATATGTATTGAATTATGTTTGTAATTCCACTACTCATTTTTATTATATAAATATTATGCAATAAATATGCCAACTGATATGTGCTATATTATTTGAAGTGTGTGTGTGGATGAGTGTGAGAATGTTCTGAGTTAGAATAACGGCCAGGGCAAACAGTGAGGTCTGTTACACAGTCATTAACATGTACTTTTACATAATTTAGCCATTAACATTTACAAGTACATAATAAAAACAATAACATTTATCATTACATAATGTAAACATTAGGATTTTGCCCTTACATAATTTAGACATTAATATTTATCATTACATAATGTCGTGATCCCCGTAGTAGTGAGCGACACGCAGATGAAGCCAAGCATAACACAACCGCATGGCAGACCCCGATCCACCTTCATCAGCACACTCGGGATGTGAGCAAAGCTACTGCAACCCGCCACTTAACGTCCTTTTCAGGGCGCACAAAAGAGTAAACCTACGCATTGTGGGCATTCGAAACAACAACATAATTACATAATGTAAACATTAACACATACCATTACGTAATGTAGACATTGTTACATACTATTACATAATGTAGACGTTGTCATATACTATTACATAATGTAGACATTGTCACATACTATTACATAATGTAGTCATTATCACATACTATTACATAATGTAGACATTGTCACATATTATTACATAATGTAAACACTGTTACCTGGAAAGATTTGCAGTAACGCCTACACGCGTGTAGATGCTGTAGAGGTTCCAGGTAAATCGGATCATTGGCTAACTTCTCGTGTTTTTCCATAGCGTTGTCCACTAGGCGAATAACATTCTCGTAAAAATGGTCGCAGAACTCCTGGAAGTAGTCCTTTTCGTGGAAAGGATATGAATTAGTGTCAAGGTCAGTACAGTATTATACAGTATTATTGGTCGGCATGGAGCGTAATCTTGCCGTTATAAACAGAACAGAAATAAGGTGTACCATAACAAAATACCGGAGTATTGAAGTTAAAGTTTTTGGGTAAATTTACTTTTTAACCTTGGATCTCTTTTAGCCATCTTCGGTATATTGAGTTTTATTGCCGTTATATAAGCGGTGTATGGGAACTATGGTGGTAGGTACATATAATTTGGTGACACACGGCACATAATGGGTGATGAGGTCCGTATCACACCCGTCGTCTTTACTTCCCAGATTGTTCTGGTACCCAATTTGTGAGGCTGAAACGACCACAGGGACCGGTTTGCGATCGGAAACTCCCTCTGTCCCACACAACTGATTGCTTGGCTGGGAAGCCAGATAACTAACCACTGCACTATCTTAGGGTCCCCTTGCAGTTCAATACGTTAATATATTAAACAAGTGAACTGGATTTGAAATAACTTAACTTAACGTCTTTATACTGGTTTAGAAGACCCTGCAGAGTCTGTATACAACCAGTTTCATTTACATCACCTTGCTCTAAAAGCAATGGCCATACAATTTATTCTTAAATGCATTAACTGCCCCTGCCTCCACTACCTCCCCTGGCAATGCATTCCAAGCATTCACCACTCTCTGACTAAAATAATATATCCTTATATCTAATCATTAGCATTACCAATTCATGGAACACAGAATGTAAGTTTTCAAGACATTTTTCAAAAAGATTCGCTGAAATACTGACACAAACATCTCTTACAAATTAATGTTCACATGCGATGAGCACAATTTTATCCGAGCATTTGTGTGAATTTTTCGTAGAAATGATTTTACTTGGTGAGGTTGGGGAGGTGAGACTAACGTCTGGTGAGGGAAAATACACTGTTCGCACAATGTTAGTCAGGGCCAGGCGAAATATACTGACAAAGACTCCACCTATCTGCCACGTAGTTCTCCCCGGAAACAGACTTTCAGCCTGGCTAACGAGGTTGGAGATCAACGTGGTCCTCGTTGTAGTGAACGACACGCATATGAAGATAAGCATAGCGCAACCGCCTGGATGACTCTGCCCACCTTCATCAGCTACTGCAACTCGTCATTTAACGCTATTTTTAAGGCGGACAAAAGAGTAAACATACTCATTGTGAGAATTAAACAACAGAGCAATAACAACAACATTGTGATGTTGATAGCCCCACGCACAACTTTCTTTAGTCGACTTTTACTGCATGCTTGGAAGGTCACAGTGACCATGTTCTTGTTTCTATCCCGATACCACTTTAGTGATTTCACTAGTGGTGGCGACCAATCTGTTACAAGTAGTCGACTTCTGTGACACTAGACATCCTGTTGATGTTGTTGTTAACGACTCCATAGATTGAGATGGTGTAAGTGGTATAACAGTTGGTATGATGGTATAGTTTCATGGCTTGATAAGAACTGACGATATTATGGATGACAAGAATAATTATTGTACGGTTTGACGAGAAATTTGGATTTTATGTATGACGAGAGTAGAGATTTTAAGGTTTGACGAGAAATTATGATTTTTATGTATGGCGAGAGTAGAGATTTTAAGGTTTGAACAAAAAATATTGTTTTTAATGGTTGACGAGAAAAGATTTGTTATTATTTCACTAGAAATTATGATTTTATGGTTTGACGACAAATTTGAGGGGCTGAAAGTGCACTAGATGATAATAACGAGGATGATGACGAGTGGTGTATAGGTGATAAAACCACTGGATACAAGTTGCTGACATACAGGTGACAACCGCTGGATACACGCTGCTGACATACAGGTGATACAAGCACTGGATACATGCGGACAAACAGGTGATACAATCACTGGATACATGCGGACAAACAGGTGATATAACCACTGGATACACGCTGCTGACATGCAGGTGATATAACCACTGGATACAAGCTGCTGCCATACAGGTGATACAATCACCCGGTATGTCAGCAGCGTGTACAACCACGACATACAAGTGCTACAACCACTGGATACACGCCGACATACAGGTGATACAACCACTGGATACACGCCGACACACAGGTGATACAACCACTGGATACACGCCGACATACACTCCTTCTAAACAAGTTGTGTTGAAATGGATGTAGCAGATGATACATCCATCTCATCGTGGATGTTTGTATTTCTCTGAAACACGCAGAGCTCAACCTTGTGTGTCTCCTCCTCAATTCCTTCCCTGCCGCACCATTCAACGGTGAACCGAGCCGTGCTCATTTCTGGCATCTTCTGGGGAAGCTTTTCATCTCGCAGGATTCTCAGCAGCTTCTGGGCCTCCACATCCACACTGTTAGAGCAGTCAATAGTGTGTAAGCTTGATTTCAAGTGAGTGAATAGTACATATGTGCATGTGTAGATACATACATACATACATACATACATATATACATACATACATACATACATACATACATACATGCATATTTATAAAGTTATTGCTCATTGCAAGCTGTGATGGCTACAACATCAGACGGTTTTGTCTTAATAATGTGATGTGTGTAGTATTTGGATTTTAGGGAGGGAGTGAATGCGCTGATCATCAATCTCACTCTTATCCCGAGTTACCTTGGATCAGTGGCAAGACTATTCGTCGAGACGACTGGCGATAACTCAGGATGGAGACACTCTGGCTTAATTTGCGGGATTCGATCACACACCATTTTCGTTCATCACTGAAAGAGGCGAGTGCCTTAACATCTTGGTTACATTGACCCCCTATTCATGCATACACATACATATGTACATACGCACACGCGCACGCACGTACACATACACATACATACAAACAGACATACACATACATATATGTGTGTATGTCAAATCTCTCTGTGGTAGCTGACCATCCAACTCATGATATTACATACTGAGATATTTACACCGACCAAAGCTTGAGTGTGGAATAATCTTCTGGGTTTAAAGGACAGCTCCAGAAGACCCATATAATTATGATCATCATCGTCCCATAACCTAGAAGGTCGTTGAGGCACCGTTGTTGCAGTTTGTAGTACCAGCTCAGCCATACAATAACGGTATGTCTTGGGCCACTACACACTTGACGGAGCCCATCTCTCTCCAGGTGGTAGTTCATTATAGTTGTGTCCAAATTTCATACAACAAGGCTGACACTGTCTTCAGTTAGGGCGATGGGCACCAATCTCGTGAAGTTCAGCTGGGTGAACTAGACCGTGAAATATGACACATGTTTAAGCATAGTGCTATTCATATAGCCGATATCCATTCCAGGATGATCGGATCGAAGAAAACACACACACAGTGAACGAATAAACCAGTTCAAATGGAAAACAACAACACGTTTCCGTGAACACAAGTGTAAGTCGTCGACTAGTGTGAATTCCCGGCAAATTCATGATATGGCGGCATCTAAAATGAATTAAAACAGAAGAGCAATGTAGACCCGCAGCCAGTTATGGTGCCATCTTTGCTGCTCAGTTGTATCATAATTATGATACAAGAGGGATCAAGATGCGGAGCAGCGCATGAGCTGCAGTGGTCAGCGACCCATAGCTGACTGCTATCATCAGGGCCAGCGAACCATAGCTTCCAAGACCCTTCTACACCTCCACGCGGTGATCCTGAATAACAGGCTTCAGCAGGGCAGACTGGCTAAGGAGAAGGGATCAAAGAGGGAATGCTAACCGATACTCAAAAAATGCTTGCTGAAGTCGGATGTCTTGGACCGAAAGGTGCAAATATCGCAGCCAAGCTGTAAACTACAACACAAGGCATTCCGTTCTCTGGACTACATTCTGCCACTTACCCTTTCAGGGTTTGGTAGTGGGAGATTGAGAACGAACGAAGAAGAAGAAGATGATACAAGAATGAACAACTAGCTGTCCCTGTGATCGAATAAACAAGAAAGGAAACATTTCCCGGATTGGATCTAGGGGCTCTTTTCTAGGGAGGTTGTCAACCAATTGACATTCATCGTAGAATGCAGGTAGTGTATGGCGACAAAAGTGTGTCGACGACAACAGTGAGGAACTAGACAACGATGTTTAAAGAAGGACGCGAGTTAGCTAAAGATCTTCACAGACCAGGTCAGGCGCATATTGTTGCATCAGAAGATGCCATCGCCAAAATTGATGGAGCAATTTGTGTGGAAATGTCGTCGGAGATTACGTTCGCTAGCAGAGGATTACGATGTGTCGCCAGGGACAGTTCAAATCGTGGTTAGCAAGAAACTGAAGTATCGGAAGGTGTGTTCACAATGAGTACCTCGGTTGCTGACCAACCACCATAAGGAAGAATACATGAGAATGAGTTTAAACCACTTGCTGCGATACGAAGATGAGGGTGATTGTTTTTTTTGTTTTTTTGGTGTGTGCATATTTTAGCAGATGATGAATTGTGGTGCCACCACTTTGAGCCAATCAGCAAAACTGCTAGCATGCAATGGAAACATCCCGGATTACCGAAACCAAAAAAATTAAAGTTACACATTTCCGCTGGTAGGCGTAATGGCCTCCGTGACCAATTAGTTCAAAGAGCAACCGAAGTAAATTTTTTTCGGACTGCCTCCGCCGTCTACCCAGTGGGATGCGTGTCTAAATGCCTATGGCGACTTTTTCTAACTAACCCTGTGACATGTCTGCTTCATAGCGATTGCTATATTTGTAGCAGATCCCACTGTTTGCCCTAGGGTTATTCTAACTTAGAACATTATCCACATCATTCATGACCACACACAGCAAATAATATAGCACACAGCAGATGGCATATTTATTATATAATACTCATACCAGAAAAATGAGTAGTGAAATTACAAACAGAATACAATATACATCATCTTAACTAAATATTCCTATATTATATATATGTTAATATAAATATTAACTAAAGCGGAAATTTTAAGCATTAGCTATTGATGGAATTCCCAACTTCCATAACCAAGTTCTATTGCCGTACATACATCACACACACTGCCATTTTCTGCGTCCTCAACACACCTTATCAAAAACTCTTCCTCACTCAAATTTCCTCAGGCAGGTGATCTGGACATAATGCATTCAATGTATTCTACGTATACTCACAACTCTAGAACATACCTCGTTCCCTCGGTGTCTACACACACCACACACACACATCTAGATCTCACATAGTCGATCTACACCTAATTGAGCGGCTGGCCTCGACTCAATGGTTCTATCTCCAACATTCGAACAACAGTCTATCAATCGCTCCCCTATCTAAGTCGGTTAGCTAAACCAGACTCCTATCTACATTCACTCATTCCCTCTCCATGCCAGCCTCCTTGAGCTAAACTTCGTCTCTTGTTATATACACTCTAGCAGTATCAGAGCTGACCAATGGATCTCAGGGGGATGGCTCTATTCAGTCGTTATTGGAACGAATACTTTGCACACCTGTCACTCATCTATCGCAGCAAGCTCCGCTGCTCTCTCATCTGTCGCTCATTCCCCCACTACCCAAATCGGAACGCCAGTGGTCAGTTCCTACCTGTCCACATTCTTTGCCCCAACTCCGTTTTCCTTTGTTGAGACGGTGAGTGACCTTGGCACACATTCAGGTACCTTTGTTCTGAGTCGTCAACCACATCACCCCTGCTCTAAACTCTCTTGCTCCGGCTGGAACTGTTACATATTTAATTCTGTCACACCTGATGATGTAACTTTCATATCTTTGTAATAAAGCCACTGGGTCCGGTTTCATTTGAATACGCCTCGTATGCATGTGTGCGCTTGTTCTTGTATGTGATGCATATGTATATGTGTATACATGTGTGTATATGTGTATGAGTGTATGTGTGTGTATGTGTGTGTATGTGTGTATGTGTGTATGTGTGTGCGTGCGTGCATGTGCGTGTGTGTGTTCGTATGTGCGTGTGCGTGCCTGCGTGTGTGATTATATTATTATGCATGATTGTACGCATAAATAATTGTAGGTAAGTGTATGTATAATTTATGCATTTGAAGGCATACGTATAAAGGTGTGTAGGTTGTATATAGGCATGCTTATTTACATAATATGAAACTAAAGTAGTGGAAACAAATCATGAAAAGTATGTTTGTCTATGAGAAAGAGCCGGGATATTTCTTAAGTTGTACTTACTTTCGTCCGACAAAGTCCACAAACTTGTTTGCGACTCTCAGGAGGGTTGTGTTCATGTTATTAATCTCCCTGATGTATGCCAAGCAGTGGTCCTCAACATCAGCCGCCTTGAGAATTCCTCTCTCGACCTCGCGCTCGGTAACTGAAAGGGGCATAAATTATGATGATGGTTATGATAATGGTGAAGATGATTCTGCTAACGTTGACAGCATCGCTTGCCGGTGATTTTGAAGATTTTGCTGATACTTACAATATTAATTGTGTTGATAATTATATAAAGTTTAACCCCGCGGGGATATCCAGAGTAACTGTCCATATAATTGATTGTATGTAAGTGTAGGTTTCTGAGTGTACGTGCTCCAGTCTACCCTGGTGTCAGAAGGTAGCTAGCTGACTGTGTTAGACTTGTCGATGGTAAGGCAAATGCGATTGGAATCTGTCACTAAGTCATACACAGCCTTTGTAAAGAACATATAAAACTCCATTCCTAAAGACAGTGCATAATATTCATTCATTCAGTCAATCTTCTTTTTCTTCTTCGTCATTCGTTCTCAATCTCCCACTACCAAACACTGAAAGGGCTTAAGTAGCAGAATGTAGTCCAGAGAACGGAATGCGTTGTGTCGTAGTTTACAGCTTGGCTGTAATATTTGCACGTTTCGGTCCAACACATCCGACTTCAGCAAGCATTTTTTTAGTACGGGGTTAGCATTCCCTCTTCTATCCCTTCTCCTTAGCCAGTCTGCCCTGATGCAGCGTGTTATCCAGGATCACCGCGTGGGGGTGTAGAAGAGTCTTGGCAGCTATGGTTCGCTGGCCCTGACGCTAGCAGTCAGCTATGGGTCGCTGACCACTGCAGCTCTTGCGCTGCTCAGCATCTTGATCCCATTCAGTCAATAAATCAATCATTCATTCATGTCTTGTTGGTCTAGGTATTGAAGCTTTGGTCCAGCATATCATTTTAGCTTACCTAATCAGCTTTCATGAAAGCCTAATTCAAGTCACTTGCAGTATGGTTTCGGGGCAATGATTTTACACACATATTTCTTGTCCCATGCTCAATCCTAATTAGTGGCCTCTTACGCTATTCTGGGAATGAGACAGTGAGCTTCTCTTGTTTTTCTCAGGAACCACTTGGCTAGTAACATGATAGCCTTAATCGTATATCTCCTAAAGGACGAGATTCCGTACAATTACGGCTCTAATACTTCATCTTTGACGACAGTATGAAACTTACCTAACCTCACACAAGCTGAGATCCCGTACAATAACGGCTCTAATACTTCATCTTTGACGACAGTATGAAACTTACCTAACCTCACACAAGCTGAGATCCCGTACAATAACGGCTCTAATACTTCATCTTTGACGACAGTATGAAACTTACCTAATCTCACACAAGCTGAGATCCCGTACAATAACGGCTCTAATACTTCATCTCTGACCACAATATGAGACTTACTTGACCTCACACAAGCTGAGATCTGGTTACAATGTGACAGTTAAAAAATGTTTTCTGCCAGCCGCAAACGAGGCAACATGCGCCTTTTATGCTGAAACGTAAACCTCAAACTTGGGCTCCCTGAAATGCTACCTGGGCAACAAGAATAAATACATAATGTAATCTGAGGTAATAATAATAATAATGTAATAATGATTTTAGAATGGACAGCAACAGACTCCCTCTGCAAGCGTGTATGTGATCAACATCTGGAGGCAGGAAAAGAGGAAGACCGAAAGGAACTCTCCCCCAGAACAATCGTCAGGAAGGGCTAAACTACGGACTGGAACAACATACACGAACTAACAAGTGGCGCCACACAGATCAAACTGGAGAGCACTGCTTTCTGCCTTATGTGCCGTGTATGGCACTTATAGAACATTGATTGATTGATTGATGATTCTGAGTGATCAAGAAACTACTAGCGTATAATAACCCTTGGTTTAGAATGGAAAAAAAATGTTTCAGTGGGAAAAGGAAAGCAATGACGTTGGTGAAATGTCATGTAATTGTAATGTCATTGATTGTACCTGACATGAAGAAGTTGTGCATCTGTTCTCTGTCTATTTTCTTAGTAATTAGCAGAAGCTGAGCAGCTTTTCTGATAATTTTGGTCAGTTTGGCTAAGGTCTCCCACCAGGCGGCTTGGTCATGATCCATCAACCGCTGGTGACGCTGTGTGAACATATATTGGTAAACTTTAGCACAAACAATCAATGTCATCCCGCTGTGTAAACGTTCATTGGTAAACTCAAGCACAATCACACATCCCGCTGTGTGAACATACATTGGTGGTGAACGTTAGCACAAACAATCACACATCCCGCTGTGTGAACATACATTGGTTGTGAACGTTAGCCCAAACAATCACACATTCCGCTGTGTGAACATACATTGGTGGTGAACGTTAGCACAAACAATCAATGTCATCCCATTGTGTGAACATACATTGGTGGTGAACGTTAGCACAAATAATCAATGTCATCCCATTGTGTGAACATACATTTGTGGTGAACGTTAGCACAAACAATCACACATCCCCCTGTGTGAACATACATTTGTGGTGAACATTAGCACAAACAATCAATGTCATCTTTCTATGCCAGTTTTTAGGAGGGTATCACGTCAGACCTAGGAGGAAGGGAAAGAAGGGAGGGGGAGGTCTGGTTACACATGACCAATGACTTTTGAGATATCATGACGACAAATGGTAACAGCTTTATTACTTTATTTGTCTTCAGCTGCTTTTGTGAATTTGCTGAACTCCATGTCATTAACTAGGCCACATGTTCAGAGAACATTCATCTAGTGGAGTTTTCAAGGGCTAAATTTAACTGGTATACGAAGAGCCGATATATTGGCTTGCAAACTTTCTCCCAATGCTAGAGAGCTGATACATAGGCTTGAACCATACTTATATTTGAATGTATCTCAGTGACAACATTCCGTGAATGCACTTATACTTCCTACAGAAAGTTTTACATTTAAAAAATAAATGTGTTCAGGTGTTCAAGTATTCCTGAACAAATGAGCTAAACCCCGTGATGAAACTGACATAAGATAACTTAGAAACGATGTCACATAGGTAAGATCAAGAGATCAAGAAGAAAAAAGTAATAGAACAACAACAGCTACTATAACATTCATGGGTATACTTGAAAACACAATCTGGATATTACACCTCTTGTTGCCAACTCATGATCTACATAAAGAGATCTGGAAAAATACATTAAACACATTTAAAGATAATGGTTCAGTAATCGTACCAGAACAATACAAGATGAAACCAACGATACGACAAGTATGAATACACCAACAGACTAGAAAGAATACAGAGAAGAGCGCCAAAACTGATAGTGGGATTCCGGAATTACAATTATGAGAAAATACTCAGATAAACTGGCCAACGGTGTCTAGTAATATTATAAGAATTCGAGGTGATTTAATACAGGTTTATAAGATATTCAGAGGAATGGATAAATTGGACTATAACAAGTTTTTGTTTCAAAGTGCAGCCGCCTACATTAAGAAATAGGGCATAGCTACAAATTAACTAAAGAAAAGTCCAGATTAGATGCTAGAAAATATTTTTGTAGTCAGTAAGTGGTGAATGCTTGGAATGCATTGCCGAATGAAGTAATGGCGGCAGGGTCAATTAATGCATTCAAGAATATATTGGATGTGCAGTTATTTTTTGGTCAAGTGAAGTAAAAGAATCTGGTTGTATACAAACTCAGCAGAATCGTCTAAGCAAGTATAAATAAGTTAAGTTACGTTGAGTTGAGATTGGCACTTGTCCGAACAAGGTGATAACCTGCACGCGTACCAATCGGTGACGGTCGTTGTTGTGATCTGTTTGTAGAATTCATTTCGGTTGTGTTTTTTTTTGTGTGTCTTTGATGGAAGTTTTTGGCCGTAACATTGGTCGAGCTTTCTTTTTGTTTGTTTCGTCGTTTTTATACGAGTCATACTTGAAAATGTTATTATTTTTACAAAATTTGGAATGAGAAAGACTGAGAAGAGAATGAATGAAGAAATGCCACAGAGGAATAAGATTGAAGATATCATTACCATGACTTCCATGATCTACACATGAGAATAACAGAAAATATAAATGATGACATTCAAGAGGTTGATAGGATAGCAGTATTTCTTCTTCTTCTTCTTCTTCTTCTTCTTCTTCGTACGCAGTCAGACAGTAACCATTATTTTTTCGAAAAAAGCGGCGATCATCCTGAGGCTCTCGCCACTGCCATAGAGCTTGTCTTGCAGTTCCACTGGTGATGGCCACATCTGCTCTCTCTGATCCTCGTATGTCGGGCAGTTCTGCAGCAGATGTTCAGCGGTCATTTTACCAGTACCGCACGAGCATTCGTCGGTACACCCTATCTTCAATTTGTTGAATAGGTGGTACCTCAGTCTATTGTGGCCAGTGCGAAGTCTGAAGACGACGACCTGCTCTCTTCTGTTCAACTGGTAATAGGCATCGTTTTTGGTGTAACCAGTATGTTCGGTTTCCCATTTGGTCATGTATCTGGCTTTGATAAGCCGTTTTGACTCTTCGTACGTCATACTAGTATCTGTTTGTGGTAGTCCTGCACCTTCTTTTGCCAGTCTGTCTGCCTCCTCGTTGCCTTGGATGTTGCAGTGTGATGGGACCCACTGTACCACTACCCTTTTTGGTGCGGACTGCTAGCACAGTTTGCAGAGTGCTGCTCTTAAGTCATTAAGCTCAGTATTTTTCTGGCTTTTTAGCGCTGTGACTACGGCGAGAGCATCTGTAAGCAGGACTATATGGCTTTCATTTTCACTGTGTGTCACCATTTCTTCCACTGCCGCCCTCAGTGCCTCTGCCTCCGCTCTTAAATTGCTTGTGTACTTACCAGTAGCGAATGACAGTGTTATTTTTCTGCCATTTGGTAGGTTCAGGAATGCTCCTGCCCCTCCGTTCTGTGTTGTGTTTGTTACAGAACCGTCGGTGTATGCATGGGTCCAGTCCATGCTTGGGTAGCTTTTCGTTATGAAGCTTAGGGTAGTATCTCTCCTTTCTTTTTCAGTCTGGCAGTTTTTGTTTGCAATACCTGGTATATTTTCTACCACCTCTGGAAATATATCCTGCCGCCAGGTAGGTTTTCATACAGTAGTGATGGGTTTTGGTGTTGTTAGTGCGTTTATGGGATCTTCGTGCATCTTTGCTTTGGCTATTTCTGCAAAGTTTCTCCGCTTTAGTTTGCCATTTCCCAAATTGTTTAGTCTCTGGTGCATTGGATGGTCGGTCAGGCTTCGGAGTTTCTCTGACTGCAGCTGGGCTCTGCAGTCTCTTCGGATAGTAGTATTTGACTTAATAAGAAAATAATAGTCATAGATCAGATATTGAGGAAGAGGGGTGGTGCAAGGGAGGGGGGGGGGGGGTCTTTAAAAATGGAGACAAAACTATTTAGTACGAGAGGGACAAAGAGAGAGATAGAGAAAGTGGGAAGAAGAAAAAAGGAAAGCAAGAAAAATAGAACGAAAGAAAAAAAGAAAGAAAGAAAAAATGAAAGAAAAAGAAAACAAGAGAAATAAAAACAGAGAAAAGGTAAGAAAAAGAAAAAAGAAAAAAAAACAAGCAACGGACAAAAATTTAGAGAAAGGGGGAGAGAGTAGCTGAAAAAAAGAAAGAAACAAATACACAAAGAAACAAATACTGAAAGAAAGAAAGCGAAAGAGAGAGGAGGTTGAAAGGAGAAAGAAAGACCAAAAAAAAAAGAAGAAAATAAAAAAGTCAAAAAGAAAGAAAGAAACAGGCAGACATTCGAAATCGAGATAGAAAGAAAGACAGAAAATGTATGAGAGAAATAAAGGCAAATAGAAAGAAATAGGACATAATGAAGAATAGAAAGGCAGAAAGAAAGATAGAAAGAAAGAAGGAAAGAAAAACAGAAAGACAGAAGGATGACAGACAGACAGAAAGAAAGAAAGGCATCCAGAAAGAAAGAAAAGCAGAAAGAAAGACAGAACGAAAAACGAAGGACAGATAGGAATAAAGACACATAAAAAAAGGAAAAAAGAAAGAAAGAAAAAAGAAAAAAAGAAAGATTTTAAAAAAAACAATTAGAACGAAAGAAGAAAGACAGACATAAGTAAGGAAAGAAAGACAGAAATAAGACAATAAAGATGGAGTGAAGGAAAGAATCGTAAAGAGAAAGAAAGACAGAAACAACGGCAGATATACGAAAAGCAAAAGACAAAGACAGAAAGAAAGACTGAAGAAAAGAAAGAGTGAAAGACAAAAAATTAGAAAGAAATAAAATAAGAAAAAAGAAGGAAAGACAGAAAGAAGAAAAAAGACAGAAAGAGCAAAGGAAATAATGGTAGAAAGAAAGAAAGAGGAAAAGAAGAAAGGCAGGAAGGAAGAATAAAAATAAGAAAGAAATTTAAAAAAGTTAAAAATTAGGAAAGGCAGACAAAATTAAATAAAGACAGAAAGAAGGAGTGAAGGGAAAAATGGCAGAAAAAAGAAAGACAGAAAATAGACAGACAAAAATAACGAAAGAAGGACAGTCAGACAGAAAGAAAGAAACATAGAAAGAAGGACAGACAGAAAGAAAGAACGAAAGAATGAATGAAAGGAAGAAAGAAGGATAGGCATACAGAACAAAAGTAAGACAAAATGAAAGAGAGAAAGAAAGAGAAAATGAAAGAAAAAAAGAATGATGGGCATGCAGAAATAAAGAAGGACAGAAAGATAGAAAGACACACAGGCAGAAAGAGAGACAGAAAGAAAGTCAGAGAGAGAGATAGAAAGAGAGAGAGAGAGAGAGAGAGAGTCGAAATGTAGAATAAACATGTCAGATTACCTAAGTTGTGAAAAAAATAGAACTACTCTAAATTTTCAAGCATGTCACAAACATGATTGAAGGAAGTTGTGCATGCGACTAGCAACTCATCATGGACACAAGTGCTAGGAAAGAAGTTTCCTGTAAGATGGTCAGCATAACGTGTGTCGTTATGCTTCACATGAAGTGAACAAGCCACATGAACCTGAACATCACGTGCTACGATCATCAAATTGTTCAATTGGCTCACCTTGTTGTTGAAGTTTAAGTAGATGGAGCTGATTGGCTGGAGAACATAGACTGCAGGCACGAAGTTGTCGTCTCTCTTGTACCAAGTGTTCAGCAGTTTGAGCTCCTCGGGGTTAGATTTAGTGCAGTCTCTTAGCAGTTCAAATTCTGAGGCCAAAATCTCAGCTGGGATCGGGCGGTATCCATACTTTTGACCCAAGAATACCTGCACAAAGGAGATCGTGTTGCTAATTATTAGTTTAGGGCGACAAAGGCAGCTATGATGAAACTTGATACAGAAAAATGTACCTACTCATGTTCTCTGCCAAGAGCAACAATTATTATGGTTCTGCTTATCAGAAACATATTTACGATCGCTTCTTCATCACTGAAAAAATGTTAATAGCTGACACGTAGAGCAGGTATGTACAACTTCATCAAACGCGCAGTCGGGGTAGCGAATTTTGAATATTTCCGCTGGTCAGGTCAGGTCAGGTCATCCCATAACCGGTGAGGTCGTTGGGGCACACATGAAGACATCCTCACAACCCAACGCCACCCCTCTCTGTCAGATGCTGCTGCCTGTGACTCTTCTGGTCGGAGACTGGTCCATTCTTTAATGTTGTCCTCCCATCTCTTTTTGGGCCGGCCTCTTCGTCGTCTGCCATGCACCTTTCGTGGAGGATTGTGTTTGCAAGACCATTTGATCTCGATATGTGACCGTATCAAGTGGGTTTCCTTCTTTTGACAGTTGCCAATAGGTCTTCGAAAGGCCCTATTGCTGTTGTAATTCTATCTCGAATTTCCACATTTGGAACTCGATCTTTGTACGTGACGTTTAAAAGTTTTCGTACACATCTCATCTCCAAGGCCTGTATCCTTTGTTGAAGGTCAGCTGTAACTGTCCATGTCTCACAGGCATAGAGGAATATTGACAGGACCAGTGTATGCATTAATCTTATTTTTGTGCATAGTGCAAACCGTTTATCTTGCCAGATTTTGTTAAGCCGTGCAAGCGCCGCTATTGTATGTGCTATTCTGGCCAACACCTCACATTTTGATCCTTCATCACTGACAATCGACCCAAGATATTTAATTTAAGATATTTCCGCTGGACATACTATATAACTATACAACATCATTTTAAAATTCTAAGATATTGGTGTTTATTTATGCGATAAATGAAATACTCAGCCCAGTTCTATTTTTAAACACGACACTCCCTGTTCACTTAACTCTTTATCTTAATAATTTAGAACGTCGACACCATTAATATACCACCAAACAAAACTAATATAATAGATTGCAATGAGCCACAATAAATCAGTTAAATTAAATATAATTAACTCGCATATTACATCTTTATAAGACGCTAAATTTAATATTGACAGTTGTGGGTGATAGTGCTGCTTGCATGCACTCAAATATTTGCGTTTAAGCGTTTTGAATGACCGTTCATTGCGGTTTCTGCATCACTTCTACAGACATAGCTCTATCAGGGAATGCATAGCTCGAGATTAATCAGTTGATAAATGATAGCACCCAAAACAGTGATGGCATCATACATACTGATGGATCGGTGCTACTAAAGGAGATATCTGATTGAGACTTCTCGGATAGAAGTTGTTGCTGAGCAGTTTGTAATTTATAACACCAACCCCAAGAAGAAGATTATAGATGGAAGCAGTGACTACATCTCTCAAAAGAGGATCTGAGATTTCCTTAACTGGGCCAGTCATGGTGTTGGACTCCAATTCTTTCTTCGTAGGGTACAGAAGGTCTGGCTAAGACATGGATGAATGGCAGCTGTATAGGTATCAAATTTGCAGGGGCTGGTGTGGATGTACTGTCCTTGCGATGATAGGGTTCAGGGCAACAAAAAAGCTGACATGTTGAACTATTTTAATGACACAGACAAAGGTAAATTGATAGACAGCAGAACTCTGAAATCAAATGTTCGAGAGTGTTGTGGCGCATGACATACCGCAGCAAGAGTGTGTATACGGAACGAGCTACAGGAAACATGCAGCATCCACACCTCTTGTCATTTAATGAAAGAAATTGAGCATCTTGGGTATGAATAACTGCAGTGAGGTGAAGTAAGCTCTTAGGAACAGAACAGAACTTGCTTTACAGTGTCAAGTCCACGTGTTTACACTTCACAGACGTCTGAAGTGAGGTCACATCGAGTGCACATGTGGGACTTGTGAAACAATTTAAATGAACTCATTATTATTAATTTGTTGAAATACATTTAATTCCCAGTTTTATGAGTGTGGTCCCGTAGCTTTATTTTTCTTTTTGATTATAGGAAAAAATTTAGTCTGTGGGTATCTGATGGGGCAGATTCTGTGAAATTTGGAAAAGCTTTTGCGGGCCGGATAGAATCAGAGCTAGGGGTCAGTTGAGGCCCGCGGGCCGTACGTTGCACATGCCTGTGTTATATTATCAGCACCCGCATATTTCTTGCAGCTGTGCCTACTATATAGATGTGTGGTTCGTTACAGATGTGTATAATGAGCTAGATTAAACTGTACACATGTTACATACGAGCTAGCTTCAAAAAGTTCCTGGAATAGTCGACTAGTGTTTGAATGGAAGATGATGTTATGGAGAATATATATATATTTAGATGTTGGTAGTGACCTTGACGAAAGGACATGACAGATGTGACCTTCACATATACTCTCGAATAGAAGTTACATAAGTTTGTTTGTGTATTGTGCTCGTTGCATCGTAGGAGTTGAAAATGTCCTTGATTGAACAAGGTGCAAATGTCCCATTCTGTGTTTTGCTTGAGAAGTCGCCCTCAGAGACATAAACATTGCTTAATAAAGCAAATAGTGATACCGCAATGAAGAAATCGCAAGTGTATTTGAATGGCACAAGCCTCAGACAAAACGTCAGTCATCTGAATGGAAATCTCTCACATGTCCTCTGACACACAAATTTCGTTTGGACAAGAGCAAAGGAAAGGTTATGTTGGAATTTATTTTATTCTCAGGGTATTGACTGCCGAACGGTTAACAAGGAAATGTACGTTGATATCCTCGGTCGTCTAAGAGATGCAATGAGAAGAAAACGACCAGAAAAATGGATAACAAACAGTTGGATTATGCTGGATGACATTGCGCCAGCAGATCGATCCCTATTGGGGAAGCAGCACCTCGCAACGCACAATGGGATTACCTTGGAACATCTTCCATATTCTCCCGACCTGGCACCGGCTGATTTTTTTCTTCTTCCTCCGTCTGAAATCGGCGCTGAAAGGACAGCGATTCAAGGATGCTGAGGACGCTATCACCAATGCGACAAAACATCTGAGAGATGTGTCAAAGAATCAGTTCCACGAATGTTTCCAGTAGCTGCATGCACGTTGGAAAAAGTGTGTAGTTGCCGAAGAGAACTACTTTAAAGGAAATGTGTAGATAATTCTATTGTAACGTATTTATATATAATCCAATAATTCTGGAGACTTGTTGAAACTACCTCGTGCAATGCTTTCTCCTTTCTACAGTTTAAAACATGATTTTAGATTGTCATTAAAATGGGAACATCTTTTCTCTCTTCCTCTCTTTGTACGCAATGCGCACACGCACGCACGCACGCACGCACACATACACACACACACACACACACACACACTGTAACATAGGTGCAAGGGTCCCAATAGGCATGGTCAGGGAAGCCCCGAAAAAACCGTTCGTGGGACCCCACACATAAATTTAAAATCCTGCCTGAGAGATGGAGTTCATAGAATAGTCTTTGTTCGAAATTTTTCAACAGTGCTCATTTAAGACTGTCCAGCCAAATTGAATTTTCTCACGGTTCCTACTGGAAAATCCAACGATATTTTAGGTCAAGATAGAATAGTCTTTCTTCAGTTGCATGAAAAGTTGACGCGCCAGAATTAGACAATGTTTCTTCTTCTTCTTCTTCGTACGCAGTCAGATAGTAACCATTATTTTTTCGAAAAAAGCGGCGATCATCCTGAGGCTGTCGACACTGCCATAGAGCTTGTCTTGCAGTTCCACTGGTGATGGCCACATCTGCTCTCTCTGATCCTCGTATGTCGGGCAGTTCTGCAGCAGATGTTCAGCTGTCATTTTACCGGTACCGCACGGGCATTCGTCGGTACCACCCATCTTTAATTTGTTGAATAGGTGGTACCTCGGTCTATTGTGGCCAGTGCGAAGTCTGAAGACAATGACCTGCTCTCTTCTGTTAAACTGGTAATAGGCATCGTTTTTGGTGTAACCAGTATGTTCGGTTTCCCATTTGGTCATGTATCTGGCTTTGATAAGCCGTTTTGACTCTTCGTACGTCATACTAGTATCTGTTTGTGGTAGTCTTGCACCTTCTTTTTCCAGTCTGTCTGCCTCCTCGTTGCCTTGGATGTTGCAGTGTGATGGGACCCACTGTACCACTACCCTTTTTGGTGCGGACTGCTGGCACAGTTTGCAGAGTGCTGCTCTTAAGTCATTAAGCTCAGTGTTTTTCTGGCTTTTTAGCGCTGTGACTACGGCGAGAGCATCTGTAAGCAGGACTATATGGCTTTCATTTTCTTTGTGTGTCACCATTTCTTCCACTGCCGCCCTCAGTGCCTCTGCCTCCGCTCTGAAATTGCTTGTGTACTTACCAGTAGCGAATGACAGTGTTATTTTCCTGCCATTTGGTAGGTTCAGGAATGCTCCTGCCCCTCCGTTCTGTGTAGTGTTTGTTACAGAACCGTCGGTGTATGCATGGGTCCAGTCTATGCTTGGGTAGTTTTTCGATATAAAGCTTAGGGTAGTATCTCTCCTTTCTTTTTCAGTCTGGCAGTTTTTGTTTGCAATACCTGGTATATTTTCTACCACCTCTGGAAATATATCCTGCCTCCAGGTAGGTTTTCGTACAATAGTGATGGGTTTTGGTGTTGTTAGTGCGTTTATGGGATCTTCGTGCATCTTTGCTTTGGCTATTTCTGCAAAGTTTCTCCGCTTTAGTTTGCCATTTCCCAAATTGTTTAGTCTCTGGTGCATTGGATGGTCAGTCAGTCTTCGGAGTTTCTCTGACTGCAGCTGGGCTCTGCAGTCTCTTTTATCGGTCATGTATTGCAGTTTTGTAATCATTTCAAGTTTTACAATTGGCGTTGACTTCATGACTCCTGTTATAACTCTCATGGCTTGGTTTTGAAGTTTGCTAACTTTATCGAAGTTCGCCTTTGCTGCTGTTGTCCATGCCATGTCCATTAGTATGCTTTCGTTTGCTCCCCAGCTTGTGCCAGCAAGTTTCCTCATGATTGCCATTCTTTCTCTGGCTCTCATTCGGTTTCTCTCGATCTGACTTTTCCATTTCATGCGCCGATCAAATGTGACTCCCAGATAGTTTGGGTTGTCGTTTGGCTGCAGGAATTTGCCATTTAAACTTAATTTGGTATTTTGGGGTTTGATTGAAAGCGAGAATATTGTGCATGTGGTTTTCTCCTCGTTTATTTTGACCAGCCATGAGTTCGCCCACTCTTCCAGCGATGTTAGGGCCTGCTGCATCCGATTTCTTGCCATGGTGAGATTCTTTTCAGAGGTCCACATAGCCAGATCGTCTGCAAACATTGAGCTATGGTCTCTTCTTGGTAAATTCTCTGTAATGTCGTTTATATACACCAGGAAGAGTGTGGGTGACAGTACTCCCCCTTGGGGTACTCCCTGCTCAAGTGTCACCTTTTTGCTCATCTGCCCTTGTATTTGGACTCTGGCCGTTCTGTTTTTGAGGTAGTGGTTGATCCACTTGTACATTTTCCCACAAACATCACTTCTTCTTAGCTTGACTCTAAGTCCATCTTTCCAGACTTTGTCAAATGCCTTTTCCAGGTCCACCCACACCGCTACTGTCTGTTTCTGTGCCTGGTAGGCATCTTCTATTTCCTGGGCTATGAGGATGACCTAGTCCTCAGTGAATCTGTGCTGTCTAAATCCGGCTTCCTGTGGAATTAGTATTCTTTGTTCTTCCAGATGCCACATCAGTCTGGTGTTTATCATACGTTCCATCAGCTTGCCGACACAGCTCAGTAGGCTGAAAGGCCTGTATCCATTTGGATCTGTTTTGTCTTTTCCTGTTTTTGGTACTGGTACAAGTACTGCGTCTTTCCATGCCTGTGGTACAATTCCCCTTTTCCAGCTTTGGTTCAGGACCGATAGCAGTTTCCTTTTCGCTGTTTGGCCCAGCCCCATCAGCATTTCGTTTGTTATCCCGTCTTTTCCGGGAGATTTCCTTTTCTTTAATGTTCTCATGGCCTCTTCCATTTCGCTCATTGTTAATTTGGCCATCATATGCTCTTCAGGCAGCATTGGGTCTGAATTCTGCCTGTGGTGGAGCTGGTAAACGTGTCTTGTGAAAGCTTGCTATTGTGGGTTATTCATGTGTGTCAATAGTCTCGTACACACTTTGCGCGTGATGTGTATGTAGAGCGTGACACGCTTTAGCAGTAGATATGCAACATCTTCGTATGCTGTAATATGTACACGGAGCGTTTTTATCAACTGACTGAAGGTACAATGTAATACAAGCAATAAAGAATATCATTATTTATGAAAGCTTTCCAGTTTTTTCTGAAATGCTATTGAACGAAAACGTTTTTTTTGTACTTTAAACCTTTCGTTAAATGGCATGTCAATACGTGTGTCGTTCATTGTAAAAATGAGTGTACATGGACTACTACTACTACTACTACTGCTACTACTACTACTCCTACTCCTACTACTACTTCAGCCAAATTGAATTTTCTCACGGTTTCTACTGGAAAATCCCACGATTTTTTAGGTCAAGATAGAATAGTCTTTCTTCAGTTGCATGAAAAGTTGACGCGCCAGAATTAGACAATGTTTGACTTCATGGACCTTAACGGGGAAAATAATATATATAAGCTGGGGGATCAGGGTATTCGAGATAGACCACAGGACAGAAGACTACCGAACAATTGGTAGGTACCTAGGATAGAGCGAGAAGCTAGGACAGAGAGCGAGAAACATCAGCTGATGCTGAGTAGTTAGAACAGAGAAGTTACAGAAGCAGACTCTAGTCACTGAGAGGGAAGATATCGACCTAACACGTGTTAACATTTGACTGTGTGTTTGTCCTGGTTAATCAACCATGAAAGCCTTGTCACACATGCATTTGACTGTGTTTGTCCTAGTAAATCGGCCATAAAAGCTTTGTCACACATGCATTTGACTCCAAAGTTCCTGGAGCGGCTGTTGACTGCATACTAGTCAGAAGGAGACGTGTTACTTCAAACACGAAGCTACTTTTCGACAACAAGTCGTAACAAAGTGTTACTCTTGGCCTGACATCTACAGTAACAGAACCACTCTCGTCACACGAGAACCTCTAAAATCAAGGGCGTTATTTCTGAGTTGGAGAACCACCAAGGTGCAAGAACCGCTGCAGACGTTGCAGAGTTCCTTTCTAGACGGCGTAGAAAGAGAACCAGATTATCTAATCGCTGAAATCGTCTTTCTGACTTGGAGACGAGACACGAGGCTCAGAATATATAGATGTTGCAGAAGCTGAGAGGAAGAACAGAAGGCATCAGACGAGCGAAGACCAGATGATTGGTAGGGGACAGTTAGCTAAATAGTTTTGTATGAATTGAGAGTAAGATAGGACTGTGAATGGAACATTAGCTAGAAATGATCAAGTGATAGTAGCTGGGGTTCATTTAGTACAAAAGAAATACCTCTGCTATTTGCACGAAACTCATGAGAGACGTTATAGTTAGTTGAGTGTTGATGTACAATAGAATGCGATTCACAAGCCTAGTTTATTGTTATAATATGTATGATTTTTATGAAATAAACATTCATTTGTTTTTGCTGCAGTTGAAATAATTGTTAGTGTTTTAATTACAGTTGCCAGTTACGGAGTGATAGTTGTGAGAAAGAAAGTAAAAAAGATAGAGTAACCTGTATGAAAACAAACACACACACACACACACACATACACGCACACACATACACACACGCGCATGTGTACGTACACATACAAAAGAAACACTCCCTCCCACCCCACCTCCAACTAAACTTACACACGCAAAAGAAAAGCAGCGCCTTTATTTAAATGGTGGGTAGAAATCTTAAACTATTTTTATATATGTATATTCTTTCTGTGGGCATCCTCACCACTATATATATATATATATACTTATACTCTATTTTATATTACATCAACTTTAGTTATTTATTTTTTTAAATTATCAATGTATCTATATATTTGATATTCTATTCTATTCTATTCTATTCCATTCAACACCTAATTATCTGCGAGAGCTAGAGGGCACAAGTGCAACGAAGTATCTACAAGTGGCCCACGAAAGTCAGAAAATCGCTTACAAGTTGGAATAACATGGCTGCGATGGAAACATATGTGAGAGCAGTCAAAACCTGAAACACCAAGACCAGACGGAAGGAAGTCAACCTAGATGGGCCTCACAACAGAAAGAAGACCCAAATCATTTAATTTATCTATTCTTCTTCTTCTTCTTCTTCTTCCTCTTCGTTCGTTCTCAATCTCCCGCTACCAAACCCTGAAAGGGCTTAAGTAGCAGAATGTAATCCAGAGAACGGAATGCGTTGTGTCGTAGTTTACAGCTTGACTGCGATATTTGCACCTTTCGGTCCAACACATCCGACTTCAGCAAGCATTTTTTTAGTACCGGGTTAGCATTCCCTCTTCGATCCCTTCTCCTTAGCCAGTCTGCCCTGCTGCAGCCTATTTTCCAGGATCACCGCGTGGAGGTGTAGAAGGGTCTTGGCAGCTTTGGTTCGCTGGTCCTGGCGCTAGCAGTCAGCTATGAGTCACTGACCACTGCAGCTCATACGCTGCTCAGCGTCTTGATCCCATTTATTTATTCAATATTGTACTCTTAATTCTTATGTATTCATCATATATTTTGTCATCTGTCATAATCATTCCATTTCATTCATCCTCGTTGTACATCTCACTACATTGCATCTTCACAATGGTTTTTTGTAAATATACGATTATTTGATATTTAAAGGAAAAAATATATTATAACAAAATTTGTAAAAACAAAATATTTATATATATATATATATATATATATATATATATATATATATATATATATATATATATATATATATAATCAGGAAAGAAAAAAATAAAATAAAAAGGGTCCGGATCAATAATAAAGGAAAATAAATATGCTCATTCCCAAAATGGTCCCAGTAAACCAATTGGGCCTATTTTGCCTCGGAAAGCCGACAGGGTAAACTAAGGAACAGAAGAAAATGAAAATAGCAATCAAATATCTACGAAAGACAACGAGAGGATCATCAAATGGCTAGGAACAACGGGAGGAACATAACGGAAACACCAGGTTAGGTACACACAGATTCACACACGCATCCAAGCACTGGTTTATGCGTCTTAATATCGCCTAAATTGACAACGGTCTGGGGTGGAAAAGGTACTCTTCCGCCAACGGAGACTAGTGAGGCAAACACAGTAAAATAAAAAAATTAAATTATTCTTAATCTCTTGACAAGAATGAAATCGATTCTGCTAGCAGATTGAAACAGATTGGAAATGTTTTTCCTGTCGGTGTGTAATGTTCAATAATGTGCAACTGTTCAGAACACTGAGATTACATAAGTAATTTATCATCTCTGATAGAAGTCAAAGGAGGCGATATTAATGAGGATTCCATTGATCTGATTCGGTTACTGTCCTTTCATCGATGTCTCACTGCAGTCTTGAAGAAAAACACTGTTTTAGATATGGTTTGCTCTGTGAACTCGGAATAAAGCTGGACTGTTGTTAATGTTAATATTTCGTGATCTACGATAATGTCGTGAAATTATGTTGTATTGTGATGTTGTATCTTGATGTTGTATCCTGACGTTGTGTCTTGATATGGTTGTCACAGGGTAGGCTCTTCTGAGTAGTTATCTTCAAAGTTCATTGATTTACAACATATACTACACAACGACACGACTTCAATCACAGAAAACACTAAAACTATCGTTAACCATTATCCAAAATAATATAATTTATTTGCATGGATAATTGTTTGACGATATCAAGAAAAACGAAAAGAACTACTAAACGAAATAAGAATATATCTTAAACTAACTTAGATGATTCAAGCACTAGAGTTTGATCGTACTTCCGAAATTATTGTACCCAGATTTTTAGTCTCATATTTGAAATAACATAAACCCTAACAATTTTATTCAATCGTATTACAAATCATTGGTTAACAATCTCAGTCGTTGTCTCCTTCGTCTTCCGGGTCGTCTACGTTGGTGATGATCTGCAGTCCTCAGGGTTGACCGCTTTAAGCTGTCAAACGTACAAACATGGGTTAACAATGTGCTATGTGTCACTTACAACTGTTTGTAGTTCTCAAGTGTTTGAGACATGCCCCTTTGGTGTACGTGTTACACCTGTATCGAACAGTTTCGTTCACTGAGGACTTATGTGATGCATCTCTCTTTCTGTACTCAAGTGCCTTTTGGGATCGCAGTACCGAGGATTACACATAATCCTTAATGAGCTATTTTTGTCCGAGACACTGGGAAAGCAATCCCTAGGATTTCTTAGAATTCTCATCGAGCCACTTTGTCCGAAACAACTACCTTTGATCGTAGAAGGGCCGCCATTCGTCTAACACGCACCAATGCAGTGGTCCTGGATCAAGTCGTGCGGAGACAAATCTTCTCTTGCATGTGATCAGTTCTCTGTGTCATATTGCTTAAAGAGTGTTCCACCATTAGCACATTTGAGTGTGAATGCGAGGCTCTAAGTGTATGATGAGATAAATACCCCGTAAACTCTCTCTCTCTCTCTCTCTCTCTCTCTCTCTCTCTCTCAGAATCTCTTGAATTTCTCTCTGCATTGTCTTTAATAGACTCTTTTCTTAGCTTTTTCTGATCAGTGCGATGATGGTAATGATGGCGATAATGATGATGATGGTGGTGATTATGATGATGATTATGACAGTGATGATTATATTGATGGCGATTATGACGGTCATAATAATGATGGTAATACTGGTTTTAATAATGATGGTGATGCTGGTTATAATAATGATGGTGATGCTGGTCGTAATAATGATGGTGATGCTGGTCGTAATAATGATGGTGATGCTGGTCGTAATAATGATGGTGATGCTGGTCGTAATAATGATGGTGATGCTGGTTGTAATAATGATGGTGATGCTGGTTATAATAATGATGGTGATGCTGGTCGTAATAATGATGGCGATGCTGGTCGTAATAATGATGGTTATGCTGGTCGTAATAATGATGGTGATGCTGGTCGTAATAATGATGGTGATGCTGGTCGTAATAATGATGGTGATGCTGGTTATAATAATGATGGTGATGCTGGTCGTAATAATGATGGTGATGCTGGTCGTAATAATGATGGTGATGCTGGTTATAATAATGATGGTAATACTGGTTATAATAATGATGGTAATACTGGTCATAATAATGATGGTAATACTGGTTATAATAATGATGGTAATACTGGTCATAATAATGATGGTAATACTGGTCATAATAATGATTATAATACTGGTTATAATAATGATGGTGATGCTGGTCATAATAATGATGGTGATGCTGGTCGTAATAATGATGGTGATGCTGGTTATAATGATCATGTGGGGGGGGGGGAGAGGCGGGGGGGGGGGGGGGTCTTGATAATAATGATGTACATTACGTGTCGCTGATTTCGAAATGACGCCATGCGTGTTCTAATTATAATTTTAAATTGCCAATCAGCAAAATACATGATTTTTTTTCTCTCTCCTCAACCGTTTGTAAATGAGAAACGGGCTCACAAATGGACAAAGATCAAACAAAATGAATCTGTTTGCTGAAGAGAGAAAAAAAAACTTCTGAATTTATACATTTCTTTAGTTGTGGAGAAGGGGAAAAGGGAAGCTGAGAAACGAAATGGTTATTGGCACGGTCCAAAACCAAACACGGAATATGTTCACATTTAATCCCCCTGTGAGAAAAAGGCATATACAAAAATAATGATGCAGTCGGGTGCACTGGATCGTAAAGCACAAAACGCGCTAGAACGCTACTCGACCTTAGGAAACAAGACGAAAAATGAAAAATTAAGAGAAACTGATTGTGACCTAACAACAATAATATTACTATTTCAACTGTGAATTCGTAAATTAAAGACGAACTAACGCATTCGTTTTTACACCAGAAGCACAGAACCGAAATGACCACACACAATGACCGATTCACATTTTTGCATTGAGGCTCGACTAAGAAGTGTTTTGTTTTTGTTGTTGTTGTTGTTTGTTTCGTTTACCTTATTTCTCTAATCCCCAAAGGCGGCGTGCGTTGTACTGTGGTTTCCATTTTGCGCTTGTCGGCGCAGTGCATCCGACTTCAGCATGCATTTTATGTAAGGGACTGCTTCCTCCTGCATTTTCTAAGGGTTTGCTTCCCTAGGGTAACGGCCGGTGCTGTGATGGGGATCGAAACCAGCACCTTCTGGTTGTGAGCCGTGTCACTTAACCACTAGCCGACGCCGTCCCCTGACTAGGAAATGACACACACATATAGAAGAACTTTCGTGTCATGTCATTGAACGACAAGACAACGGACAGAAGAATGCTATTTTCATAATGCCAGGTTGTGTTTCCAGAAGTGGCGATGGTTATGATGACGGCTTGTTGTAACAAAAAGGCTGGTACGTAACTAATTTCTGAACTTACTATGAAGTTTGGCCCCATAGATACTCTCTGACAGTTGTCAATCTCCTGCATGCAAAGCTGGGTGGTCATGTGATCATCCGTGGCCTCATCCCTGACACCCCACCTCATGTCTACCACCTGAAACAAAAAAACAGGCTCAATTTATTGTACAGTAACATGCTCAAGTATATTATGGGAGGCTTTGTGTTTGGCAGAGACATCAAAATGACGTTATCCTGTTGTAATAGGACGTTATCCTGTTGTAATAGGACGTTATGATGTTGTAATAGGACGTTATCCTGTTGTAATATGACGTTACCCTGTTGTAATAGGACGTTATCATGTTGTAATAGGACGTTATCATGTTGTAATAGGACGTTATCCTGTTGTAATAGGACGTTATCGTGTTGTAATAGGACGTTATAATGTTGTAATAGGACGTTATCCTGTTATAATAGGACGTTATACTGTTGTAATAGGACGTTATACTGTTGTAATAGGACGTTATCATGTTGTTATAGGACGTTATTCTGTTGTAATTTGACGTTACCCTGTTGTAATAGGACGTTATCCAGTTGTAATAGGACGGTATCCTGATGTAATAATTCTTTATTGCAATTTATAAATCTTCATTTTGCTCCTGATCCCGCTCAACTATCGCCTTTGTTGTTAATGTTTATCCACTTGATTGTATCCTTCTTGATTTATATTATCTGTGTATAAGAATATATGCATTGAGCGCAATGGCCTATCTTGTTATAATTTTAAGCAGCGCATGTTTAGAAAATATGTTCTGAGAGATAATCATGTAAAACGTGTGACCACAATTAGTTTATATGTAGCAGTGAAAATGATGCGAATCTATAATTGTAGAAGTTTAAAAAAAAAAATATTTCTGTTTATTTGTTGAGAGAAGGATCATCAAGATCGACGTATAAAGAACAGAAACACAGTGATAGAAGACGAGTAAGCGTAAGATCGATTGTAAGAACACTCGAATAAGAATTGGGAAGGGAAGCTCAGAAATAAACTTAAACAAGAATAGAATAGGAGATAGAAAGACAAAAATTAGGGAAAAGAGAGAAGAGAGAGACAAATCTAGTTTAATATTTAAAAATAACTGGTGTCTATTTTCAGTGCCTTACTTTCTCAGAATGAAAGTGATTAAGAAACATCTCTACACGCAACTAGAGTAACTATCAACTAGATATATGGGGAGGAAGTAACATCCGGTTAGGCAAAATATACTGATCAGACAATGTTAGGGTAAATCAAAACATGCTGGCCAAGACGCTTACCTCGGCTTCCTAGTAGGCTGTTCTCATAGCAGCCTGGCTAACGAGGTCAGGGATTGAAGCGATCTCCGAAGTAGTGAGTGACACGCAAATGAAGCGAAGCATAGTATAACCGCCTGGAGGACCACGGTCTACCTTCATCAGCATGCTCGGAATGTGAGGAAATCTACTGCAACCCGCCACTTAACATCTTTTCAGGGCGCACAAAATGGTAACCTACTCATTGTGGGCATTCGCAAACAGCAAAGAGATCTATGTCAGTCATTAATGTTCAAGGCTACAGTCACACATTTCAGACAACAGCCATGCACATGAGCTAGACTACCAACTTTTGGAACGCACTCGCAAACCATCAATACAATTAAACACTTTCATTAAGCTTCGTTAACTACGGTAGTTTTCGTGGGCCCACATACTAGGAACCAGAACTGTCAGCAATTTCTCGGAACAGTCGTAAAAACGCAAGAGGATCATTTGTCATGTATTCCTGACATTGTTTCCGAGAACTTAATTGTCACTTTTAAAAACTTTTTTTTCTGAATTGATTTCCAGCACCGGTTACTGCTCTTATTACATGGCTAGGAACATAAACGGGAAAACCACAAAGTTATTTTGATTTCATTCACATTAATCAATACATACTGAGCTGAGACTACCCTTCACAGATTCCTTGCAGATTGTTACGAATTGCTGAAACATAACCCCGAGGTCATGGGAAGGCAATGCTCGGGAAGACAATAATATTTTTTATGTTTTTATTTTGCTTAGATGTTTGCCTCACTAGTTTCTACTGGCCGAGGCGCGCCATTTTCCACCCCAGACCGTAGTCCATTGGGCGATATCAGGACGCATACACCAGTGCTTGGATGCATGTGTGCGTCTGTATGTACCTATGCTAGGTTTGTGCGCCCTCAGAAGCTAGCCCAACCAAAGTGCAATGGAAGGGCCTCACCATGAGGGCGTGTGTGAAAGTTGTGCAAGAGTGTGACTGTAGGATAGAGTCAAATGAAACAGAGTGAGGTAAGAGGAGAGAGAAGGGGAAGAGTGGCCCCCAGGGTGAGCCTCCTCTGCAGAAAGTCAGACAATAATATTGACATTGTGATTTTTCCTTTACATCTTTAAACATGGAGTTTGTTTATACTTTTTAAATTTCTAAAATAAAATAGCTGACGCTAATCCTTAAAGGGAAATCTAGGAACAAAAACAATACCGTCAACTATTCACGAAAGTGTTATTAACCACTAAAAAAACAGCACTATTTTATGAGAGAATTAAATACTTATTCGCATAATATTATCAAAGTCTAAATAAACCAAAGGGCATCAATCATTGTTATGCTCAAATACATAACTGATGCATTCATGCGTCAAGACACGGAAAACATATCGGTCTGTATTGAAAGTCGTTACATATGTTACTAACATCCTACATACATTTGGCAGAAACATTACACAAACACAGGTGTCTTCTAGAGAGAGGCCTAATCAGAAATTGTGTGCTCCTGCGTATCAATCATCTCGCAGTTCAATAATTGTGTTTCATTAATGATCAAGATGTGCGTGTTGTCTTGCCTCACCATATCTCACCATCACTGCCCCCCCCCCCCGCCCCCCCCCCCCCCCCCAATACTTTCCCAACATTTGTGTTCTTCTATAAAGTTGAACGGTTTTTTTAGGGAAAGTGCTACGCCCTCAAGAACAGACATTACTGAACGCGTCATAAATCAGGGCGTGGAGAAGATGATTAAAACAAAAATAAAGACCAGTTGACGTACCAACAGTTTATGTGTTTACAGTACTGGTCTGTACACAACTCGTTTTCATTGACTAGCTAGTCGGGCTTACTGTAAGTCACCTACATTTTCAATCTCACTTATCATATCTTGCAGTAACTTCTTTCCTGGTATAACTTTAGTATTTGACACCTGGATCAAATTCTTCGTTAAACATCCTTGTCACCGCCCCTAACTAAGTAACTGTACAACCAACTTACGAGCCCAAAGAATGCATTCTATTTTCAAGGGCATGTTTGTTTTGAAAGTTACAGTACTGTCATTAGCAAATACAAGTAATAAAACTGCACGATATTGACAATTCACGGAACATCTAATTTCGTCTGAGAGTACCTGGCCGGAATATGTAGCAAAGAATAGAAACACCGTAACCTGCCGGCATGTCGCAACAGGCATCGTATCAGGGTTGGGAATGGAGCTGGCTACCCCATCCTGCAGAAACTTTAAGGGCCAAAATCGTCAGTAGATATGGGCAGGTCAATATTTGATGGCTTGGATGGATTTTTGTAGACTTAAGCTTCACATAATTTATTAATTGTGGGTTGATTTTGCAATCATTAACAAAAGCAACAACAAATTCAATAATAAGGCCTTGCCTTTTAACGTTCAAAAGTAATTAGAGGGGATTGATTCATGAAATTTGCGCCTGAGCCTTCATTTATTCAAACTGATCAATTCTCCCATTGAAATGATTCTTCTATGTACAGGTGTGTTCAATTACAGTAAAACCAGTTTGACAATCTTGCCTGATTCATGGCTAAGTTAGCGTCACTTTTTGTTATCAATTTCAATATGACAAAAAAAATATATTCTTTCAAGAGACGTTCAATACACACAGACATTGACAGAATCTAATCCATTTCCATTTCCAATCCATTGCCTTGCCTGAGAACAGACATACAATCGTAAATGTAATAAATCTCTCACTTTTGATGGGAAAAAAATAGGTATTTGTCGATGAATATTTCTAGAGAGTGAACACGAGTGTTCAAATTAAAGGAGGATTTGGGAGGTTGTATATGTGGGGATGTCTGGGGTGGGATTGGGGGAATGGGCGGGGTAGGGTGGGGGGGGGGTAGTCGTTTTGTAGAGTTAGCGTATCGCCAGCATTAGTGTCTAATTGTCACAGAAAAAATGGGGTAGGAGTTTTAAATAGGCCCATTCGGTTATGTCTAGTCATTAAGGAACGATGACGATTTGATCACAAGCTGTCACATTTGATTGACAGTCTGACAAGATAGCCAGGGATGTTAATAGCGGCTCCAGAAAAAAAGAAACGATAGATTGGCAGGCGATGCAAGCCTACTAGCGACATGAGCTACTGACCGGTCGATGGGGAGAGGACAGAAGTACCTTGTAACCGACGCCATGTTGGATAGAGTGGAGCAAATGGGCCAATAAACGCTGAAGCAGAGAGCAGAACAGGCAGAGCTGTCAGGGAGGTCATTGACTATGCTTCTTATGTGACGGCCTCTTGCCTAATGGAATGAATAGTGAACCTTCCTCAGCGACACGAAAGAGAAAACTTATCACTTGAGTTACAGTCGAAGTCAGAACAGTGCTATAGATTCCACGCGTTCCGCTCTTGAGTGTGCAGCAAGGAACAACAAGCTGAGTCGATAAACTCAGCAGTGAGAAAATCGTTGGAAATCAGTGAGTTGTACCATAGAATCCCCAAAGGAGCACACTCACAATGCTCGTGTGAGATGTTCTATTCCACAGCGGAGCCTAGGCTAAGGAAGCTACAGACTGTCATGGACCAACTACATCGTCAGATGATGAAGAATAGTGCAAGACCACACGATGGTTAGATAATCAATTAAAAAACTAGATGCATATTGCTAGTTAGTAATAGAAGTAGATAGTGATAGATAAACAAACCAGGTGTTAATTTTAGAGTTTCTATCCAGCTCATGCTGAAATATTTCATTCTAAAAAGTTGGATCAGTCATAGAAAGATTAGTTTGAATAATGTTGTACATGACTAGATATGCCTAGAATTGCCTCGTGTTTGGTTATACTCAAGCTAGTTGTAATGTTATCTATGTTGATATTGTGTGTAAAGGATGAATGAGTTGAAAGAGGGTAAGTTGAGTGTAAGATAAGTGAATCTGTTAGAAAAGTATCTGGGAGGCCTGTTACACTTGCTGATGAAACAAATCCCTAATTTTTGATGAACCAAATCTCTAATTGTTGATTAAATAAATCTCTATTTGCTGATGAAACAAATATCTTATTGTCGGTGAAACAAATTGCCTATTATTGATAGAGCAAATTTATAACTGTTGATGGAACAAATCCATAATTATTGATGGAACAAATGTAACATTTGTAACGACTGATATCAGTATACATCATATTTACTTGTTAGCTCCAAGGGGAGTTTAACTCTACAACCACAGTTCTCCTCCTATACATGAAGTCCTTAGCCGAGCGTGTCCAGTGGCAGTTTAAATAGCAGTGGTATGACAACATAAAGTCGGTGGTCACATGCACAACTCTCTCTAGCCGTCTTTTGCGACATCCTTTCAAGGTTACAGAGAACAGATTTGTCAACCCGGATACCACAACAGTGATTTACACACACATTTATCTTTATACCTGGCACTCAGAGTTCAACTAGATGGCCTCAAGAGTAAGACAATTCTACTGCGTCATGGTGTGCCTCAGGAAGGGGTTCTTTACCCTACACTTTTCATAGTCTTCATCAATGACTTGATTGTTGAGCTACCACAATGAACAAAAGCTGCAATGTATGCAGATGACTTGGTAATATGGTGTACAAATGAGCAAGCAACAGTGGCCACCAGAATGCTGCAAAGAGCTATTGATGCATTGACCTCATGGACAAACAGATGGTGTGTAAACATTAACACAGAAAGCTGGAGTTATCAAGATAAATGGAGAACACCTCAAAGAAGATAAACAACCCACCTATCTTGGAGTTACATTTGATGATAGGTTGACATGGAGGGAACACGTCAACAAGGTAGCCAAAAAAGCCAGGAGGAAATTAGCCATCCTGAGAAAATTAAGTGGAACTACATGGGGAGCTAGTGGAAAAATACTTAACAAATTGTACCAACAATGTATACGGCCACATCTGGAATATGGGTCAGCAGCGTGGTGCCCTGCAGCAAACACTACCCTAAAAGAGGTGGATAAGGTGCAAAATCAGGCACTTAGGGTCATTACAGGAGCAATGAAATCAACACCTATAGTGGAGATGGAGAAAATGGGACGGATACAAGTACTAAGAGAACGCAGAGACACACATGTATTAACACAGGCAGAAAAGTTCCTCTGCATGCCGAGCCATCCAATGAAAGACAGATTTCAAAATTCAGCAATGGGAAGACTGAAAAGAAATAGTTTTATGCATCAGGCGAAACGACTTCGCAGGCAAATTATACATCTACCTGAAGTTGAAATCCCCCTAAAGTCTGTGACAGAACAAACCCCTTGGAGAGAGGAGCACGGACTATCAGTATGCATTCAAACAAAAGTGGAAGGAATATTAGACAAGGATGAACAGAACAATGCGCAACGTAGGATAGTGATCCTCAATTTCCTGGATGAAGAATACCCACAAGACCTCTGGATCATAGTATACACAGATGGGTCTGCACAGAATGCAGTAAAGAATGGTGGAGCGGGAGTATATATAGAATGCCCAAACAACATTAGGGATACAGTCAGAGTACCAACAGGGAAATTCTGTCATATATATGATGCAGAAATACAGGCAATCAAGGTGGCAACTGAGAAACTGTTGAACACCAATGCCAGTTCACAACCTGTAGTATTTCTGACAGATGCACAATCAGCACTCCAAGCATTTAAACTTAAGAAACTGCCAGATATACAGGCTCTACTGTCTGAACTGAGCAACCAGCGCAAGATTATCATGCAGTGGATGCCTTCTCATTGTGGAGTACCAGGAAACGAGAGAGCAGATCGACTGGCAAAGGAGGGTGCTGCAGACGAGCAACCAGATGTGCCAGTTACATACCAACAGAAGATAAGGATGATCAAATCAATCAGAAACCCACCAACAGTAACACCAGATGATTACCATAACATAAACAGACAAGATCAAACTGTTGTGTTGCGCCTTAGAACAGGACACAACCGACTCCGCAGCCACATGTACACAAAAATGAAGATTGGCAACTCAGCCATGTGTACATGCGGACAGGCGCCACAGACAGCAGAGCACATACTACAAAACTGCCCCGAATATGATATACAGAGAAAATATCACTGGCCCATAGAAACAACACTGGAAGAGAAACTTGATGGACCTGTATGTGAACTACAAAAAACAGTGAAGTTTATACAAGAGACAACATTGCAGATATAGACAATATTTTAAAGCTAACGAAAGAAGAAGAAGATACCTGGCACTGAGAAGCTGGTAGATTCTTAGACATTTCTCTTTGTCTTTCATTAGAAATGCCCCTTTCGTTACAATTTGCAATAGAATAAGAGAGGGCAAGTCTGCGGCTTCACTTAGCTGATCTCCAGGAAACAGTGTCAGTTTGAATGTTCATCTTACATGTTTGCAGGCAGACTCCAGTTGTTTGCTAAATACTTTTAATCTTATACACTTTTTCATGTATAGCAAACCACAAATAAAAATAAAACAACAGACAAATCACAAATTGCAGGCAGATTATCGTGTCTCCACATTTTCTTCAAGATTGCACAATATTCCAAGTCTACATATCATACCCATGTTGTTATGGACAATCTTGCGACGATCAAGCTTTTATTCTCCTTCAGCTTTCAGATAGTTCGTACGCTGTCAGACGTCGACTTGAATTTATTCAAAAAAAGCAGCAGTCATCTTTACGCTGTTGCCACTGCCACAGAACTTGGCTAGTGTTGGTGATGGCCACATAAGCTTTCTTTGATCCTCGTATGTCAGACAATTTTTCAGAATATGTTTAATGGTCATTTTCCCAGTACCACAGGTGCATTCGCCAGTAGCACCTATCTTCTGTTTTTTAATAGATGGTACTTCAGTATATTGTGGTCTGTGCGGAGTCTGACGACCACTACCTGCTCTCTTCTGTTCTAATAAGTGTAATGTTTTGTGTAGCCAGTATACTCTGTTTCTCATTTGTCCATGTTTATGGTCCTAATAAACAATTTGACTTTAAATTTCACAGAAACAATAAACATACTCATTTCAAGGTTCCAAAGAGAAGTCTAATATAAAGGAGCGCTTCCAAATATGTACACTTCGTAAAAATTCATATAATGAGTTATACATGGCACCACAAAACTTAATGCACGTCTTCTTTCACTAACAACATAGAGAGTGCTTGCCATATTTGTCTGACAGATGCATCAGTGCTTCGTCTCTCTCTCTCTCTCTCTCTCTCTCTCTCTCTCTCACACACACACACACGCACACACATACACACACTCTCCGTCTCTCTCTCTCTTTCTCTCTCTCTCTCTCTTAAAGTGTTTACGTATCTTCTATCACATGTCTCTATCTTGTCGTGAAGAAGGAGCGTGTGTATCATTATGACCCTGAAAGATAAACTATGTGAAACGTATACAGTATGTTGACTTTCCCGTAAAGTTCAAACTGGCTCAGAGATTGATATGGTCCCGGCCTTAGAGGGTCATGCAAAATGCTAACAAGGGACAGATACAAGATATATGGCTACCACGTTTAGTACCGCTGTTGGACAAGCTATATGGTGACTCCAATAAATCAGAGTTCTTCACCTATACCCGCGCTGGCACCTGGAAGCGTACGAAGGTCAAGATATTTTTAGAAATCCTTCTTCAGCAGCAGCAGCCTTTCTACAACACGAAACAGGTCCAAGAAAGAATCTTCGTTTCATTCATTGCGACAATCATTATGGACGCATCTTATCACTTAACATAGTTCATAAGTGTACCTTATATCATGAATGGTGTATGAGAAATTCAAATATCCTTTGTTTTCAACGACTATTTTCTCAATTACGAAATTTCCTAGAACATGAATGAACTGTATCTAAATCTCTGAAGGTAATTTTGAAGGTTCTCGTGTGCGCTCTCGTGTGCGCTCTCATGTGCTCTCTCATCTGCTGTGTTATGATGAATCTTTACCATGTTTCCTCTAATTACTTACCAAACCTGAGAGTTATTCTTCCGTTCCCAAGAAGCATTCCCTCCCCTTGTGACCATAACATGAAGATTATGGTGAGTCATAAAGAAAAAGCGACCTCGAAAAAGAATGAAAAGTATTCTTCTATAACTACTCTCCTTTTCAATTGCTGTTTGATGGATTAGATCCATTTATTTTTGAAGCTTCAATCCTAATTGTTCTCAAAGTCTTTTATGTATTCAAGCATGAACGATGAGAAACCATTATGTGTAGTGTTTGGAGGAACGGCCAATGTTAGCTGACATTAGACTACCAGGTATCCGACATTTTGGTTCTGATGACTAGGACACAGAAACGCACTTACTTTTAAAAAAAATGAAAGCTCATGTTTACTCTCATGTTGTTTTTTTTGTTTTTTTTTTGGTAGCATGTCAGACCTCATTTCTTTTGATAGAAATGAAAGATTATATGACAAAATACTATGACTGAATTCAGGAATAATGACGGTATCCACTTTCCGACTGTCACCAAGTACGGAACGGCCACCACTGCACCCCTACCTTAAAACATGACGAACTGCTTTTACCATTAGTTATTTTATTGCTATCGTAACCCAACAGACACAAACGTTGACGTTATACAGAAATGGTATCACTGTAGGCGTATATTTGTAATACTTCTTTCAGGAAACTGCTAAACGTTTGCATACTGCAATAACAGTCTATATCAATGCGCTTCGTAAGTTTCTGAAAGAGAATGAGCACCTATGAGTCCATCCGAATTGCAGTGTTTTCGTTTCTGCATTAAATTCAACATTTATTGCTTTCAGTGACTTCTGCTATCGTACTTAAAATATTTGAGTCATTTCAGTGACTTCTGTTATCGTACTTAAAATATTTGAGTCATTTCAGTGACTTCTGCTATCGTACTTAAAACATTTGAGTCATTTCAGTGGCTTCTGCTATCGTACTTAAAATATTTCAGTCATTTCAGTAACTTCTGCTATCGTACTTAAAATATTTGAGTCATTTCAGTGACTTCTGCTATCGTACTTAAAATATTTGAGTCATTTCAGTGACTTCTGCTATCGTACTTCAAACATTTGAGTCATTTCAGTGACTTCTGCTATCGTACTTCAAACATTTGAGTCATTTCAGTGACTTCTGCTATCGTACTTCAAACATTTGAGTCATTTCAGTGACTTCTGCTATCGTACTTCAAACATTTGAGTCATTTCAGTGACTTCTGCTATCCTCCTCTCTTGCTTTACCCCGGTTTCCTGCTGCTCGCAGTTATTATTCTCTACCTTCTTGGTTATCCTCAAAGTCTTTCATTCTCTACAACAAATCTATTTCATTCTCTCTCTCTGTTTCTCTTTCTCTGTCACTCTCTTTCTTTCTCGCTGTTTATCTTTCCCCCTCGCTATTTTCTCTCTGTCTCTCTTTCTCTTTCCCCTCCGCTCTGTCTCTTTCTCTCTTTCTCTCTGTCTCTCTCTCCCTTTTTGTGTGTGTATTTGTGCGTGTATTCTCAGCCGTGCGCATAAACACCTGTTCAGGTTACCTGGAACTCCAGACCATGGCGTTCCCTGCAGTAATCTTTGAGTCTCGGGTACACTTTTTCCATGAGATTGTTCCGCTCTAGTGTTGTGTCTGTGGCAAATCAAATAAGAACATATCTCAAATCATGTTTAAACACAGTCGTTACATACATTGAGACAATCAATTATATTTACCAACACCCAACACATGTTTCATTTGCATAACATGTATAATATATATATATATATATATATATATATATATATATATATATATATATATATATATATATATATATATATATATATATATATATATATAATATCTAGTGGTCTATTCAATCTACGCAGACTGAAGGCGAAGACCAAGATGATACGCGACACTATCAGCAAACTCTTGTTTGCGGATGAGTGTGCTCTGAATAATAGCTCAGAATGGAAAATGTAGGAGGTTATGAACCGGTTCTCGCTGCTTATAACAACTTTGGCTTGACAATTAGCACAAAGAAAATTGAGGTCATGTATCAACCGGCACCAGGCACATCGTATAAACAGCCAGTAGTTACAGTGAGGAGAAATAAATTACAAGCGGTTGAAAAATGTGTCTACCTCGGAAGCACGCTGTCGAGATCAGTGACTATTGCCGATGAGCTGGATAATAGAATAGCAAAGACCAGTACAGCTTTTGGCCGAATGCACTCAACAGTATGGGAACGTCGTGGAATCAGCAAAATGATTAAGCTAAAGGTCTGCCGTGCCGCCATTGTCCCAACCCTGCTCGCTCTATGCGCGTGAGAGCTGGACTGTTTACGCTGGTGGCGTCAGGAGGCTAAATCATTTTCACATAAATGTCTGATACGCATATTGCATATACGCTGGCAGGACCATATCACAGATACTGAAGTGCTGTCCAGAGCCAAAATGCAAAGTATTCATGCATGTTTTGCAAAAAATCCCAATTGTGATGGGATGACCACCTTGCACGAATGTCAAATGAAAGGCTTCCAAAGAGGCTCTTGTATAGCGAACTGAGTGGAGGAGAACGATCACAAGGATGTCATAAAAAGCATTTCAAGGACAGTCTGAAAGAGTCCCTTGAGTGATGTCAAATAGACATTAACACCTGACAGAACCTGGCTCACAATCGGAAGAGCACGGTCACAGGCGGCATTGACTTTCGCGATGGTCTCTGCTTCCAGAAAACTCAGGATAGATGTGCAATCAGGAAGTTAAGAGCAGATATAATTTCAGAGATAACTGCTGATTACGTTTGCCAGTTGAGCCATAGACTTTTCCAGGCTCGAATTGGTTTGATCAGTCACGGGCGGACACACATACTCAAGGTTGCATTATGACATGTGATGACGTTGGCGGTCGTCATCGACGACGATAGACGAATTATTATTTTTATTATTATATATATATATATAAACACACACACACACACACACACAAACAACAGGAAGAAACAGGTTAGAGGTCTATACGAGCAGCAGAAGAAAGTTGAAAATTTACACTATCAACGTTTCTCATATTTCCACTGTACCTGTCAGTTTTGTTTTCTGTAACGGGTTTTTCCACTATGTTACACGGGGCAACATACCCAATTGAACAAATATATTATTTTAACAAAATGGATATGCCAGAGGCGAGAACTGTGATTATAGTCTTGATGTTACCAGAAAAAAATACTTACAGAAATACACACGGAGATGGAACCTGTGTTTTACGTTTCACGTTTTTTGTATAAGTCTGCAAAGCACCAGTGTAGACAGTTTAAGTGTGACCGCTCGGTTGTTGCTGATCAATCAAGAACTGTCCCAGGGTGCAACGATAGAAATGCAGCAAGAGTGAAGAAAATTTATGAACAGAATCAACAAATGGCAATTGCGAACATAGTGCAACAAAACTTAGTCAAACAACAGTAGGTAGCTTTGTTAACAACAAACTGGACACGATGAGTGCCCATGTGGAACAGGAGGCCAGAACCCTGATTTGTGATTCGGTATCACACATGCCATGTTGTTAACAACCAGACCTTTTCACCATTGACTCTACCAAATGTAGCAGTCAGCTCAAGGCTTCTGATACAATCATGTAGGTTCTCATGCAGGTATACGTGTTGAGGTCATGTGCCTTGCCTGTCACCAGAAAACATTGGACTGATGCGAGGCCGATGCCACACATGCACAAATTTGTCGTGCCAAATTATAATTTTCTATCAAAACGGGTTGAGATGTCAATCTAACGGGTCCAGTACGGGACCGGAAACTGGTTACTTGATCTCCCCAAGAGAGATGACAATTGAGGTATTTAAAAAATTTGACCTGAGTAGATTTTTTTCTAATTTTGATTGCAGTGCAAACTTTATAATCGTTTTGGCCTTGTCATATGTTGTCCACTTATCGATCTGAAACAAAGTTCCCATCTGCCTGGCAAGCCTGGCTGCTATTCAAATGGGCAACAACAGAATTAATCATCTGCGCTATCGACATACATTTCTGAAGATCCAGAATCGCGCGCACCAGTTGGCATGTCAGAAATAAAGAGAGATTTAATAAAAGCTTCACTTCATCATAGTCAGTATAGATTTCCCTCTGGTATCTACAATCACATTGTTGGTTAGGGTCAAAGAGCATACCTTTGTGTTGTGGAAGGTAGTACTCTCAAGCTGATTCTGTTTGCCAATAATGTTCGTGTCACCTGCTTCATGATTATTTGCTTGAAGATGTCTGACATGCACACGATTCTGCTTGAGTTAAAGTGTTGCAGCTACCTGGTGGAGCAATCGATCTGACGAATTGGTTAATGACAATCAATGAACTCCGTTGCTCCGGGTCAAGCCTATTAATTTAGGACTGGGTATTTTAGTTGAACACGAGCTGCTGTATAAGAGAACTTTAATAAACGGAGTCATAGAAAAATTGGAAGACGTGATGTCAGGAACAGTAACAGAGATGGAAAAAGAGTTTCATTTTATATCCCATTCTTTTTGAAGTGTCCAAAGTAAAGGATTTAAGCTGTGTGATCTTGTAAAGACTGTGTACATTGACGTAGAAAGCTGGAGCAGAATGTACACATATGGCCAGAGTCTCAAACCTAAACCGTTACAAAGGGTCGCAATAAGGCAAGTTTAGGGTCCAAAAGGTTACATGAAAACAGAATGACTGATCAAGATCACGTGATAGAGTTTGACTGTCCGCATGTTGCTCTAGAGCTCCAGCGTTTGAGACCGTTACTGAATGGTGTACGAATTGTTTCAGACATTACTTAGCTAAGAATGTCCAGATGGATTTTATGTCATTGTTGCTGATACAAAGAGCATCTGAGTTCCACTGAAGTTAGTCCGCCTACTTATCGTGGCAACGGTACCTGGCTCGCTCACCTGTAGTAATACGTTCTAGTCTACTCAGATGTATTTAAGTACTCGTCTTAGTTATGGAACGAAATAAGTAATAAAAAGCTAAATTAGTGTACAATAAAGCCTCAAACATTTGATCTCCGACAGCAGTGTATTCTATGAAACTGCCGATACCTAACGTATAAAACAAAGCAATGACAGCTAAAGTGATTACAGAAGTACTTTGAGTAAAGTAATAAAATATTCTAAACTTATAATAAGTATGCAGCATTACAATCGTATCTCCCTCTCACAGTATTTCTTGTTTTTGTGCATGGTTTGTTTACTTTTCTCGTTTGCTCATTTGTCTTAATGATGGCTTTGTGACTGTATCGTGGTTTTGTTTTGTTTTTGTCCTGGTGAAGTTACTTAAAAAAAATTATATAGACTATACGCATCACAGCAACTGATGAAGGCGCGTCCGTTTGTTCGGAAGGCATTGTGCTGTCCAGAACTGCTTACTCGCGGCTGAATAGATGTTACTGTATATAATCATCCTCATGGCCATCCACAACTACAAGTTTTGAAAGTTGTTTACCAATTCTTCTGGAAGACCATATTACGTGTCATTATATGAAACTATCCACTTTGAATTCCGTGAACAGTCTTGCTCGTTGTCACTGTGTGGTGAAAACCTTATTTCTCGCAGATTATAATTAGAAAAAGTTATGATTGTTTTGTTCTGAAGAGTCTGAGTCGTCTTTGATCAGGACCGACATATCGTCATAGGTCATCTTTGTTGTCCTTTTTATTCTTGATACTAACCTGTGAAATCACATTTCAATGACATCAGGTTATTGCCCTGGGTCTTTGATGATTGTCCATTGACAAAAATTTATTGTTTAGAATGCCTTTTATTTCCCAAACAACTGTTATCTCTTGTGTTTATCTATTGTGTGTAAAAATACATTAAAAAACCACGCAAAGAATAGCAAACATTGTTCTGTTTTGTTTTTCCTTTTTTTTAACACAGCAAAGGCACTGGGCCAACTCCCGTGACCGACACGCTTCAGTCGGCTCAGCTATAAAATGGTACCTGACATTCTGTACACGCGCATCCAAGCACTGGTTAATACGTCCATATATCGCCTAAAAAACTACTGTCTGGGGAAAAAAGGAGGGTGCCTCCGCCAGTAGAATACAGAGAGGCAAACCGTTTATAAATAAAAACAAACAAAAAGTTCAGAAAGGAGAAGCAGCTAAAAATGTAAATGTACAAAAACCTCGTAAACAAGCTGTGGCATATAACACTTCATCCACGACAGCAGTCTGCTATCAAGTAACTAGATAATCCATCTAGACAGCCAGGGTCCAAGGCGCTGACCGTCCTTGACCGCGGTTGATGAGAGTCCCAAGCACCGAGCAGGGTAGATGTGGTGTAGACGATGTGTCCCGATCAGGTGTTGCGCGAGTGGTCCCGGGACGACTCAATGAAAGGTGCGATCTTTTCCTGACCTTGATTTCCAGAGACATGTACAGAACGTCGTCAGATAGCCGGGTCATTTGGCCGAAGAAAGAGAGGTGGCGCCGATCAGCGTTGAGGAAATGCTCTCGAGTTGTGTCCTTCTGAAGACTGCTGGCGATAAGGTCTTGCCAGCGCACTCCAAGGATGTGTCGCTAGGTGCGCATGTGGAAGGTCTCGAGCCGCTTCTAATGCCCATGTAAGACCATCTATTTTTTTAACCGTACAAGAGGACTGGAAATGCACAGGATTTATAGAGACGGAACTTGGTTTCCAGGGAGAGCCTTTGCTGGGTCCAGACTCTGTGCAGAGAGTTCATGAAGCACACAGCAATACCGAACCTCCAGGTGATGTCTGGGCTACTGTGAGCATCAGAAGTCTGTCTCCTGTCGAGCTAGATGAAGCCCTCATTGGGGTTAACGTAATTTGCATTGACATGGCCGCCTTTAAGAAAGCAAATTATTCACTCTTGTGTCGCATTTACATATATGATGTATTGTTTACAGAGCTTTCTTTCAAATCCTGATAACTCTAAACTAAATGGCGGAGTGTGCAATGTCATGAGTTAGTGAGTCTTCTACATTGGAGAGATAAATCTGACTTAAAATAGGTATATGTCATGCATAATATTGCTCACACGAAAGACGGTATTGCTTTATCATGTCATTTGCTCTGGGTTCTTCGCATCAGTAAAACATAGACCGCTAGTCAAGCTCATTCTATCTCGTCTACCTCAAATAGAATGTGTTCAACAAGATATTCTGTCACTTCTTGAAATGATTATAGATCTGAAGGTCAATATTATACATTGATTTATGTATCAGATCAGGCTATCGGGCAAGCATTGATCTAACAGCGCCATGGTAGCCAAACATACCGAAAGATGTGTTTATTTCAGTCAGTGATCCCAAAACCAATACCACACGATGACCACATGAAGTCAAGTTAATGGCCAAACTGCATTATAGAGTCAAGTGAATCAACAAAGAACCACATATAGTCAAGTTTATGGACAAAGATCTTTATACAGTCAAGTTATTGGGTAAAGTCACTTATAAAGTAGTTAATGAACAAATAGCCTCATATAGTCAATGGACAAACTGACTTATAAAGTCGTTAATGAAGAGGGAGTTATATAAAGTCGTCAATGAAGAGAGAGTCGTATAAAGTCGTTAAGGAAGAAAGAGTCGTATGAAGTGGCTAATGAACAGAGCCTCATATAAGTCGAGTTAATGGACAAAGTGCTTCATTAAGACATTAATGAACAAAGCGCCGTATTATATCAAATTAATGAACAAAGAGCCTCATATAGTCAAGTATATGGACAAAGATCCGTATAAAGTCGTTAATGAAAAATGAGTCGTATAACGTTAATGAACAAAGCGCCGTATTTTGTCAAGTTAAGAAACAAAGCGCCGTATTATGAAAGTTATGAACAAAAAGCTTCATATAGTCAAGTATATGGACAACGCTCTTTGTAGAGTTAAGCTGATGACCAAAGAGCCTCGTATAGTCAAATATATGGACATCGCTCTTTATAGAGTCAAGCTGATGAACAAAGAGCCTCATGAAGACAGTTGCTATGGCCTAAAAACCGCAAGAACACCATTTTAGCAGCATAAGGTACCAAAAACTGTTATCCGTGTGAATCACATGGTCTCTTGTCTGGTTGGGAAGAACTGTACCACTGCACACCCAAGCATGTCGTAAAATGCGACTAAAGAAGGCTGGGCATAAGGCTAGCAACCTAATCACGTAAAACAAATTGACAACAGAAACACACACTGAAAGAGGACATGAAATGCTTTGGAACATGCTGTCTGTGAGGAGCCCTCTATAGTGGAACATGCTGTCTGTGAGGAGCCCTCTATAGTGGAACATGCTGTCTGGGAGGAGCCCTCTATAGTGGAACATGCTGTCTGTGAGGAGCCCTCTATAGTGTTCGCTATACTTCATAAAAACCGACACGTTGTATTTAATGTGTACAAGACGCTCGTCCAAGTGGTAGAATGCTGGAAGTTTTGCCTCTTCGATCAGAGGAACCGAGCTTGCTCCTCGGTCGTGTCACGTCTGGTCTACCCAGCTGTAAACTGGTAGGCGACGAAAAGTTACTGACGGTAAGGTAGAGAGGAAAGGAACTGTTTATTCTACGTTACAAAATCTTATGTTTGTCGACGTTTCCATTTCTGGATTCTCATGACAAACGCACGCTGATTCAAGACTGCAGTCTTTTAGGTTATTTAAGAGCGAACTGGGCAGTGTTATGAATGGGTGTGTTTATCTGTTTGTAATATGTTGTTGCGTTTATGTGTTCCACTATGGTAGTTGAGCAGTACAGTAGTTTTGCCAATCCTTTATGTACGTGGAGAAGTGGTCATAACTAGACAAATCCCTGACATGCACAGTCAAACTGAACATTTTTTGTTTCGTTAATGGATTGCTTTTCTTGATTTTACTGCCGAAGGCTCGACGCTTTCAACCCCGGACCGTAGTCTTTCAGGCTATATCAGAACGTATTGACCAGTGTATGGATGCGTGTGTGTATCTTTGCGTGTAATGTGTTATTGTGTGTGTCCCACTGTGACAGTTTTGCACTACAAGCATTTCTGTACACGGAGAAGTGGTCAGACACGGAAACAAAGCTTCCTAAAATCAATCAAGCCCATACAGACAAGCCATGAAAGTTGATGTATCGAGAGATAGCACGAATTGATACAGGTCCCAGAGATGGAACTTCGGGAAGAGCCTGCACGCGGATATCATATACCATTCACCACATAGAAGTCGCTGAACAGACTCCGAACTGGTGTATCACTGTGCAGGAGGTATATGAAGAGATTGGAATGCACAAATGACGACACATGTGATTGTGGCGCAATACAACCCAGACAACCTGATGACCTACCCCAACCTTAAGGAAACATGCAATATGTGCGACGTGCTGGAGGCAAATGACAAGGCAATCCATAAGTAAGTACCCAGAAAAATCCTTCGACAGGCCCAGTCAAACTGAACAGGAAGCGATTGTGACGTTTCGAACACTTTGTCACAGACAGCAGTAATGGTTACGTAGTATCTTCACTGCCTATATAACACTGTTCTGCAGGTTATGTTATTTTCCGTTAACCATTTACATTGACACTGGCTGAAATACGAGGATAAGTAACACAACCGCTTTAATCTGGCATATTCTGTTCATTAAGAATTATTCAGGTTACGTTTTGGCTCACCCTTATTCGATTATGTCCCTTTACCTGAATCTCACATTTAGTGGGTATTTTCGCTTTTCTTATCGCCCTTGTTTTTGTTTCGGACATACCTTACAAGTTGTATCTAATGGCTTGTAGTCTTTCATCTCAAACGTTCATTATCTTTCAGCAAAATGTGATTATACTGATGATGCGAGTCACGTATTAAGGTTTCTCATGCGGTCCGCATTTCCCGTTTTGAAGATCCCTGAAGCTGTTCGTGTATTTTGTGGGCCGATAGCAGCGTGAACTAGGAAGTGCGGTTTGTTAAACACGGGGATTCAATTTGTAACAGACCATTACATTCCACTGGGACATTCCAAATCATGATGTCTGTATTAGGGATCAAAACTCGTAGCCAAAGTGCAGACATTTTTTCCAATATAAATTTGAATTTGAAACATGAAAGGTGAGAAAAATAAGGGGCGCCTACAAGGAAAACCAAATAAATAGATCTTGAAGCAGTGAGATGAAGAACGATTATTAATAAACGAAATCAGTCAATCAGTTCAGATTCTCAAAAGAAACATAAATGTCACTGAAACATGTCTTCTTCACGCCCCTTATCAATCCAGATGGAGTACAGGGTCACCACTACAGTTGACCGGGTTTAGAAGGCATGTGCAGAAGGACTACACGTTGTTTTGCAATGGTGGTTTCTGTAGCAATTAGTTTTACACGACGAGGTTGCTAGTCCCAAGCACAACTCTCGCCTTTTCCAACATGCACGGTAGTGCAGTTCTGCTATTCTTTAATTCCCAGTAAGGGGTCTTTCAGGATCTGAAAACTACTGGTGTGAAAGGTAGGCACACGTGCGAAAGGTAGGCACACGTGCGAAAGGTAGACAACTTTATCAGTGGGAGGATAATATCACGAGTTTGACAAGACATAGCATTCAGATTGCACCATTCATGCAAAGTTTAGGGACATTAGGAGATTAATTGTAGCCAACCTTTGACACACAGGTGGTAGCTAATCTGCAGAACGATATCCAGCAGCCGTAAATTCACATTGGGCAGACGATCAAAATGTACAGATCACAAGAACTGTTGAAGGATAACATCAATCTACGACGATGCAACTATAGCAAAATCAGGATACAACCTCAATAATGTGTCTACATGAATAGAACATACTCAGTTAGAAGCTTATTTGCATAACCAGACACGCACTAGATTGGAAACTCAATGGAAAGAGAAGATAGAGGAGGTAATGCGTTACTGTAGAAAACACTTGATAAGGAAGTCAAAGAAATGGCAGTTTCATGGGATAAACTCAAGAAGGTGGCCCAAAATATAAATAGACGGAAATCAACCGTTGCAATCCTACGTTTCAAAGCGAGCTAGACAGAATACATCCTTCAAGTGAACATGAAAATAATGAAAATATTAAATGACATATCTAGAACAGATTAGAACAAACATGAATGGTATTTGCAGCACAGACACGCGAAGCTTGGAATGACAAAGGATTGTGAACTTGCTAAACAGGAAATCGATAGCTCAATACAAATACAATGATCACTGTGTGGGGTGTTCTACATTGTCCAACGCCGGTGCGTGAGAAATTCAAAGTTGGGAGAAAACGTGTCAGATTTTCGCAACTTCTGTAAACGACATGTTACTGTCATGAACCAGAAAATCAATAGCTGAAACTAACGGTGACCTCAGCAGTAAGCGTCCTACATCTACTAAATTCAGCAGCTGAGAAATTCAAAATGAGAACAAAATATGGCACACCATGTCGAAGTAGTTCATTTTAGTGTCGCTACTTTTGTTTTGACCATTATTGCAGATATATAATTTTGAATGCCTGATTACCTCCCACTGTCTCTCCAAGTCACCCTGATCGCCTCAAACTGCTTCTCCAAGTCACCCTTATTGCCTCACACTGCTTCTCCAAGTCACCCTGCCCGGTTCACTTTGTCTCTTCACACAGGTCTAAGTAGCAGTAAGTCCAATGCAATGTCAGGTATGATAAACAAGAAATATTAAACATAGGAGCATGGAAGTGATAGTCAAACTGTATAATGCTTTAGTTAGACCTAGATTGGAGTAGTGTGTTAAGGTGTGGAGTCCTTATCGGAGAGAGGATATAAACATGCTCGAAAGGATACAAAGAAGAGCGTTACAACTGACAGTTGGATTCCAGAATTACAGTTATGAGGAATGACCGGCCTACATGTGTCTAGAAAGGAGAAGAATTCGAGGTGAACTAATACAGGAGGTGAACTAATACAGGAGGTGAACTAATACAGAAGGTGAACTAATACAGGAGGTGAACTAATACAGGAGGTGAACTAATACAGGAGGTGAACTAATACAGGAGGTGAACTAATACAGGTTTATAAGATCATTAAGGAAAAGGATCAATTAGACTGCAACAAGTTCTTATCAAAATACAGTCGCCCACAAGTCGCCCACAAGAATAAGAGGACACAGCCACAAATTAATTAAAGTAAGGTCCAGATTAGAAAGAAGGCATTTATTTTTAGTTAGAAAGTGGTGAATGCTTGGAAAGCATTGCCACGGAAATAGTGTAGGCAGTGCCAATTAATTCATTCAAGAATAGATCAGATGCACATATGTATTAATAGATCAAGTGAATGTAAAAGAAACTGGTTGTATACAGACTGCAGAAATGTTTATAATGACGTTAAGTTAAGTCAGCCTGATTGTTTCTTGTAAGGATCTCATTTCAAATGTTGTGATTATCCGTGCATGTGTCTTGGTCAGAGCTCATTTCAGACATTGGTAACAGATATGTGGTATGAATGTACGATTAAACATGTGTCTTTTCATCTCAGTTTTTAATGTAGTAGTATCTTATTACTGGTTGTAGCAGGTATGTCATGACATATACTTGTCGATTTCTTACTTTCATCGCCCTATCATTCTTCTGTCGCATGTGATAACTGAATTATCCAAATTCATGACGCGCCTGGCTTGGAATAAAAACTGACCAACAAGAAATATACGTGGCACACGGGAACAACAAGAAATCTACGTGGCACACCGAAACAACAAGAAATGTATGTGGCACACCAGAACAATAAGAAATTATGTGGCACACCTGAGCAACAAGAAATCTATATGGCACACATGAACAACAATAAATATATGTGGCACACCGGAACAAAAAGATATCGATATGGCACACTTGAACAACAAGAAATATATATGGCACACCGGAACAACAAGAAATCTATGTAGCACACCGGAACAACAAGAGATCGATATGGCACACCTGAACAACAAGAAATCTATGTGACACACCTGAACAACAAGAAATCTATGTGCCATGCATGAACAACAGGAAATCTATATGGCACACCGGATGCGACTAGTTTGCAAGTCTATTTGTTGTCGTCCCATCGCTTTGACTATTTATACATATTCTTGTTGGGTGTCCCGAAATAACCCCTTTAATCCAGAGTCGGCAAGAAGTCTCCCTAATTTGTTTTTGTTGACTCAATCCAACGCCTGCTCTAGGTGAACCGAGCTGTTCTGGATAGGATTTAGTAGATTGTTCGCAAATCTATTGGAATGCAAACAGAAGAGTATATTTTAACTGAACAAATATGGTGCTCAATTGAAAAGTTAACTTTATCGCTCCTCTTTCGTGGCATATAGTATGACGTCATTAAAAGTGTGACATAAATCCGGCAGTTTCCTGTAGATAGCCCCATGCCCATCCCTGCCTAATCGTCCCTTACGACTTGCTAAACAGGTTACAGGGTTGCAATTTTCAGCTCCCCCATTTGAGCTGTCACGAAAGTACACAGAAATCATCTACAAGTATCGATGAAGCCTCGCAGAACACCGAACAAACAAACAAAACACAAAATAAACATAATTTTTTATGAAAACAAAATATCCAGAACATTTTGATATATTCTGAATTGTTTGAAATCCATTTTTTCGCACGTCAAATAATTTATCTAAATTCCTGGAATACAAACGCAATTGTTACATATTATCATAAACGAAACTGTCATATATTATCATAAACGAAACTGTCATATATTATCATAAACGAAACTGTCATATATTATCATAAACGAAATTGTCAAATATTATCATAAACGAAATTGTCACAAATTATCATAAACGAAACTGTCATATATTATCATAAACGAAATTGTCAAATATTATCATGAACGAAGTTGTCACATATTATCATAAACGCAATTGTCACATATTATCATAAACGCAGTTGTCACGTATTATCATAAACGAAGTTGTCACATAATATCATAAACGCAGTTGTCACGAAATTGTTAAATATTATCATAAACGTAATTGTCACAAATTATCATAAATGAAACTGTCATATATTATCATAAACGAAATTGTCACATATTATCATAAACGCAATTGTCACATATCATAAACGCAGTTATCACATATTATCATAAACGAAGTTGTCACATATTATCATAAACGCAGTTGTCACGAAATTGTTATATATTATAATAAACGTAATTGGCACATGTTATCATAAATGAAATTGTCACATGTTATCATAAACGAAAAAGTCCCATATTATCATAAACGCAATTGTCACATATTATGAGATACGAAAAATATTGCCATTAACGAATATGATCAATGTATTTGATTATCTCTTTACTACACACGTTTGGTAATGTCACTGAGATATATTTAGAACGAGATAACTCAGATATTTATTTAAAAAATTATACGCCTATATGCTAGCTGGGCCGAAATGGAAGCAAATACTGTCAACACTGTAACCTACCAGACATGTTACAATAAGCGATTAAGGATGTTTGGGCATTGGGCCGACTTTCCCGTACTGTATGAACTGTAAACTACAAGGAGGAAAAGTTGGCGTTTACACTTAACATAAGAGAACATGAACGACTACATCATGCCGAATGTTAAAAAACACCTTTGCTGTTGTTGTATTGTTGTTGTTATTGCTGTTGTTGTTGCTGCTGCTGTTGTTCGACATACCTTTGCTGATTTGAGTTCTCTTGTCGACGTATTCTTGGTTCGGGTTATAGTAGTATTCTTGAGAAGGTGAAACAGCATTTTCCTCGCTGTAATTCAGAGCGAGGTTCATTGGTAAGCTCTCCACTATGAGATTACGAGGTTCCTTAGTATGCTCCCCACTGTGGGATTACGAGGTTCCTTAGTATGCTCCCCACTGTGGGATTACAAGGTTCCTTAGTAAGCTCACCAATATGGGATTACGAGGTTCCTTAGTAAGCTCACCACTGTGGGATAACGAGGTTTCTTAGTAAGCTCCCCACAGTGGGATTACGACGATTCTTAGTAAGCTCACCAATGTGGGATTACGAGGTTCCTTAGTATCCTCCCCACTGTGGGATTACGAGGATGCTTAGTAAGCTCCCCACTGTGGGATTACGAGGATCCTTAGTAAGCTCACTAATGTGGGATTACGAGGATCCTCAGTAAGCTCACCACTGTGAGATTACGAGGTTCCTTAGTAAGCTCCCCACTGTGGGATTACGAGGTTCCTTAGTAAGCTCCCCACTATGGGATTACGAGGTTCCTTGGTATGCTCCCCACTGTGGGATTACGAGGTTCCGTAGTAAGCTCCCCACTGTGGGATTACGAGGTTCCTTAGTAAGCTCACTAATGTGGGATTACGAGGTTCCTTAGTATGCTCTCCACTGTGGGATTACGAGGTTCCTTAGTAAGCTCACCAATGTGGGATTACGAGGTTCCTTAGTAAGCTCCCCACTATGGGATTACGAGGTTCCTTAGTAAGCTCACCAATGTGGGATTACGAGGTTCCTTAGTAAGCTTCCCACTATGGGATTACGAGGTTCCTTGGTATGCTCCCCACTGTGGGATTACGAGGTTCCTTAGTAAGCTCCCCACTATGAGATTACGAGGTTCCTTGGTATGCTCCCCACTTTGGGATTACGAGGTTCCTTAGTAAGCTCCCCACTGTGGGATTACGAGGTTCCTTAGTAAGCTCCCCACTGTGGGATTACGAGGTTCCTTAGTAGGCTCCTCACTGTGGGATTACGAGGTTTCTTAGTATGCTCCCCACTGTGGGTTTATCAGGATCCTTAGTAAGCTCACTAATGTGGGATTACGAGGATCCTTAGTAAGCTCACTCATGTGGGATTACGAGGATCCCCAGTAAGCTCACCACTGTAGGATTACGAGGATCCTCAGTAAGCTCCCCACTGTGGCATTACGAGGATCCCCAGTAAGGTCCCCACTGTGGGATTAAGAGGAGCCTCGGTAAGCTCACCACTGTGGGGATTAAAATGTCGATCTCCACTACGTCGGCCAAACTGATGTGACACAGCCTGTGCCAAGGAGCACGAACGAGGAAGTGAGGTGGGGGGGGGGTTAGGGGTCTTTATAAGCCTGTCTAATCTGACCTTGTTTACTCTTCGCTTCCATTAATAAAGTTAACATACCACTGCTGCCAAAGACGGATGTATCGGACCGAAAGATGCAAATATTGTAGTCAAGAGACACAACGCCATTCGTTCTCCGGATTACATCAGGCTAGGTCTAACGCCTTGTTCAGGGCTTGGTAGGTGGAGATTGAGAACGAACGCAGCAGAAAGAAGAAGAACAAAAATATAGCACTAGAGGACCGATTGTTAACATTTTAAATAGATATGATAAATTATTGTGCATTAATACGAAGTAGGTAATCAAACGCGGTTGCTTTTCATGTATCAAATATTTATTTTATACAAAAAACGATGCCTATTACCAGTTGAACAGAAGAGAGCAGGTCGTGGTCTTCAGATTTCGCACTTGCCATAATAGACTGAGGTACCACCTATTCAACAAATTGAAGATAGGTAGCACTGACGAATGCCCGTGTGGTACCGGGAAAATGACCGCTGAGCATTTGCTGCAAAACTGCCCGACATACGAGGATCAGAGAGAGCAGATGTGGCCATCACCAGTGGCAACACTAGACAAGCTCTATGGCAGTGTCGGCAGCCTCAGGATGACCGCTGCTTTTTTCTAAAAAATAAAGGTTGATGTCTGACTGCGTACGATGAAGAAGAAGAAGACATGTTTGTTTGTAGTATATGTTTGGTCACGTGGCCTACTGCATGGCCTACTGTGTTATAACTCGACAGTACAAGATAAATGAGCGCTCGACACCATGAAGTACGGCGTTTCGTTGATATCACAGAACTACTAACTAATCCCCATCTTCTTCGTCTTTTTCTTTTTCTTCTTCGTCTACTATTTCTACTTCAAATTCCTTTGTAAATAATGTATTCAGTCTTGCATTCCTGCAATCATGAGGATTACACGTTTCTAGAGCTCACCTTCAAACGTAGAAATCTAGTGAACACTGAGCAGGCAGTATACCTGAATCACAAGGTGTGCAAAAAAAAAGAGTTGCAAAGTTTTCTACCCCATGGGCTACGGTACGATAAATCCCGGGTTGTCAGATGATGTGGCATTCAACATTTCAAGATCTGCATCAGATTTTCTAGCATAATTTACCCCCTCACGAATATCCAGCGCTGTGCCTGGCTCCTAGATTTTTTTTACTGAGCTACTCAAAAACAAGACACAGGCCGGCGTCCATCGTAGACGATGATGGCAAAATTTATTTGCGAATGCTATTTTTAGTAAGGATTAACTGCGCTACTTTTTATCCTCACTCTCTCTCCTCGAGTGGCCCGACCCCAGTGGCAAGTCAAGGACAAGACGACTAGGGGGCGACTACGAGATACAGGTGACTCCACATCAAGCACCCGTGAAAAAGAGGCGGAATCGAGCCCACACCACCTGATCGTGAGGCCGACGGCTTAACCACTTCGCCACGGAATCCCCTTCTCTAGCTACTAGAGACTAAACTAATGTGTCACTTTTAGCTATAGGCGTTAGCAAAAGCACGCAATGTCTGTATACTTTTGGCACCGAGTAACTGGGAGTAGCAGCAGGTGAAGTTTTCATGCAAGACTCAAGAACATTTCTTCTAGCTACATGTTAGTTTTGAAGAAAGTATCTATTTGTACGAGTGTTTGGTGCAAAGTTACTTACCAGTGAACGTGGAACTTGTGAATATTCGGACAATCTTGGAGCTGAGAGGCGGCAAATTTTCTAAATTGCCAGATAAGACCTGCAGCAACTTCTCCTTGACCTCATATTCTTGATCGTCATGACTATCGCTGCTGTCATCAGCTTTCTCTTCAACGAAATGGTCAACGGGTTTGACCCCAACCTCATTTCCGTTCACTGCACGAGAACTTGTAGATTTATTATTGCCGGGGATGGGGTCAAGCTTTGCGCTGCGCAACCTTATGAGCTTCATTTTGTAGCCTGAATTTGCCTTCTCGTGAGCTTTGTTCCTGGCAGCTCTTGTTTGCTTTGAATTATCCAGTTTGGCTTGTGTATAGTTTCTGGATCAGTAAATAAGCTTCGTTAACACTAACTTAGGCGTTACAAGTCCGAATTGCACCAATTACTTCCCAAACCAGAACGCAATATCAGATATGCACTTACACTTTGTTAATCTCTGCGGTACTGCTACAAAACTATCCAAGTTAAATGTTCACTTCAGTACAACAAATGTCCATAGTCCTTTATCTGCAAGAAAAGATAAAGGACCACTGCGATTTGTCTGCCTCTCGAAAAAGGTGATCAAGTAGAGTTGTGCATGAGACTGGCAACTACATCATGTAAAGCAAAGTGTCAGAAAAATAATTTCAATAAGCCCATAACACGCTTTGAGCAGACTTCCTGCAAGTACAACTGTAGTGGTAGCCTGGAGTGCTGGAACAGAAAAAAAGAACATACGATATGATAATGTAACATTGAGCGTTCGAGTAACAGCACGAATAAAGATCTTACCTATCACGACAAAAGGGACAGGGTTTGTGTCCCAGTCGATATGTCCCCCACTCCACACAGCTGTCCATTGGTGCCCGACTCTGCTGAGTTATCGAAGGGAAGACATCATTGGTCAATCCATCTTATCCAATAAATAAACATCACTTCTTCTGCTTTTCATTTTGTTAAAATCCTGCTTGAAGGTGGATGTTGTTGTTGTTGCTGTTGTTGTTATTGCTTTGGGATCAAGATGCTGAGCAGCGCACGCATAAGCTGCAGTGGTCAGCGACCCATAGCTGACTGCTAGCATCAGGGCCACCGAACCATAGCTGCCAAGACCCTTCTACACCTCCACGCGGTGATCCTGGATAACAGGCTGCAGTAGGGCAGACTGGCTAAGGAGAAGGGATCGAAGAAGGAAAGCTAACCCGGTACTCAAAAAATGCTTGCTGAAGTCGGATGTGTTGGACCGAAAGGTCCAAATATCGCAGTCAAGCTGTAAACTACGACACAACGCATTCCGTTCTCTGGACTACATTCTGCTACTTAAGCCCTTTCATGGTTTGGTAGTGGGAGATTGAGAACGAACGAAGAAGAAGAAGAAGAAGTTATTGCTTTTGTTTGCTGTTGTTGTTGCTGTTGTTATTGTTATTACTTTTGTTGCTGTTGTTATTGTTATTGCTTTTGTTGAAAGCATGTAGTCAGAAAGTAAATACGTGTGTTAACGTGAACACCAAGTTGTGAGTAAATTTAGTAGTAATACATTAATCAATATCTACGCTCTTTGACTGACTGGAATGTTGTCTATGTACAGCAGACACACTTGTTGACAATGTTCAATAGTAGGCAGACACATTTGTTGACAATGTTCAATAGTAAACCTACAATACATAACACAGGTAGAAATTAACATCATGTAGAATATCATTGACAGAGAACGTTCATCTCATCACAGCCACCTTGCAACTCTCTCGATCTTCAACTTTCTCTCCTGCCTTCGACACGTATGCTCCGAACATCTTTGACGTCGTGTATCCATCTTCTTCTCTGTCTGCCCCTGCCTCATTTATCCAGGTACCATACTTTCAATTAAAGCGTTTTTTGTTTGTCCAAACTATTGTGGCGTTTAATGTTTCGGAAGCATTTTAGATAAAACATCCTTCTTCTTCTTTTTCTTCTGCGTTCGTTCTCAATCCCCCGATACCAAACATTGGACAGGGCTTTGCAAGTAGCAGGATTCAGTCCAGAGAACGGAATGCGTTGTGTCACTAGTTTACTGCTTGACTGCGATATTTGCACCTCTCGATCCGACACATCTGTCTTCGGAAGAAAAAAACATCCTGATCTTAATGACCCGTCCCTCAGCGAAGCTGCGGATTGAACTTCGTCTCCAGCGGACCCTGTCTTAGGTCATGGAAGTCCAGCAGGTGGTTAGCACTCCTCCAGAGGCGTCTCGGATGTTGTTGCGGACAGCAAGGAAGTCTGAACAACATATTGGAGTTCTTCACTGTGTTCTATTTTTGCGGACAGCAAGGAAGTCTGAACAACATATTGGAGTTCTTCCCTGTGGTCTATTTTTGCCTCAGGGTTACCAGATTGCTGTCATGCTCAATCGACCATCGTTTCATCGCAACATGTGACCTGCCTATCTATATTTTGTCTTGTCTGCATGGAATACCGTACCATTCACCAAGGATAACCATCGTATGTCAGAATTGTAGATTGTAGATACGTTGGTTGGGAAGAATGATTCCGACCAAGCGAGTCCTGGATCACTCTCAATTTCTTCTCCAGTGATTTTGTTAGTGTCTATGTCCCAGTACCACAGTACATCGCATGGAGCACAGGGGACTTGAAGCGACAGGCACGCAGGTTCTGGCTAGAAACACATGGCCTTTGAAAATTTAGAACTGCTTCGTCTCTGTTCATTACTGTGAACGGTTTTTCGTGCTTTTTTGTTTTTGGTCCTATGCGGGGTGAATTGTACTATGTTTTTCGCCTGACCATTCCGATCGTCCGACTTCAGCACATATAAAAAAAATAACATTTCATGTACTCAGATGTTTAAAGAACATAATATGGTTGTGGAGATAAGTCATCATCACAGACAAGATTCACGTCATTTGATGGATATGATGATAATTATGATGATAATTGTGATGATAATTATGATGATAATTATAAGGATGATTTATATTTCTGGCAATTTCTTGAGATTAAATTAGCTACATCATCCAAATTACCTGTTCTTGAAACCTGGATCACTGTATCTTCAACAAACAATTTCCCCCAAGTTGAAATACGATCGGTGATCTAGACCTCCATCTGATGTTTACATAGTGAAACTCGGCGCTCTTAAAACGGTACTGAACTTGAAGCTAGACCATGATCGTCAGTCACGCCATACCAGCCAATAACCTCAATGTCTGCTACATGTGATCGGTGTATCGACTTCTTAGTTCGCGCTGTAGCAGGGCCAAACAGTCTGTAATGTATGAGTATTTCTCGCAGAATTCTAATGTTTGTCTGCCAGAGCCTGGGCTGGGTGTTATTAAATGTGATGGGCCTCATGTCTTAGTAACTGACAGACTTAATTGTGATTTTCCCGTGTCTGTTTTTCATGCTAGTGTTTTGTAGATTCCTCCGTCGTTAAGACCTGCTCGATTGGTACAACAATCATATTCGTCATCATCTTTATGCGCCATGCCGACATGTATATACCAGCTTATATCTTCACTACTCATGTCTATAATGTTCCTGGCATAAACACAGATGGCGACAAAGAAAGAAAATTATATAGGCAGAACAAAACATCCTGGCAGGAAAACGGCCTCTGCAGAATTGAGAAGTTACACTTCGGATCGTTACTTTTAGCGCAGCGTATGTTATAACGATATACCAAGAGGACTATTCGTACATACAACTAACGAAAGTGTTGCATACAGCTAGCAAACGGTAGACAAGACTCGCATCAGGATCAGGTAGAACATACGGTTAAATCTAGTAACATAACAATACAAAAGATGCAACAAGCGAAACTATACCCTTCTTGTTGAAAAGATACGGTCAGCTTCTTTATCATTTAGCATGTCCTTTGCAGAAAGTCGCTAAACATGACATCCCGTCTGAAAGAAAGTCAATCGCCTGCCAAACCTTCAGCCTGTTCAAGAGATGCCAAAACATTCCTTGGCTTAAAAGCCGTAATATACTGTTATTATTTTATTCTACGTGATGGTTAAAAGACAATTAAATAAGATCTCTCTCTGTCTTTTCTCTCTCTCTTTCTCTCTCTGTCTCTAATTCTTTATCTCAGTATGTGCTTTCCTAGATTACCATAGTTAATGCGTCATGATATGTAGCATGATACACAATGCATCAGAGAGAGACAGACAGAAACAGAGAGAGAGAGAGAGAGAGAGTATCCCAATTTCCGAAATACTTTACACGTAGTCATGGTGGGACTCAATTCCCAATGCCAGCAGGCACGATACATAATTTGTTTACAGCGTAAAACTTTTCTTACAGAGGAGAGCCGATTTCTCTTAAATACAATACAAAACCAAAGTTGTACCGATATAAGCAGACTAAAACCACTGTCACTTTCCTCGTCTGTCGTAAAATGGGACTAAATATGGGCTTTCAATCTCGTCATGTAAAAATCATTGTTGCAAATGTGCAAGTGTAAATGGTTGGACACATCCTTCACTCAACGAGGCGATGGTAGGGTGCCAAATGGTTGGACACAGCCTTCACTCAACGAGGCGATGGTAGGGTGCCAAATGGTTGGACACAGCCTTCACTCAACGAGGCGATGGTAGGGTGCCAAATGGTTGGACACAGCCTTCACTCAACGAGGCGATGGTAGGGTGCCAAATGGTTGGACACAGCCTTCACTCAACGAGGCGATGGTAGGGTGCCAAATGGTTGGACACAGCCTTCACTCAACGAGGCGATGGTAGGGTGCCAAATGGTTGGACACAGCCTTCACTCAACGAGGCGATGGTAGGGTGCCAAATGGTTGGACACAGCCTTCACTCAACGAGGCGATGGTAGGGCGCCAAAACTCAGTGTGGGCGGACATATGCATCCCAATCTGCAGTGAAAGTCAGTGAAACGCCAATACGAAACACAAGTCAAAACCATTACAGACAAAAGATGTAACACAATTAGATGGTTTACATACGTCACAGTACCACCAGGGCCACACGACACACAACGTTGACCATGTAACCGGATTACAACAAACAAAGCTCATGTCACAAAGTATCACAATACACAATGGTGAAATGATCTACAACAGAATACAATATGGAGCTATCAACACTGTACATTGTCAGCAATATAAAACAGAACAACACAACGCCACACAAACTGATACAAACACAACAAATACAACTACAATACAAACCACCACAATTGTAAAGGGGGATGCAAAAGTATGTCCACTCGAAATTTGTAAGAATGTCGTAAAAACTTCGACTAAAAAGTAGTTGTTCATGTGGCTAGTAAGCTCATTATATTTGAAGAATTTCTACAGAAAAAATATTTGCAACAGCGCATGCAGTGATAGTATACGTGCTTCTTGTAACAGGACGACCTTCAGTACTCAAGTTATGCTTTGTCAGGAACGATAAGAAGACACGATACAATAAATGAATCGCAACAACACACAATACAAAGTGACGTGATTCTCTGCAAGGTTCAAAATTATGTCGTGGCCGGAAATGGACCCCAGGCTGAGCTTTATGTGCTAACTACATGCTCTAAACGTATGCTCAGCTCATAACCTCTGACCCGACGCTTGGAACTCATAACCTCTAGCCCAACGCATGCGCAACTCATTACCTCTAACCCAACGCATGTCAACTCATAACCTCCGACCTAACACAAGCGCAACTCATAACCTCTGACCCAACCTATGCGCAACGTACAATCTCTGACCCAACGCATGCACAACTCATACCCTCTGACCCAACGCATGCACAACTCATACCCTCTGACCCAACGCATGCACAACTCATACCCTCTGACCAAACGCATGCACAACTCTTACCCAGTGATCCAACTCATGCACAACTCATACCCTCTGACCCAACGCATGCACAACTCATACCCTCTGACCAAACGCATGCACAACTCTTACCCAGTGATCCAACTCATGCACAACTCATACCGTCTGACCCAACTCATGCACAACTCATACCCTCTGACCCAACGCATGCACAACTCATACCCAGTGATCCAACTCATCCACAACTCATACCCTCTGACCCAACGCATGCACAACTCATACCCTCTGACCCAACTCATGCACAACTCATACCCTCTGACCCAACGCATGCACAACTCATACCCAGTGATCCAACTCATGCACAACTCATACCCTCTGACCCAACGCATGCACAACTCATACCCTCTGACCCAACTCATGCACAACTCATACCCTCTGACCCAACGCATGCACAACTCATACCCAGTGATCCAACTCATGCACAACTCATACCCTCTGACCCAACGCATGCACAACTCATACCCTGTGATCCAACTCATGCACAACTTACAGTTTCTGTCCCAACTCAGGCGAAACTTACCATCTCTGACTCAACTAATATAACTCAAAGTGTCTGACATAATGCTCAGGGAACTCTCGAATCGAATATATTGGCAACTCATAGCCTGACAGCAAAAGTTCAGCTCCTTGCCGTCTCGGGGCGAAACTGTTCCTACTTACAAGCGAAGGTGTTATGTACGAGCCTTTGATATTCTATAACCAGATTGCTCTAGGTAGATGAGTCCAGAAAGTCATAGACCAGTGCTGTTCAAAACGCCGTCTGCTGGTCGCATGCTGCCCGCGAGACAATTTATGTTTCCGCCAGCGCTTTCACGATTTATGTAAAAACATACAAAGTTAGTGGTCCATTTGGTCAATTTCAGCATACCAAACTCGAACCACAATCCCTTCGGTGATGACGTTTGCACTGTGGTCACATAGATTCAGTTGTTGAGGGAAGATGCCGTTAGATGGAAATAATTGATCTGTCACATGACACGGTTCTTCGTAACCTATCAGCACATTTCTAAATGATGCAAACATTCTATTGACAATGTGTGGAAGCACTTATGTCTGTCTAGGTGGATTATCTGTTATGACCAACATCAAGTAAAACAAAAAGGAAACTCTAACCAATGAGCATTTAAAGAATGTCACGAGGAAGACGATTCCCGAGTGGTCTGCCAGTGTCTTTATGTATGACAAAAACAAGAATAGCACCACTGCCTCTCAGAGAGCATGTCGTAAGAGGCGACTGTCTGACATGGCATAACACCGGCAATGGCTATGTGGTTTGTTTAGAGCAGCATAGATGGCGCCTAACGGGCTGCGGTTCTACTTTGCGCGAGTGTTTGAGTCTATTAAGATGGACTCGCACATGGGTCAGCCACCCTTCGTAAACGCTTGTCCTAACGCAGCGAAGTATTAAGCTGCTTGAGCCTAGTCAGCTAAGCAGGAACCCCTTCTCCCGACTATATCCAACTCATACCAGATATGGAAACTGCACAGGGGCATATGACTCTGTAGAAGTACAGATCGACTAAGAACATGAGAGAGGCTGTTACTCAGAACCAGTCTCAAATTTATTGAACTGCCAATTCAATTCAAGGTCAAATATCTCCCTAACCACCTTCTTGATCATCGTCATCACCCATCTTAATGGAGAGCTTATGTACGCTTGTTTGTTGATGACATGTCTACATTTCTGGACGTATTTCATCCAAGAATAAGTCAACTTAATTAAAGCCACTAAACATTAATATCAGTAATCAAAGTTATAGTCTGTGTATTGGAAACATTAGTTTGAACCTCGGTTTCATCAAAACTTTTAAAGTGGCGTACGGTAAGAAAAAGGTAGGACATGACTGCTATAGATAGTCAAGAAGAAGGTAAGCTCTGACGCCAAACCACCTGTTGCCTTACAGGTAGGCTAGTAACAGTAACTTGGAGATAGTCAGCTCTAACTGAAATACTTGCTGAGAGTGAATGTGTCGAGCCGAATGGTGAAGATGTAACTATTTTACTGTAACATGCCACACAGCGTATGTTATGCTACACAAAAATAGGAGCTTACTAAAAAGATGGCGAAATCCTACATTCTTAACATGACATGATGCATACAATACAGAGCATTACCTTACATTACAGTTTAAGATGGTGCATATAATTTAGTGTATTACCCTACATTACAGTCTCTGATGACGCATAAAATTTAGTGCATTATATACACTACAACAAGAAATGGTGCACACAATTCAGTGCATTACAGGACAATATTGTTTATGGAATTTAGTGCACTACCCTACATTACAGTCCAAGATTATTCATACAATTCAGAGCATTGCAATATATTACAGTCCAGGATGGTGCATACAATTCAATGCATTACCTACATTACGGTCTTGCATGGTGCACACATTTCAGTGCTTTATTGTACAAATTAGGGCAGAATGGTGCGTACACTTTAGCGCATTACCCAACAATGCAATACAGATCTGAAATCTCCAGACCAATAACACCGATGGAAACCTATTTATATGACCCAGATTTTGTATTGAAAGTTAACTTGATCAACATGTAGGAACCATAACCGAGACAGAAAATGTCATAAACTGAGGAAATTTGAGCTCATTATTTGAGGTTAATGTAATATCAAGTGTTAGTTCATTGATTTGGATTGCAAATGGCGTGCGAGATTCATTTGATAGCTTTCTCATTTGCTATAGGTGTTAGTGGCGGGTCAATGACTGAGCTAGGATGTGGGGAATTGTGCGGCTATAAGCTGTCAAACTGTGGGGTAGAACAGTTCAATCTGAACATGAAGTGGGATCTGACTAGTTTAGTTTACATTACGGTAAATACGTTTTCTCTTCGTCTTCCTCTTATTGTCTGCTTTTTTTTTTATCAGCTGCCTATTTTTCAGCATATTTTCTTTGCGTCTTCTTCAGCATACTGAGAACGAGGTCTCATTTTGCAGGCTCAATTCTTCTATAGTTCTACCACTATTCTCCACTCCTACCCCTTCCAAACCGTCACCGCTCTCCACCACGCATTTTTGTCCATTATTATCGTTCTCTAAGGATGCGTTCTATCAGCAACTGACCTCACTCACCACAATGATCCCTAGTAATGAACACCTGATTCTACTGGAGGACTTCAATGTAAAGATGGGCGCCGATCACGACTCCTGGCCTATGTGCATGCGAAAGTTTGGTGTCGGAAAGATGAACGAAAACTTCAGCGGCTATTGGAGCTGTGCGCCTATCACGACCTGTGCACCACTAATAGCTTCTTCTAAACAAAGCCTCAACACAAAGTATCCTGGAGGCATCCTCGCTCCTGACATTAGCATCAGCTGGACCTGATCATCACTAGACGGTCTGAACTGAAACATGTTTTGCAAACCAGAACGCTTCACAGTGCAGACTGCGATACTGACCCCTCACTGGTCTGCTGCAAAATGAGACTCCAGACCAAGAAGATCCACCGCGCAAGACTTGTGGGTAAATGTCGCATAGAAACAGCAGGAACTGCTATTCCTGAAAGGGTGGAAGGATTCACAAAATCCCTCTCTGAATTAATGGAAAAAAAAGCGCACTATTGAAAGCGCTACAAAAAGGTGGGAACACTTCAGAGGGTCAATACACACCACAGCCTTGGCAGTCTTTGGAATGAAGACAACAAGCAGAAATGTCTGGTTTGAGGGTGGGTTCGCTCTCATTGCACTAGCCTTTAAAAAGCGCCGATCAACTCACTTGAAGTTTAAGATTTCTCCGAGCAGCACGAACTTGGATGCTTACAAATCTGCAAATAGCACAGTACAGAGACTGGCAAGGAAATGTGCAAATGACTACTGACTTCAACTCTGTAAGTCCATACAGTCGGCAGCGGATACTGGTAACATCAGGGCAATGTACGAGACCATAAAGAAAGCATTTGTACCAACAAAAAAGTAAACAGCGCCTCTGAAACCTGCGACAGGTCAGATTATTCTGGACAGGGATATACAAATGAAGAGATGGACCGAACACTTTTCAGCCTTGTACACCTGTAATACCTGGCGGACTCTGGTCTCGAGATGGGCCGAACACTATTCAGCCTTGTACACCTGTAATACCTGGCGGACTCTGGTCTCGAGATGGGCCGAACACTATTCAGTCTTGTACACCTGTAATAACGTAGTGACGGACTCTGGTCTCGAGATGGGCCGAACACTATTCAGTCTTGTACACCTGTAATAACGTAGTGGTGGACTCTGGTCTCGAGATGGGCCGAACACTATTCGGCCTTGTACACCTGTAATAACGTAGTGGTAGACTCTGCTCTCGAGATGGGCCAAACACTATTCAGTCTTGTTCACCTGTAATAACGTAGTGACGGACTCTGCTCTCAACGAAATTGAGATTCTGCAGGAGTGGCAGGAACTTGACGATAAACCGAGCATACAAGAGTTGGAAAAAGCTATCGAGGGCATGCCGACAGGAAAAGCAACGGGTAGAGATGGCGTTCCAGCAGAAATCAAATGGGGGGGGGGGGGGGGGACACACTTCTTAAATACATGTGCGAACATATCTGGCAGTGTTGAGATGAAGAGGCAATATCACAGGACATGAGAGATGCCAGCATGATCACCCTTTACAAGAAAAAGGGAAACAGAGGAGACCTCAAAAATTACAGGGGCATATCGCTCCTCAACACCGTGGGCAAAGTGTATGCTCGCATCATCCTGAGCTGGTTGCGAAAGCTGGCCGAAAAGGTGTATTCGGAATCTCAGTTTGGTTTTCGAGCAGAAAGGTCTACCGTTGATATGCTATTTTCAATGATAGAATTGCAAGAGAAATGCAGACAACAACACAGACCACTATTTCTTGCCTTCATCGACCTCACCAAGGCATTCGACCTGGTAAACAGAGAGGGTCTCTTCAAAGTATTATCTAAAGTTGGCGGCCAACCTAAACTGCTGAGCATGATTAGGTCTTTTCATGTGGGCATGAAAGGTACAGTGCTTCATGACGGTCAGGAATCTGAAGTCGGTCTTAGACTTCAACTGGGGAGTTAAACAAGGTTGTGTCCTGACTTCGACTCTTTTCCGCAGTTTCTTTGCCATCGTGCTTAGACACGAATTTGGAACAGACACAGAATGGGATTTTCTGCATACTAGGTCAGATGGGAGACTATTCAAGATCAGAGGGGAGACTATTCAATCTAACCAGACTGCTAGAAAAACGTAAGAGAAACGAGATTGTCATTCGGGATATGCTCTTAGCAGACGATGCTGCCCTGGTCTCCCACACCGAAGCCGAATTACAGATCCTCATTAATAGGTTGGCAAAATCCTGTAATCCTTTTGGACTCACCAAAAGACGAAAGTTATGGCTCTGGGTGCAGATCCATCAGGCATTGTCTTAAACGTTAAAAATCTGGAGGTAGTAAATCACTGTAACTTTCATCACACACAACCTTTCACTGGACGCAGAGCTGCATACCCAATTAGGAATGGACTCATCAGCACTTGCAAGACTCTCACAGAGAGCGTGGAATAACAACATGCTGACCATCTCCACAAAGGTTGCTGTGTACAGATCAGGTGGGATTAGTACCCTGCTCTACGGCAGCAAAACATGGACTCTGTATGCCTCACAAGAAAAAAAAGGCTACATGATTTTAATATGCGCTGCTTGAAATGCATACTTGGAATTTCATGGAGTGACAGAGTGACTAACAACGAGCTGTTGGACCGTGCAAAGATTGTCAGCTTAGTTGCGATCCTACGCCGGCGCCGCTTGCGGTGGTTTGGTCACATGTGCAGAATGGAGGATGGGCGAATACCAAAAGATATCATTTACATAGAGCTGACTAAGGACAAGCGTAAATAAGATAGACCTTTCCTCCGCTACAAAGATGTTTGCAAGCGTAACGTGAAGGCGTTGGAAATGAACACCTGCAACTGGGAGGAACTTGCTAAAGACAGACCTGGCTGGAGGCAAGCTCTGTGTGTTGGTCCGCAAGGCAGGGAAGACAGGATGTCTCAAGACGCAGACTACAAACGTTTGAGGCGAAAGTTAGGCCAACAACTGACTGTCAACTACCCAGCGTGAAGTCCATTGTCTCTGAAGACTGATCGGCTGCCAATCCAATCTTTCTCAAATCCAAGTGCCTCCAAACTGTCCTGATGATGTTCATCTCTATTCTGTCGCTGGAACGTTTTTTACTTCCTCTTTCAACTTGTATATTCTGTCTTGTTTCTGATAGCTTTCATTAACGTCACTTTTCTATCTATCTATCTATCTATCTATCTATCTATCTATCTATCTATCTATCTATCTATCTATCTATCTATCTATCTATCTATCTATCTATCTATCTATCTATCTATCTATCTATCTATCTATCTATATATCTGTCAATCTATCTATCTATCTATCTATGCTATCTGTCTGTCTGTCTGTCTATCTATCTATCTATCTATCTGTCTATCAAATCTATCTATCCTTTTATCTATCTATCTATGTATCTAGCTATCTATCTGTATGTCTGTCTGTCTATCTATCTATCTATCTATCTATCTATCTATCTATCTATCTATATATCTATCTATCTATCTATCTATATATCTATCTATCTATCTGTCTGTCTGTCTGTCTGTTTGTCTGCCTGTCTATCTATCTATCTGTCTTTATATCTGTCTATCTGTCAATCTATCTATTTATATATCTATCAATCTGTCTGTCTGTCTGTCTGTCTGTCAGTCTGCCAGTCTGTATGTCTATCTATCTTTCTACCAGTTAGCTAGGAATGATTTCTAGCAAGTAGCCACAAACTTTCATTGAAACAATAAAGGTGACAATTGCCAGGAGCTGGTAGAAACTCTGTTGCAGAGTTACGATAAACTAGTGTGCAACATGGCCTAGAAATGACACTTATAAAACTCGTATGTGAATTTCTTCCCTGCTAACTGCGGTTCTGTCAGTGACGAGCATGGGGAACGATTTCATCAGGACATTACTACCCTCGAAAAACAGCAAATAAGGGAAATGAAATACAGCAATGCTAGCAAACTACTGTTGGGCCCGTGTGAGAGTTGCTCCGGAAACGTGTTACAGGCGACATGCAAACAGGCTTCGTTGTGAATTATTTCAGCTGTGATCCTTGTTGGCATATGGTATATAATTATTATATAATTGTGTTTTATAGATATTTAGAAAACTAGAATTAATCTGGTGTTTTAATTACCATATTCGTTTTCAGCAGCATAAACAACATATAGATAACTTTATTTAATCTCAGATACACACACAGATGCAACAATGTATTGTCCAGTCTTATCTGTGTTTGTCATGTGTTTTTGATTCGAAAAGCAAATCTTATCTTAATCAGTTGGGCTGTCTTGCCACTGAAAAGCGTGGTGATGGTGACAGGCTTTTCGTATGTTATAGATCTATAGATGAGTTAGCACGTCATTGGCACGTGGTACGCCAGGCTGAAGATGTTCTCAATCACTGTATATAAGACCAAACCAGATATCGTTTGTACGACATTCGTGCAACCTGGCCAGACGGAGCCTGAACCTTATCTAGTGTTTTCCAGTACAATACTTAGACTGTCCAGCACGTGACATTAAGTTAGGTAGGTGTTGTTATTTCTTTGCTACATAGTCAATTGTTGTTCGGCAGGTAAATATAGAACATCAAATTTCGCGAGATAAATCAAGTTTGACCTACAATGAAACAACAGACACAAAGATAACAACTAAACGAAACGTGTAAATTCGAATAACAAAAAACTGGTCACCGCTTCTTTTTTTTTGCAACAAACCGGTATAATTTATAATTAATGCCATATTAAAGCGAGCAAAAACTCCATAACAAAGGAAATGTATATATATATATCAATGATCATATTGTAACGGACTTGCTTGAGATAAGAAATTGTGTGCGACATGCACGTCTCTCGTTACCATTTCTCTGGTTACTGTTGGCTAGATTATGAGGAAAACATCAACCAACACAAATGGAATTCAATGACATTTTGACTAAAGGACTTGCTGATCTGAACTTTACCAACGACTTCGCTTTTCTGTTCCATAACCGAAATCAGAATCAGGTGCTCAATACAATAAGAATACTCGAGGAAAGACCACATAAAACTGGAACCGAGAACACACAAAGAGACAAATAAAGCTTATGAGAATGAATTCAAGTAATGACAATCAGAATTGGCTAGAAGCACTTCTACAAGGTACGGAATCGTTCATAAATATTGCAGCAATATAAACGAAGAAGGAGGTATATATATAGAAGGCAAAATAAGAAAACAGAAGGTCAGAAGAGCTTTTCTTGCATTGGGGTACTTATTGAAATCATACGAAATTAAGTTGCAAAATAAAGAAAAGTCCGTTCTTTGCAAGGCCGTGACACATGAAAAACAACATAGATTGACGCTTGTGATGAACAGAGAGATTGAAATGGCATGACAAGGTTACTGATCTGGAGATTCCATGGTCTAAAGGTTGGGAGGTCGGTTTACTAAGGCTACTGATGTGGAGATTCCATGGTCTAAAGGTTGGGAGATCGGTTTACTAAGGCTACTGATCTGGAGATTCCATGGTCTAGGGGTTGGGAGATCGGTTTACTAAGGCTACTGATGTGGAGATTCCATGGTCTAAAGGTTGGGAGATCGGTTTACTAAGGCTACTGATGTTGTGATTCCATGGTCGAAGGGTTGGGAGATCGGTTTACTAAGGCTACTGATGTTGTGATTCCATAGTTTAAGGGTTGGGAGATCGGTTTACTTTGACTACTGATATTGAGATTTCATGGTCTAGGGTTTGGGAGATCGGTTTACCATCTCAATGTACCTTGTTCCAATCACGTCATGCTCAGTGTAACAGACCGGACATATCGGAGCTTTTTTTATGATATGACCTCTTATTCCGGTCCACTCAGCTGTAAAAGAGTACCTGGTAAAGTCAGGAGAAAAATTCTGAGCAGCCGCTTGAGCTACGAAGTTCATGCCCTGTTGTCGGCCCTTTAGCAATGATAGGGGCTGGGCTTATTGAGGGGGGAAGGGGCGTAAGGGGGGGGGGAGCGGGCAATTCAATGAAGTCGTTTCTAAAAACCATTTTCCATATTCTGATAGGGAACTGTTGGAACAAACTAGGTATATCAGTAGAACATGACATGAAGAGAAGGTGCTGGTATTGGATAGGACAGGTATACGAGGAACCAACTGATAACGTTACAAGACCGTCTCTTTTCTGGAATCCCCAGGACAAGAGAAGAAGAGACAGACCAAACCAAAAATTGAGAAGAGAACACGAGACAAACATAAAAGAAACCAGGAAGACGTGAACAAACCTATAAAAAATGTCCCAGAACAGAAGGTCTTGATGTGTATTTGGGGAAGACCCGTGCTACATAGGGAGCTGAACGTTATCTATTGATTGATATCGTATTGAAACATGCACAAATAGCATGTTAAATATTTAGCTCAGTTCAAATATTATCTCTACATCAAAGGACGGCTATAAAGGATCTCCAAGGTCCTCTGTTTCTTGCCTTGATTGTGAAATCTGCCAGACGTTTCATTGTCCATATTTTCATGTCATTTTCCGACAAATGATAGCGTTGCTTATCTATGGTAGTTGATGTCATCGACTTAACTGGAGAACTCTCGTTTCGTCCATTATTCCTTTTTGACTCGAATGAAAATATGTTGGAATTTCAAAGCAGCGAGCCGTAAACAAAGAATGTTTGCACATGACAACAATCACATGACATGTATGTATGTATCTGCACTCGAGTAACATACATAACGAAAAACAAAAAAGAAAGTGAAGTAACGAGCAGCCCGTAAATCGAACACCGGACCACCAGATGACGTATGCGTCTTGCCACAAGAGAGAAATAAGTTCGTCATTCAATACCTGTGACTACGGAATGTAGTATGAGTTCGATCTAGATAAATTGATAGACTCAATTACTTGCTAATCTTCCCATAATCAAGTATAGACCAAATATTATTGGATAAGTGAATACCGCACTTCCCTCACGTATCCGGCATCTATTAGTTTTGCCTCTGCTCCATGCATTATGTCAAGATAACAATATATCACTAGTCTCAGAGATCAAAGTATCCAACTTTCTTAATCCGTCCAATATTATGACATTTCGGGTTCCAGTTATTAGGTTCATCCTTCCAGTATTAGGAGACCTTTGTCATAGAGTTTCATTTCCACAGAATTTTGGAAGCATTCTTCATTATAGACTCCCTTACTCACTAGAGGAGTTAGCTCCTCCCTAATATGTTCAGTACCACAGGGAGTAGGAAGCATCTGCACAACTGTACCACTGCGGGAGAGTCATAATTTTTGCGAGCTCTCTCATGTAGCATGTTCTTTGTAGAACGTCGCTCCCATCACAGTCTGTCTGAAAGAAACTCGTTCTCTTGCCAAAACTCCAGCTTCCGCCACTGTCATACCCAGGCATTCCTGAATATCTTGGTGCCATCGTCTTCTTGGTCTACCCCTTCCTCTTTTGCCTGGCACCATACCTTCCATCACCGTCCTCTCAAGACCGTTGTGTCTCTTGATGTGACCAAAGTATTTGCATTTTCTAGCCAAAATGGAATTGATAAACCAGTTCTCCTCTATGCTCAACTCTTGCCGAATGTCTACATTTGTTCTTTTCTCTGTCCAGGGTATTCTGAGGATCTTACTGTAACATTTTGCTAGCAGTATTGTAATTCCTTGCTAGCAGTTTTGAATTTCCTTGCTAGCAGTATTGTATTTCCTTGCTAACAGTATTGTATTTCCTTGCTAACAGTATTGTATTTCCTTCCTAACAGTATTGTATTTCCTTCCTAACAGTATTGTATTTCCTTGCTAGCAGTATTGTATTTCCTTGGTAGCAGTATTGTATTTCCTTGCTAGCAGTATTATATTTCCTTCCTAGCAGTATTGTATATCCTTGCTAGCAGTATTGTATTTCCTACGACCTTACGATTTTAAGTTTAACGAATTCACAGTAGCAAACGTAGTTTTTGCATAAAGCCGTTTATAAATAAATATATATATATATATATAATTTTCCATATGCACATAATGGTGTTCATCAAACCTTAGATTTTACAGTATTACACTAAATGGTGGCGACGTTTTCCAAAGGTGTATCCGTACTACACGTGGTAACATTCAAATGGGACATGGGGAACTTGACTCCATGAGTATATGTCAAGTTAAATGTTCTTTGACTATCAAATCGTGTTACGGTTTGTTTTAGGCATAGGTCCTGAGCGAGACTGTGATCGTGAGATCTTCACATGACTCAAGATAATCACAAAAGATTCGTTGTGAAAGCTGAACAATAAAGTACCAATTGTTGCTGTTGACAGTTGTTTTCCCAACAAAAAAAAGTAGAACCACTCTATCGTTTCTTACCGCTGAAAAACATAGCAGTGTTTGTAGGTGCGAATATGACTGAGATGATCCACTTGGATATTTCAGAACCTTGGATAGTACGGCCATTGAATTGTCACTATTGTAGTCTTCATCAGCTGATGTACTTACTTGGGACGCAGTTTACAAATTTGTATTCATAAAGATGTTGTTATTCATATATTGTGAGGCAATTGGTGGAGGTGATGACTCCAAAAGATTTACTACTGTTAAGGACTGGATAAAAATGTCACCTACCTCGTTGCCTAAACGCTTCTTCTGTTTGAAGCACATGTTCTTCACGTGTATTCCAATACTCAATATTTTTAGAGAGAGCATCAAGTGTCAAATTTTTCACAACAGTTTGAAAGCCTTGTTCGGTGCGGTAACTTGACCTTGACTGCAGCCCACACAAGTTCTACTGGATTGACGTGTGAATGGAACGGTGGTAGTCGAAGTGAAGTGTGGCCATGCTCTGCAATTATCTTGTCAATCAAAAACATCTATGTCTTCCCAGTCCACCCCACACCTGCAATAACTCTGGTTTTAAATTGTTGGGATAAAAAAGGCATATTTTCTTTTGCAAGCCAATTCATTATTATTTGTTTTGTGCTTGATGAAGTTGGAATTTTGTTTTCCTGCGCTACAACATTATGATAGGATGCATTGTCTTCCTGCGTTACAACATTATGATAGGATGCATTGTCTTCCTGCGTTACAACATTATGATAGGATGCATTGTCTTCCTGCGTTACAACATTATGATTGGATGCATTGTCTTCCTGCTCTACAACATTATGATTGGATACATTGTCTTCCTGTTCTACAACATTATGATTGGATACATTGTCTTCCTGCTCTACAACATTATGACAGGATGCATTGTCCATAACAAGACTTGGTGGCCTATCCAGAGTGGGAAGAAGTATGTTCCCCTACCAATTTCTGAAAATATCTTCATTCATTTCAGCGTGGTAGTCCCTATCGTCAGTGAATTGTCCTTCAAAAAGAAGTTCTGCACCACTTATAAGACGATTTTCTTTTCTGTGTAAATGAGCTATTACAATGCGTTGACCCTTGCTACTTCGAATTTCCCTTCTCTAGTTCCGTCCAGTGATTGCCATTCTTTCACATATGTATGGTGAGCATTTACTTACGAATCGTCCACATATAGTATGTTGTAGTCTTCCATCCTGCGCTCAAAAATCGGACTAAGGTATTTGCATCGTGAGGCAATCGTGCTGTTTTTCACAAACTATGTTCCTGCCACTAACAGATTTCCGAAACGTGAAATCGATGCACCTAACAACTCTTCATAACTCTTCTGTTTTTGAAATGCCAATATCGCAATGACTTTGCAGCTGTACCTTTAGTTTACGAAGTGCATGAAGTTCATTTTTCCTGAACATATTCACAATCTCACGTTCAATAACATCTTTATAGAGATCATCAGTGTACCTTTTCCTACCTTGTTTTACTGTGTTATTTATATATTTTAAGTCACGTTTTATCCAACAGGAAAAATTTAGTATATATCTATGCCTAGCGCATGTTGTATTCTCTTCCTAGGATCTTGTATGTCGTGGTATAAAAGTCCCTTTCTTTCTTCTATGCAGAAGTAACTATACAACAGTACAGTTACCTTCTGCATCGTCATGAATTTAAACTCAATACTAACTTGACAAGAAAGAAGTAGCTCGTTCACCCTCTCCTAATGAAAAACAAATAATGTTTAGATACACCACATACATGGGTGCAAACGAAGTGTGAACGACTCGCTTCATATGATTTTCTAACACTGGGGACTAACACTGTAATGTAGTCTCAACGGTAGACGATTCTCAAACACATCACTTTGAACAGCCACGCAGAAGACCCTGTTGAATGTCAAGTAATCTACTTGTTTGGAATGCTCTAGAAGCAACGTTCCATAACAATAATGTATCCATTGATGAGGATGGCAAAGTCTCATACTACATCCATGAGACTTTGCGTGTGTTTGTGTCGGATCATGCTAATACAAGCACGGCAACTTCTATGAAATTACTGGCAATCATGGTCTACAGCTGATATTTGTATTCCCTCTGCTCTTGGCTTTCTGATCATGGATCTGTCCTGGACTACTAGCATTCGAAGGCCCTCGTTGAATGTTGACCTTTTGTAACTGTACTTTTTCAGGTTGAACGATTTGGGGATGGATTTTCCCAGGTATGAATGACTAAATGACAGCACTTATTTGACTACTTCCTGCTGCCATTGAAACTTCTTTTTGGACGCCCATACAACAGCCTCACTGGGAACGTTTTGCTTGACATTCGAGCAAGATGGCTAGCCCATCACAGTTGAGTTTTATGTAAAAGTTCATAATGACGGACAGGCATGCTTGCTCTGGAAAGTCGCTCATTTGTAAAAGTGACGTGAAATTGATTTGACCTTCTGGTGTCTTACAAGTAGACAGTCCAGCTCTAGCATGTGTAGACCACGAAGCTGAATCCTCACCTTCCCACGCCGCTAAGCGCGTTCTACCAAAAGCTGTTCTGGCCTTTCCTATTTTATTTTATCAACAAGAATCACAGATCTCGACAGCGTGTTTTAAAAATACAAATTTGTCCTCCGTTTTAAATGCTGTCCCTTCACTCTATCCACTGGCTGTTTATACGTCTGGCTGGTTGGTATATGACCTCCGTTTTATATACGATAAAGGGTCAAGCTAATGTTGTTATATGCAGCAGTGAACGGGTCCAGCTTTTCTGGCAATTCTGATCTGAACCACCGCCAAGAGCTTGTCCCATCCATTACCATTTGTAGTAATAATAAAAACAATAACTTGTTTTCTCGGGAATCAGCAGGAAAAGTCTTTGAAGTAATTATGTTTCTGAAGATAAAAAACCCACAGAAAGTGGACAGAGCTGTTGGAATGATAAAACGATGATCCCTTTATCTCTCAATAACATGTTACACAAATACATATATTACAAGAGTGTTGCATACCAAAGAACACGTTCTATCTCTTTGCTTGAGTCTCTAGTTAGAACCAACCCTCACAAAATATGATGCGTTTTTCAAATTCGAAAAAATAATGTTCTGACACCACATACCAAGGGGTTGCACAAATCATACCATGGAATGTAAAAAAGGCCTCAAGTTGATTTCAATAAAAATCGGACTTTTCGCCAACAAAGAAACACTACTGTCTGAAATATGCATTCAGCGCAAATGCAATGTACTAATGGTCCAAGAATCCCATTGCGCAATCGCTGACGGAAAACCAAAAATAGACAGAATGACTCTTGTTACGTAGATACCACGTAAGCATATGGGAGCGCCATTTGTCTCTCACCAAACCTATATAAGCTCAGTGGGCCAAACCTCCAGATGAAACACAGAGATCCTCACTATCCAAACCCAACCATGTACAGTGACATCAGTATATAAGCCACCGAATGACAACTTTGTTTTCGAAGACCCTGACAACTTCAGATCACAAAGCAACACAATAGTCATGGGAGACTTCAACTGTCACATCACTGGATGGGGCTACAAGGAATCAGAGGTAAATGGAGAAGATCTGGAGAACTGGGCAGAGCAGAATGGACTGCAGCTCTTACTCGACCAAAAATTGCCACCATCTTTTAATAGCTGCAAATGGGGAAAAGGTTACAATCCTGACTACATATTTGTTAGGGACAAGATAATACACCAAGTGGCTAAATCTGTAGAGGAGCCCATACCATAGACGCAACACATGCCCATATCATGCACCGTAACAGCAATTGTCAAGCCGGAAGATGTAACATTTAAAGGACGTTTCAACTTTCAACAAGCCAAATGGGGTCCACTCGCCTATGACCGAGACAAAGCGATGCATAGATTAGAACCAACCCCCGAAAAATATGAGGCCATTGTCAAACTCGAAAAAATAATGTCTAGACACCGCATACCAAGGGGTTGCAGAACTCAGTATATTCCAGGCCTTCGCAATGAATTTAAGGCGCTATACAAGCATTACCAAGCCCTTTTTGAAAGTGACCCTCTCTTTGATGAAACCATCCAGACAGGAAAATCTACTACATGCCATATCAGAGTCAAAAACATAAAAATTGCGCCACTTTGGGAGATTTTGATATGAAACAAAACAGTAGATACGCCTGGAAACGTATTGAAAATTTAAGTAATGATTTAGAGAGCACCTCAGTATGCATAACACAGGTCAGCCCCAATCAAATAGCCCACCAATTACTACTGAGCGGGAAAACCACTCAAAAAACAGAGCAAACCGGTATCCAGCGAGAATGTAAACAGGAGAATAACATATTGACGATACCTTTCCCCTTGCAGGAACTAAATGATGCAATTCATCAAATGAAAAAAAAAACAACAAAGCAGCTGGCCCAGATGACTTGAGGACAGAGTAAATTAACAACTTTAGACCAGAAACCATCTCATGGCTGCTGAAGATTTTCAACACATACATCGGTTCTATGTAAATTCAAAATAATCTGGAGAAAATCCTATGTGGCTGCTCTGCTAAAGCCAGGAAAAACCCAATCAGAACCTAAGAACTTCCAACCGGCTTACCTTCTGTGCCAACTGTATAAAGGATTTGAAAGAATGATTCTGAACCGTATCGACCCCCCCCCCCCCCCCACCCTCTTTCCACCCCCACCTCACTCCAACCCATAGACAGGAAACTCATCCAGGAGCAAGCAGGCTTCAGGCCTGGAAGATCATGTTGAGGCCAGATCCTTATCATGGCCCAACTGATCCAGGAGCAAGCAGGCTTCAGGTCTGGAAGATCATGTTGAGGCCAGATTCTTATCCTGGCACAACTGATCCAGGACCAAGCAGGTTTCAGGCCTGGAAGATCATGTTGAGGCTAGCTTCTTATCCTGGCACAACTGATCCAGGACTAAGCAGGTTTCAGGCCTGGAAGATCATCTTGAGGCCAGATTCTTATCCTGGCACAACTGATCGAGGACGGGTACGAACGTAAATAGATCACAGGAGTAACTTTTATTGACTTAATCGCGGCGTATGACACCCTAAACCATCAGAAGTTGTTTGCTAAGCTATACTCTATGCCAAAGGACTGGCGTCTTACAAACCTCATTAAATGTATCATGCAGAATAGGCGATTCTTCGTCACTTGGCGGAAGAGGGGGGGGGGTAAAAGAAGTTGATGGCGGAACCCAAAAATGAGCTGGCACAAGGAAATGTCCTGGCACCTATGCTGTATAATATACACCAACGATCAAGCTATAGATACAGAGGTGACAAAATTCGTATATGCCGATGATACAGCAGTAGTTGCACAGGGAAAGGGCTTCGAAGAAGTTGAACAGAAACTGAGAAACGTCCTTGATGCCCTTGCTCTATATTACCAAAATAATTACCTCAAATCAAACCCCAGCAAAACTCAAGTATGTGTATACCATCTCAGAAATAGAGAAGCAAACAGAAAGTTGCAAATCAAATGGCGAGGACAGGATCTAGAACACAGCACGCCCGCCCCCCCCCCCCCCCCCTAAAAACCTGAAAAGATGGGGATACATGTATTATGAAACATGCGAATTTGGAGCAAAACAAGTCCAGGACCATCTGATGATCTGCCCAAACCTCCCGTAGACTTGTAGCATGGGTGACCTGTTGAGTGCCAGTGACAGAGCAAACCACGTAACTGAATAAGGAAAGAATGAAGTGTAACGAAGTGCCTAGGACAGGGGAAGTAAGTATGCAGAGAAAACAATGCTGGAAGGAAAGGTGCCAGAAGTAAACTGCTAAATGGGGCAAGATAGATGGAGATGATAGACAGGGAAGAGTCTGGCATGTTGCACCATCAAGGCAAGATGCAGAAGATACACATTGCAACCGACTTTTATTGTGAGTTCGTTACACTCACAACATTATTAGTTCTCTGAGGAAGGCGTGACTAGTTCCATAGAAATGTGGTTCTTGCGTATCTCTTCTCTGCTAATGTGTTTTTATTGTACCTAATTAACGGTTTTTATAGCAGATAATCTTTATCTGAAATTGAAAAAGAAGTTATTGGACACAGCACGTCATCAGCGTTGGTTTGTGGTTATCTCAGGCGCCATGGTCCGATTTTAGTAAATCCGTCCAAAACAGCTTCAAAAACAGTTAAACACACAGACGGACACACAGACAAACTCACAGACAAACACACAGACAAGCACACAGACGAGCACACAGACAAACACACAGCCAAACACACAAACAAACAATTAGACAAACACACAGACAAGTTTACAGACGAGCACACAAACAAACACACCGACAGACACACAGACAAACCCACAGACAAACCTACAGACAAACATGCAGACAAACACACAAATAAACACACAGTCAAACGTACAGAAAACACACAGTCAAACATACAAACATACAAACATATAAACAAACACACAGTCAAACGTACAGACAAACACACAGTTAAACATACAGACAAATACACAGACAGACACACAGTCAAACTACAAACACACATAAATAAACGGATTGACAGACATGCGGATACATAGTGATAGAAGAAAAGAAAATATAATCAACAAGTAACACAATGGCACATGTAGTTTCAAATCTCAGCAGCTGGGGCAATTCATATCTCTACGGGGGAGGGGGAGGGTGGGTGGGTGGTTGGTCTAGGTGGGCGGGGCAGAACGGGTGATATCATTTGTAATGTTGTTCTCGTCATAATGTATCATACAATGATACCCAGTTCAATTCAAATTGAATAATTCTTCGATTTACAGCATTATTATTCAGATTTATTTAAATTGCTCAGAACACGCCGTACAATCTCTTGACGGTCTGTCTAAGTTAACATCATCATCATCATTGTCTTTATCATCATCATCATCATCATTGTCTTTATCATCATCATCATCATCATCACATCATCATTTTTAATCCACTTGTGTCGATAGACGGCTTAGGGAGGTGTACGTTTTTTGTCGTGTGCCAGCTTTGTCGCCGATGTTGTTGTCATTCTGTGTTTCTTAATTGTCTCACTGACACAGTCTATCCATCGTTTTCGTGGCCTGCCTCTTGTTTTGCAACCCTGATGTCTGGTTTTATAGATACGGGCAGCTGGTAACTTTGGTTGCATGCTTGTCAGGTGTCTGAACCATTTCATTCTCTGCCTTTCCATGCACGGTGTTGCACCCACCTTCTGTCTGGTTATTTCATTTTAATCTGTCCAGTCTTGTGAAACCAACAGCCGTTCTCAAACAACTTATTTCGCATACCATGATTTTTTTTCCTTGTGCCTTGGTGAGAGTCCATGTCTGACACTGGTAGTAGAGAGTTGGTATAAAAATATGATTTTTCACCTGTCTCTTTGTCTTCATTGGAATGTGTTTGTGCCTTAATAATGGTGAGATGGGAAACAGTTTTAGCTTTCTGTGTTATTGATTCTACCTCTCTATCTAGCCTTCCATCTTGTGTGAACACGCTGCCCAATTATTTAAATTCACTGACTTGTTTGTTCTGTGCTTTTCATCTATATATTTAGTGTTTTCTCTATTCTGCTTATTTTAATTGTCTCTGTCTTTTCTGTACTAATCTTCATATTATATCTATTGCAGACTATGTCAAAGGCATTAAAATGTTTTTGGAGGTTTTGTTAATCTGTGTGGTAAACGCTAGGTTTAGCTGTTAATTATCAAAGATATCCTGGTCACTCTGACCAAATTTGATGTGTGACAGAGTAAGGCTTTTAGGTTGAGTATTTTCTTATCTTTAGAGTTACAACATATATCTACACCAAGAAACGACTTCACATAGTAAAACACAGTAAACACTATCTTGACCATAAAACCAAACAATTTTATTTATTACAAGAATAATCGTTGTACAAAATCAACCAAAAAAAACAAAGAACTTCTAAACGAAATATTCATAATTTATATATTTAAATACAACAGAAAATATAAACACTAGTTGTTGATATCCTTTCTGTAACTACCCACAAATCCAGATCCTATGTCTAAACCTGCAACAATAAAACTTCACAACCTCAATAACTATTCTAGCTACAACTTAATTTCTTTCTTCTGCACCCTCAACACACAATCACAAACTGGTCCTCGCGATTGGATTACATACTCATTCGATCTGGGCATTCAAATATAATCAGATCACTATCAATGTGTCCATCATAAACACATATTGAGCGTGACTGGCTATACTCGAGGTGTATGATGGTGCAGTCACACTGCAAACTCTCAAACTTCCAGACTCACTCTCAGCCTTCCTCCCAGTCTGTCTCTTGAGTTTATCCTTGCAGAGTATTTTATAGTCTCAAGCAACAACATGGATGTCCAATGGTCTTCTTTGGGTTGTCTGATTTAGCATCACTTCAATTTGGAACTACCCTCATCTAATATGTTATTAGTTGTCTGTCCACGAGTCACTGTCATTCTAAATGTGGTAGCCTGTCGTGCAAGTATCATACTGGTAACAGCCCCCATTCTTGTCAAATCTGACCGCCAGAGTGGGCAGCTCCGAACACCCACCCCTGTACCAGACAAAGTCTTCCACCTAATGTGTTCCTAACCCCTCGTTTCATTTTTCGACCTAGTACAAATGGTGATTGACCCTGGCGTGACCTGCGTTCGTCCAATGCATTCAGGAAACCTTTGTTTCTTAGAGTCTCCAGCCCAATCGCCCCTGCCCTAAACGCCCATGATCCATCTGGAACTGTCGCATCTGTTTAAGTTAGTTCCATAAAGTAAGTCTATAGTTACCTTGTAAATAGATCAGGGGGAACGATAGCTCAGACAAGTTTTTTCTAACACTTAGATAACATGTACCGTATATTCAACAACAGAAAATAAGAGGCAGTATAGACATGGCCAACTGTAATAGACTAAACTACAGATAGCCATGGCCCAACCCGTCCAGGTAACGAACGTGTTTCCTTTCAAGAAAGTAACGAGAAAAGTGCTGTTATTGGTATATCCTTTTTAATTCTTGACTTGCAACCATGAAGTAGGAAACTCTATGTAGATCATTGCAACAGGAAGTAATCTGATCAGCAGAAGTATTCCATTCCAGTACGTGTTTCGACATCTTTATCTTCTTGACACTCCAAGACTTGAGTCATGACGCCTACGTTTTATCCTTATGTTGGACCCACTTCAGTCATGACTACTAAGTTGTATCCTCATGTTTGACCCACTTGAGTCATTACTTATAAGTTGTATCCTCATGTTGGACCCACTTGAGTTATGACTCCTAAGTTGTACCCTCATGTTGGCTCCACTTGAGTCATCACTCCCAAGTGTCATCCTGTTGCCTGTTTGTTGCCGTAGTTGTTGTTTATTCTTCTCAAACAAGAGGATTTAAGGTTCATCCACTTTTGTTTTGGTCGTCAAGCTTGGTAATTCGTTGCTTTATCTTGATATACTCTAATTCAGTAATGTTTATTTCTTATGCAGGAGGTCGTACATTCATCTGATAATGACGATGAGTTGTAGAAGCTTCAAAATGCCTTGCAAATTAACTTTGCTCTCTTGTTGCTTAGCCTTTTCGATGTTTGTATTATCATTTGTTGCTTGGAATTCGCGGATAATAATATCCATCATTTTCATGTTTGATGCTTTTGACTACGATCGAATTTCACCATTGTTAAATCCTGGTCAGAGCGTAATTGGTCTTTCCTTCAATTTCGGAGTGTCAAAGGCAGTCCCCACCGAGGTGCTCACTGTTTCCTTTCTGACAGACTTTACCGTGGGTTGTATGGTCAGGACCATTTCATCTGACGAATCTTGCAACATCATTGCTAACACAGCGTTCCGCTTTGCGTTCTTCTACTGACTGGGAAGGCAGTGAAAATGTGGATTGCCTGCAGTATAGTGCTACTGGTGGGTCTTCTAACAATTTTCTTGTAAACGTTAAAATTTTCCTCTACGATTTCCGTTGTACTCACGCCTATTTCAAATATAAGCAGTGGCCATAGTATTTTTTGGATCGACATTATCTGGAGACACAATATTTAGAACTTCCCAATTTGGTTAATCCGATCTTTGATCACTTAAATGAACTTATCTTTGCTGATGACCAAGCAATAATAACAAGGTAAGAAAAACAACCGCAGGAACATATCAACAATCTTAATGAGGCAGGAAAGGATTACGGTATGAAAATCAACATAGAAAAAACCGAAGTTATGACGATTGCAAGAAAATAAACAAAAACCGAAAATATTTACACAAAACCAACAATTAAAATAGGTGAACAATTTCACGTACCTAGGTAACATATTCTCAGCGGATGGTAAAGGAGACACTGAAATCCAGCACAGATGTAATAAAGCAAGTCAAATTAATGGACATATGTCCCCGATATTCCAATGGATACTAAAAGAACGCTATACAATACGATATTTCTACCCGAATGGTGATATCAGTTCCAAAATTGGATATTGACAAGCAAAGATAAAATAAACATTGTAACAACAGAGATGAAATGTCTATGCAGAATGCTTGGAGTAACAAGAATGGATAGAATCAAAAATGAAAATATTAGGAAAGAAGTAGATACAACACCAGTGATATACCGTTATTAAGCAATGCTATTCATATACTATATAAACAAAGCCAAGGGTCGACCACGCAAAAGATGGATAGCAGAAATAACAGAAGCGCGCCGTGTATGAAGCACATACTAGGGCCCAGTCAAGAACTTTCTTCATAACCTGACGCTGAAAGGCACAAGCAGGACACCAGCGAAAAGAAGAAGAAGTAGATATTTAATCTGTGGTTGTCCGTGCCTTTGTGGCGTCAGCGTGGCCAGAACAGGTTAGTATCACTGAGTCACTTTACAACAGGTAAACCACACAAAAATTGGAAAGTACAAATACACAAATATGCTTTGATGCACTAAAGAAACATTAGATGTTTTCCACTCATTCAAAGAATTTACTAACAGCAGACGTATTGTCAACGGCAGAATGATTCACCAAATTAAATGAGCGCGTAAAGGTGATTATGTCAGCAAGGACATTTTTCTCCCAATTTATGGTTTGTAATTGGATTGAACTATTCAATTCCTCCGTGCTTCCATTGTGTAGAGACACTGACACTCACCAAGTCACTGGTGGACAAACTGAAAGTAACCCCCAGGCCCTTCTTGAGAGGCGCTTTGTCCGAGTCACTCTGAGGAACTAATGTATACACAATCTTCGCAATTCCGACATAAAACGATTGTGCTTGGTAAATAATGCGGCAATCTATACAGACAAGGTAAAACATAGATGTGCAGGTCACATTGTTGCGACGAAACGGTGGAAACATCAGAGCCGCCTCTGGAGGACTGCTAACCAACCACCCACTGACCTTACGTGCCACACGACAGGACCCACAGGAGACGAAGTTTGGACCTGCAGCTACATTAAGAAACAGGTCATAAAGATCAAGAGCAAGAGTTGTTGTTTCGCATGCTCACAATGGGTAGATTACTCTTATGTTCATCATGTAGCATGTCCTTTGTAGAACGTCGCTCCCATCACAGTCTGTCTGAAAGAAACTCGTTCCCTTGCCAAAACTCCAGCTTCCGCCACTGTCATACTCAGGCACTCCTGGATATCTTGGTGCCATCGTCTTCTTGGTCTACCCCTTCTTCTTTTGCCTGGCACCATACCTTCCATCACTCTTCCATTACTCTTATGTGCGCCTTGAAAAGGGCGTTAAGTGACGGGTTGCAGTAGTTTTTCTCACATCTCGAGCGTGCTGATGAAGGTGGACCGGGGTTCTCCCGGCGGTTGTGCTTTGCTTGGCCCCCATCTGCGTATCGCTCACTACTACAGAGATCACGTTGAACCTCACCTTGTTAGCCAGACTGTTGTCCTCGACAACAGCCAGTTTCCATGACTACCAACGAGGAGGTCAGGTGAGGGTCTTGGCCAGTATATTTCTCCTGAACCTGGCAAACATTCTCTGATCAGTGTGTTTTGCCTGACCAGACGTTAGCCCTTATCGTCCCCAAGATCAAGAGACATACGTGTATATTTCCAGCTCAAATTGTATGCCATATCCTAGAGCTGTCCTGTACAACTGGCCATATCTACGTTCTAAAAGAAAGGCTAAATACTTTGTACAAACTTTTAAACACTGTGACCTATCACTTCGAAAACTGTATTCATCTCTCAAATGGATCACTACCCAGTATCAAACGAAATAGGCAACACAACGTATCAACATAGCTAATGTCTGGTGTTGAGTTCCAACTTCGACCGTGTCGGAAATCTAGTTCAAGTTAATTGCTGTAACTCATCTGGTGTCATTTGCCTTCACTTTGAGCCCAAAGCTACATTTTCTTACGTTTCTGTCAACCAGATTTGTACGTGTGTACGCTGATATATATAAATATATATATATATATATATAGTATGGGTGCCCCATGCCGCCAAGATTTAAAACAATAATAATAATTAATATCAAAGTCCACACGTGAAGTAAAGTTATGAATAGTTTCAACAATATTTAATTAATATTTTTTTATTTGTCTAGTGTGTACTTTAAGCCATTCTTTTAGAACGTTATGGATACAATTGCAAATTTACATTTTTTGTTGTTGTATTATCATTTCTTTTAATCTTATGCGCCGACTTCCAGGAGTCACGATCCCTAGGTTTTACTTTACTAAGCCTAAAGGATAGACCAGTCCTGCTAGCTGAGAACTCTGCCCATTTAAAGTAGAAGAAACTCCAAGTCATGACTTTGCACACTTCGTCTCCATAATGGCCAGAAGTCAACTGAGTGCTGAAGCAACTTATTAAGTTTCAAATAAAGCTTCAGAAACAATTCCACATAAATGGTACATTAATAAGAGGAATAGCTCGTGTTTCAGAGGACAACAATAACATGCTTATTAAACAGTGTTTCAGAAAACATCAATAGCAAAATGAATAAACAGTATTTCAGAATACATCAATAGCAGAGTGAATAAACAGTGTTTCAGAAAACATCAATAGCAAAATGAATAAACAGTATTTCAGAATACATCAATAGCAGAGTGAATAAACAGTGTTTCAGAAAACATCAATAGCAAAATGAATAAACAGTATTTCAGAGTACATCAATAGCAGAATGAATAAACAGTGTTTCAGAATACATCAATAGCAGAGTGAATAAACAGTGTTTCAGAATACATCAATAGCAGAGTGAATAAACAGTGTTTCAGAATACATCAATAGCAGAGTGAATAAACAGTATTTTAGAGTACATCAATAACAGAGTGAATAAATAGTGTTTCAGAGTTTCCAAGATAAAGAGGAAGAGCGAACCCCACCGACTTGTTGAGTCTGCAACCCACTCCTCAAATATTTATATTTAAACTAGACCTGGTTATTACATTCATTCAAAATAACAAAAGGCTTGCTGTGTATATATGGTTTCAGCCTGTCACTGACGTCTGTGTACTTTCATAAGTTGTGCTCTACGACACGATCCTTTCTTAGACCTAGCTTAGATCCAACAAATCTGATATAATTTCTGGTAAGTCACTTTAATACTTTGTTTTTTATCGGTAGTTTCATTCATATTTAACGTCACTGGAATTAAGGCGTACAAACGTCTGACATAGGTGATGCCCTCATTATCAACACACCTGGATTTAAGTCCGATTTCGATTGCTCTTCTTGATTCCACTCACATATAATGTTTCTATTGGTAAGATATGTGATCTGTCTCATTCTTCTTTCCTCATCTGTTTTAATTTCACACTCATATAATTCAACTCTTGTATGGTCTCTAATCTGTTTCATTCTATATAACCATTGAAGTTTTTTGTTCGCTTTATTTAGAATCTGTCTCCTGTAATATCTCTAATCTGTCTGTCTGTCTGTCCGCCCGTCTGTCTGCCTGGCTGTCTGGCTGCCTGTCTGTATGTCTGTCTGTCTGTCTATCTATCCATTTACCTACCTATCTATATATCTATTTATCTATCTATATATCTATCTATCTTGATATGCTGCGTATGAAATCCTGCTGAGTGTGGATTAGCCTTGCTGAGTGTGGATGAAGAAGCATGTTGAGTGTGGAGTAGCCAGCATAGTGTAGAGTAGCCTGCTGACTTTGGAGTAGCCTGCTGAGCGGTAATTAGCCAACATAGTATGCAGTGGTCTTCTGAGTCTGGTGTAGCCAATATAGTATGTAGTAATCTTCTGAGTATGGAATATCCAGCTGGATTTCAAAAGAATGCTTTAGAAAAAAACATCTAATATGTGATACAATGATAAACGAGTGAATAGTCAGCTTTGCTGGAGAGAGAAGAAAACTAGTGCTTCTATATAAACAGTTTAGGGAGTTTAATTACTGATTATGATGATAATTTGACTTGGAATGAGGTGGGAAAAGAAACTATTCAGTCATGACAATATCAAAACATATTTTTTGCTAAAAACTGTATAAGTAGGGGAAACAACTGGTGCTATCTCTTCCGATCACCCCATCACTTTTCAGCTCCAACAAGCATTGTTCTCGCCCCTGCCCTAGATAGGGGTCATGTTTGACGTTTCTAGCACCTCATTAGCATAAACATCCGAATGTTACCGGGGTCCGAATAGAATATTAACACTGTTACATGTTACGTATCAGGTATGTCGTAGGAGGCGACCAAGGAAAGTGGGGAATGAGGCTGGCTAACCCATTATGTAGATACTCTGAGCCACAAAAACCTCAAGTGAAAGACTGGTCACCATTTATAGATATGGAAAGTATTCGGTGACGAGTTATGGTGCACGGGGAGATGTAAAGATTTTGATTTGATTGATTGATTGATTGTGTAATTGATTGATATAAATAAACTGTTATCAGTTGAGGTTTTACTGGAAAGCCGATATTCGGCTGTTCAAGCAGAGGTGACAATTAATAAGTCCCAGCAGAGACTTTCTAACATCTCATTTTTCAAACCTTCCATTTTCCGTAAAAATACTTTGACATTGTTAACATGTATATTTAGTTTTACTAATCTTCATATGAATCAAAACGCTGAGATCGCATGAGCTGCAGCTGTCAGCGACCCATAGCTGACTGCTAGCGACAGGGCCAGCGAACCAGAGCTGTCAAGACCCTTCTACACCATCACCCGATGATCATGGATAACAGACTGCAATAGAGCAGACTGGCTAACGAGCAGGGATTGAAGCGGGAAGGCTATCCCGGTAATCAAATATGTCTGCTGAAGTCGGATGTGTCGGACCGAAAGGTGCAATTATTTAAGTTATGCTGTAAACCACGACATAACGAATTCCGTTCTCACTACTTCATTCTGCTACTTGCAAAGCCCTTTTCAGGGATTGGTAGCAGGAGATTGAGAAAGAACGAATAAGAAGGAAAAGAAGAACTAATCTTCTTAGTTCCCGCCTTCCATTTTTTAAACGTCACGTTATATTTTTTTATCAAGTGTGTCAAATGCATTCATCTGATTTTGAAGTATATCTCCGTCCACATACAAGAGGCTTTGGTCGTGTGCAAAAAGTAATTCATGAATTGAATAGGCGTCTTCGTTCCGTTTGTTGAATTTCAAATTTTGTGGTAAAATATAGCTGGCGTCGTTTGGTATTTTGTCCTTGTAAACAGCAATGGTTGAAAGCACATATCCTTGTGGTTCTCGTGTGGTTATTTCGAACGAATACTTCCACAAAACGGCAGTGTCTTCCATGTGTTTATCTTTACCATTTATTCACTGGATATTTCTTTGTCGTTGTCTACCTACAATTGTGTGCTTGTAGACGATTATGTATAAATAGGACAGTCGTGTTGTGTGTACAAAACTGTGTGTATCTCTAACGGGGCTTTCACCCTAGAAAATTCATGGTGAACTTATGCCGTTTTTGTGACATGTATGGAAGTGGAGGCGAAGTTAGAAGGGAGCTTCCATGCAGGGTGACCCGAACAAAACCATTCCAGAAATAAAACAGATGAAACCATGACTTTTTATGAAACACTGAAACTTGAAAAAATGTTCATCAAATTGATTGTTCTTTGCGAATATCCACAATGAGTAGGTTACTCTTTTGTGCGCCCTGAAATGGACGTTTAGTGGCGAGTTGCAGTTTCTTTCCTCACATCCCGATCGTTCTGATGAAAGTAGACCGGGTTCCTCTTGGCGGTTGTGCTATGCTTGGCTTCATCTGTGTGCCACTCACTACTACGGGGATCACGTCGATCCATCACCTCGTTAGCCAGGATGCCATAAAAACAGCCTCTTTCCAGGGAGAGCTACTAGGAAGCCGAAGCGAGGGTTTTGGCGAGTATGTTTTGCCTGACCCTGAGTGACAAGTCTGATCAGCATATTTTGCCTGCCAGACGTTAGTCTTTCTCCCCCGATCAAATTGATAATCAAAGGAAATAAGAATCACCAGTCATATAGTGATTCAAAGGTACAGGACATGTTCAAAACGACGTCCTTTCAACAGTCCTTCCCATTGTATCGCTATTTAATCATGGCTATAGATGTTGGCTTCAAAGTGTAGGAGCTCCATTAGTGTATTAAATGCTCTGTTTCCAGCGAATATCCGCAATGAGTGATTGTGTTATCTGTTTGCTCCAAGATGAGCATTGAGCTGTCACTACCGTTGGTCCATATTCAGAACGTCTGTATCCGAGAATTTGCTGTGATGGTTTTAGTAGAAATGGTTTTTACATGATGATGTTGCTAGACCCATGTAGTTGTCTTTACAGAACGCTTGGAAGGTTACATGATAATATTATATTCACCCATGGTAGCACTATTGTGTCTATTACCACTCAGGTGTCTTTTACCAGTCAGGAATTCTATACCACCCAGATGCCTAACACCCCTCAGGTGTTTATTACAACTCAGGTGTCTAAACGACTCAGATATCTATTACCACTCAGGTTTATATACCTCTCAGGCGCTAATACCACTAAGATGCTAATACCTCTCAGGCGCTAATACCACTAAGATGCTAATACCTCTCAGGCGCTAATACCACTCAGGTGTATATACCTCTCATGCGCTAATACCACTCAGGTACTTACACCTCTCGGGCTCTAATACCACTAAGATGCTAATACCTCTCATGCGCTAATACCACTCAGGTTTATATACCCCTCAGGCGCTAATACCACTCAGGTGATTACACCTCTCGGGCGCTAATACCACTAAGATGCTAATACAACTTGGGCGCTAATACCACTCAATCCAAAATACCACCCCAGGCGTTAATACCACTCAGGCACATATGATACGGCATATATACTATAAAGCACACAAACGTGCTGAATTTATTCATGTATACGTTTCGCTGTGAGTATTTTATTAATCAGTTCTATACGTTTTTCTGTGCAATCTTAATGCTGTATAGTTACGACGCTAGCTATTGACAGGGACTCCAGAACCCTTACTTGGGAGTAAAGAACATATCCACTGGACCAGGTTAAATATACAACAACAAAAATACCGAGGAAAGTTGTGCCTGGAGCAGACAGCGTTCTTGTGTAACGATATCGTTTTAGTGCAGTCTCCTTGTGAAGATATTAATTGTAGTGCTTCTCTTGTGCTTCTCTTGGAGCAACAATCAAGTGATGAAGACCACTCTCTTTGTTCAGCCGTGTGGACAGTCGTATCTCTTGCTGTGTCCGCTGAAATGGGTGACTTGCGCGGTTATTTGGATTAAAGTGAAGAAGAAACTGCGCCTTTTGTCAACCTCACTCACAGAGCCTAAGCTAATTTTTGCCAGTGGCAAGACATTCATCGAGACGACATAGGATGCAGATTTTGCCTCAGGGTTACCACCGAAGCCTTTCCGTAAACATGTAACCCGCAGGGTAGAAAGGTGGGATGGCATCTAACGCAGTCTGTCGTGCCTTTTCGATAGCCACAAGAGTTCGTATGGACAACACTCAGCGTGTGAGTGGGTCTGGCATCTCTCCCCAACTGTATTCAGCTCATCATAGTAGCATCTAAAATTCCCACACGTCAAATTTCCGAAGGTGAACCGGCAGAACTAACCCGTGAAATACGTCACAGGTATAAGCGTAGTGCCATTCAGCCAGCGTCCAGACCAGGATAAACGGATGGAAGAAATCACAAAAAAAGAACGAAATAACAAGTCCAGACTGAAAACAACACCACGTTTCAGTGAACACAAGTGTAAGTCGTCGACTAGTGTGAATTCCAGGCAAATCCGTGGTCTAGCGGCATCCATAATGATCCAATACAGTAGAGAAATGTAGACTCGCAGCCAGTTATGGCGCCATCTTTGACAGAATTATAATAATTACAATAGTACTATATATATATAAGATATCTGATAGGGTGTTTTCGACCCCAATGTAATGTTTACTCTCGATATTTGAGCTCTCGAACAGGACAGGCTGGCACGTACCAAGACGGGGTCCACATCAAAAAGTCTTAGTTGAGTGTGTTTGCCTGGTTTCCGGGTTAATATATATATATATGGGTTCTAAGTGTTGTTATAGCCGAGGGTGTGAGTTTGAGAATGAACTCTCAACACCAACTAAATGCTCCCACGGCGTGCGTCTTATATTGCTTCTGACACCAAAGTCCAACTCCTGGCCTTCGCGCGGCTGAACTGTTTAGACTAACAGGAGAAGGAGCGGAGGGCGAGTCACTGGCGCCTTAAAACCAGTAGTTTCGGGCAGATGGGGCTCGAAAGCTTAAGAAGGCAGCTCATCTAGGAGAAGCAAAACTCTGATTTCAAACCATCTGAAGCCTTCCAGATACGATATTGGCGTATCTTGTTGGATGTTGCCAGATATGGCTGTACAACCTGTTTTCTGATAACTCTGAAAGTTGGTCAGCGTCTATCTACCAAACTTGACAACCTACGATGTGGGAAGGAGCACACCCAAGAGGATACAATGCATTGTCCTAGAGCGAGGAAAGACAACCTCAGCTGAGTGTTGTGGCCGGGCAGACCAGGATCTTAGCCTTGGTTGGCGGCTGGTCTTGGAGTAAAGCTCCGAAAGACGAACAAATAGAACATTGCTCTGCTAATCCGTAAGCTTTTGCAGCTTGCCTTGTTCCAAATGTATTGGTATCACATTTCCATTGGAGTAAACAAGGCAGACCGAGAGAGGGACCAAACTGCGTTGCCAACACATGGTCTCTATATTTCTGCCCGGGCTCTGTGCTAATAGCACAATTACTATCGTCTGACAAGACGAAAGGAGTCAATGATGATATATATATTTTGTAAAACTAAAAGTCTGCTTGTTTATTTCTTTGTTCCTTATGCAAATTCTTTCTCTTCACTGTTCATCCTAAATTGGACGTTGTGTCGCTATTTGCCTTCCCTCTTAGATCCCTATTCTCTTAGCCAGACTACAGAAGTGCAGCGTGTTTTCAGGGTCGCCACCTGCAGGCGGAATAGAGTCTTGGTCAGCCATGGATCGCTGACCCTGATGTAAGCAGCCAGCTATAAGTTGTCGGCTGATGTCATCTTATTTCATTATTCATCTTCGGCCACTTGTCCAATTCTAAACCGTCCCCCCCCCCCCCCCCCCCCGATCTGAACCCCATTTTGCAGTTATCTTTCAGGACTCTTATGGCATTACTCTCCACATGCCTTTTGGACACCAAATCCTACTACCGGATTACATCCTCCGAAATATGTACCAAAATAGCAGTGAGAAATCTGAAATATGAATGTATGACCCCACCACCAAAAAAAGGTGATAAAAATGTAGTACAAGTGTCGGATCGAAAGACGCATATATTACAACTTGAATGTATGTAAACTACAACGCCGCGAAACAAAAAGTAATGTTTAGTACCAACGAAGAAACAGAAGTAGTAGCTACCTTCATGCATAATACCCTTGACCTAATTCGTCTGATAGGATGTTTTCGTCCCCAATGAGATACATGTGATATTTACTCCCGATATTTGAGCTCTGGAACATGACAGGCTGGCACGTACCAAGACGGGATCCACACCAAAAGTCTTAGTTGAGTGTGCTTGTCTGGATTCCAGGTTAATAGATAACACAATGAAGTGTAGAAGGTGAATGCAACCTTATAGATATTTGGTGTAACAATTTGCCTGGATAAACTCTACACCCGTGGTTACAAACGTATACTGGTGCCAGACCATGGAACATTTCTGGCATCACAAGTTGAGACCTGTCTTCTTCACTAGGAATACGAGTTATACAATCTAAAATGTTTGTACCGTTTACGTGTGTTGTTTTATAGAAAGGCTCGTCAACCATTTAGTATTTAGCTTCCACTTATATAACTTTCGTGAGAGTCAACCTTCCTTACCGCCCACTGTTATAACTTTCGTGAGGGTCAATTGTCCTTACCGCCCATTTGTATAACTTTCGTGATGGTCAAGTTTCCTTACCGCCCACTAAAACCTCAATTGAAAAAAATTTCGTATCGCCCACCGAGTCTGTTTATTTTGGATGTGTTTAATACATCATTAAGGTTCATGTCTTTGCAGAGCATCGTTCCTATCACAGCCGGTCTGAAAAAACCTAAATCTTTTGCCAAATCTCCAGCCTGCTCCAGAGTCATGCCTAAGCATTCCTTGACATCTTTGTGACATCGCCTTCTTGATCTGCCTCTGCTTCTCCTGTTCGATACCATACCTTCCATTACCGTTCTCTCAAGACCGTGTCTTTTGAGATGGACAAAGTATTTATATTTTTTGTTAATTTTGGAATTTATGAACCAGTTCTCATCTATGTCAAACTCTTGTCTTCTTTTTATCGGTCCGTGATATTCTTAGAACCTTTACATTACATTTCGATTCCAAGGACTCGATTCTCTTCCCAGAGGTTTGGGTAGTTCTCCATATTTCACAGTGGTATGCTGTCACCAGAAAAGCACAGGTTCTCAAAATGTTCACTTTTCTTGGTTTGTTGGCATTCTACCATTGTTTCCCCAGGTTGTGTGACCTATGAATTGCCATAATGATAAAAATATATTTTAAAAACACGATGTTGTTATTCTGCTTCCGCCCACCTGAAAGCTCAAATTGCCCATTAGTGGTCTCTGGTGCCCAGGTTGAATGACACTGTTTTAAAGCTTTCTGTCAATCTAAGAGAGCATATTTACTTTTAGCAGCGTTTTAGTCTGGGGTGTATAGTGAGGCGGGCGGAGGGTTTCGCAAAATGTATGAGTTAGAGAGTCTTCCACCGGAACACAGCTTCAATTTGTGTGTGTGTTGCTAAGAGTAGACGAGAAGATCCATAGGTGCTCAGGCTCATACGGCAAATATTAAATTGTGTGTATATTAATGGTTTCTGTTGCTTGTTGATTGTGCACACTAATGCCCCGTTCTCTGGTTGAAGAGTAATGGTTGAAGTGTTGCTGAGCTTAATGACTTAAGAGCAGCACTCTGCAAACTGTGCCAGCAGTCCGCACCAAAAAGGGTAGTGGTACAGTGGGTTCCGTCACACTGCAACATCCAAGGCAACGAGGAGGCAGACAGACTGGCAAAAGAAGGTGCAAGGTTACCACAAACAGATACCAGTATGACGTACGAAGAGTCAAAACGGCTTATCAAAGCCAGATACATGACCAAATGGGAAACCGAACATACTGGTTACACCAAAAACGATGCCTATTACCAGTTGAACCGAAGAGAGCAGGTCGTTGTCTTCAGACTTCGCACTGGCCACAACAGACTGAGGTACCACCTATTCAACAAATTGAAGATAGGGTGTACCGACGAATGCCCGTGCGGTACTGGTAAAATGACCACTGAACATCTGCTGCAGAACTGCCCGACATACGAGGATCAGAGAGAGCAGATGTGGCCATTGCCAGTGGAACTGCAAGACAAGCTCTATGGTAGTGGCGAGAGTCTCAGGATGACCGCCGCTTTTTTCGAGAAAATAATGGTTACTGTCTGACTGTGTACGCAGAAGAAGTAGAAGAGGTTGAAGTGTTGGAGACTTCAATGTAGAAAGCTACAGCCGATATGAGGTGAGGTGACCAGTTTGCTTCCTCGCTGCCTTTTCTTCATCAACCGTTGGGCAGGTACCCATTTATGAATTATCACTTTACAGTTGAGTCGACAAGTGCGTGCTGGTAGTGGAAGTTAAACCCCGTACCTTTGTCATGAAAAGTGAGTGCTCTACCACTACTGCAGTGAGACGCTAATATGATATAAGGCATGATACACCAGGGATAACGCTAATATGATATAAAGCATGATACACCAGGGATAATGCTAAAATGATATAAAGCATCATACATCAGGGATAACGCTAATATAATATAAGGCGTGATATATCAGGGATAACGCTAATATGATATAAGGCATGATCCATCAGGGATAACGCTAATATGATATAAGGCATGATACATCAGGGATACCGCTAATATAATATAAGGCATGATACATCAGGGATAACGCTAAAATAATATAAGGCATGATCCATCAGGGATAACGCTAATATGATATAGGGCATAATACATCAGGGATAACGCTAATATGATGTAAGGCATGATACATCAGGGATAACGCTAAAATGATATAAAGCATGATACATCAGGGATAACGAAACCATTTTGGGGTCTCTATGGATTTTTAAGGAAATGTCAACAATTTTGTAACAATTAAATGTTGCTTACCCTTTATTTACACGCAGGTAATCTTCTAAATAGAGCAAAACACAAAAACGTGCATCATCATCAAGTGTCTTGATGATGATGATAAATTCCGTCTACCACCCTTTGTGCCTGGAATATCATCATCATGTGTCCCGTAACCTGAAAGGTTATTGGGGCACCAATAGTGCAGATTGTTGGACCAGTTCCTGCCACTCCATTGGGGCACAAATACTGCAGATTGTTGGACCAGTTCCTGCCACTCCATTGGGGCACTAATACTGCAGATTGTTGGACCAGTTCCTGCCACTCCATTGGGGCACCAATACTGCAGATTGTTGGACCAGTTCCTGCCACTCTATTGGGGCACTAATACTGCAGATTGTTGGACCAGTTCCCGCCACTCCAGGCACCAATACTGCAGATTATTGGACCAGTTCCCGCCAATCCAGGCACCAATACTACAGATTGTTGGACCAGTTCTCGCCACTCCAGGCCCTAATACTGCAGATTGTTGGACCAGTTCCCGCCACTCCAGGAACAAATACTGCAGATTGTTGGACCAGTTCTTGCCACTCCATTGGGGCACCAATACTGCAGATTGTTGGACCAGTTCCTGCAACTCCATTGGGGCATCAATACTGCAGATTGTTGGACCAGTTCCTGCCACTCTATTGGGGCACTAATACTGCAGATTGTTAGACCAGTTCCCGCCACTCCAGGCACCAATACTGCAGATTGTTGGACCAGTTCCCGCCACTCCAGGAACCAATACTGCAGATTGTTGGACCAGTTCTTGCCACTCCATTGGGGCACCAATACTGCAGATTGTTGGACCAGTTCCTGCAACTCCATTGGAGCATCAATACTGCAGATTGTTGGACCAGTTCCTGCCACTCTATTGGGGCACTAATATTGCAGATTGTTGGACCAGTTCCCGCCACTCCAGGCACCAATACTGCAGATTGTTGGACCAGTTTTTGCCACTCCATTGGGGCACCAATACTGCAGATTGTTGGACCAGTTCCTGCAACTCCATTGGGGCATCAATACTGCAGATTGTTGGACCAGTTCCTGCCACTCTATTGGGGCACTAATACTGCAGATTGTTGGACCAGTTCCCGCCAATCCAGGCACCAATACTACAGATTGTTGGACCAGTTCCCGCCACTCCAGGCCCTAATACTGCAGATTGTTGGACCAGTTCCCGCCACTCCAGGAACCAATACTGCAGATTGTTGGACCAGTTCTTGCCACTATATTGGGGCACCAATACTGCAGATTGTTGGACCAGTTCCCGCCACTCCAGGCCCCAATACTACAGATTGTTGGACCAGTTCCCGCCACTCCAGGCACCAATACCTGAGATTGTTGGATCAGTTCCCGCCAATCCAGGCACCAATACTGCAGATTGTTGGACCAGTTCTCGCCACTCCAGGCCCTAATACTGCAGATTGTTGGACCAGTTCCCGCCACTCCAGGAACCAATACTGCAGATTGTTGGACCAGTTCCTGCAACTCCATTGGGGCATCAATACTGCAGATTGTTGGACCAGTTCCTGCCACTCTATTGGGGCACTAATTCTGCAGATTGTTGGACCAGTTCCCGCCAATCCAGGCACCAATACTGCAGATTGTTGGACCAGTTCTTGCCACTCCATTGGGGCACCAATACTGCAGATTATTGGAACAGTTCCTGCAACTCCATTGGGGCATCAATACTGCAGATTGTTGGACCAGTTCCTGCCACTCTATTGGGGCACTAATACTGCAGATTGTTGGACCAGTTCCCGCCAATCCAGGCACCAATACTGCAGATTGTTGGACCAGTTCTTGCCACTCCATTGGGGCAAAAATACTGCAGATTGTTGGACCAGTTCCTGCCACTCCATTGGGGCACCAATACTGCAGATTGTTGGACCAGTTCCTGCCACTCTATTGGGGCACTAATACTGCAGATTGTTGGACCAGTTCCCGCCACTCCAGGCACCAATACTGCAGATTATTGGACCAGCTCCCGCCAATCCAGGCACCAATACTACAGATTGTTGGACCAGTTCTCGCCACTCCAGGCCCTAATACTGCAGATTGTTGGACCAGTTCCCGCCACTCCAGGAACAAATACTGCAGATTGTTGGACCAGTTCTTGCCACTCCATTGGGGCACCAATACTGCAGATTGTTGGACCAGTTCCTGCAACTCCATTGGGGCATCAATACTGCAGATTGTTGGACCAGTTCCTGCCACTCTATTGGGGCACTAATACTGCAGATTGTTGGACCAGTTCCCGCCACTCCAGGCACCAATACTGCAGATTGTTGGACCAGTTCCTGCAACTCCATTGGGGCATCAATACTGCAGATTGTTGGACCAGTTCCTGCCACTCTATTGGGGCACCAATACTGCAGATTGTTGGACCAGTTCCCGCCACTCCAGGAACCAATACTGCAGATTGTTGGACCAGTTCCTGCAACTCCATTGGGGCATCAATACTGCAGATTGTTGGACCAGTTCCTGCCACTCTATTGGGGCACTAATATTGCAGATTGTTGGACCAGTTCCCGCCACTCCAGGCACCAATACTGCAGATTGTTGGACCAGTTTTTGCCACTCCATTGGGGCACCAATACTGCAGATTGTTGGACCAGTTCCTGCAACTCCATTGGGGCATCAATACTGCAGATTGTTGGACCAGTTCTCGCCACTCCAGGCCCTAATACTGCAGATTGTTGGACCAGTTCCCGCCACTCCAGGAAGCAATACTGCAGATTGTTGGACCAGTTCCTGCAACTCCATTGGGGCATCAATACTGCAGATTGTTTGACCAGTTCCTGCCACTCTATTGGGGCACTAATACTGCAGATTGTTGGACCAGTTCCCGCCACTCCAGGAAGCAATACTGCAGATTGTTGGACCAGTTCCTGCAACTCCATTGGGGCATCAATACTGCAGATTGTTGGACCAGTTCCTGCCACTCTATTGGGGCACTAATACTGCAGATTGTTGGACCAGTTCCCGCCACTCCAGGCGCCAATACTGCAGATTGTTGAACCAGTTCCCGCCAATCCAGGCACCAATACTCCAGATTGTTGGACCAGTTCCCGCCAATCCAGGAAAAAATACTGCAGATTGTTGGACCAGTTCCTGCCACTCTATTGGGGCACTAATATTGCAGATTGTTGGACCAGTTCCCGCCACTCCAGGCACCAATACTGCAGATTGTTGGACCAGTTCCCGCCAATCCAGGCACCAATACTCCAGATTGTTGGACCAGTTCCCGCCAATCCAGGAACCAATACTGCAGATTGTTGGACCAGTTCCCGCCAATCCAGGAACCAATACTGCAGATTGTTGGACCAGTTCCCGCCACTCCAGGAACCAATACTGCAGATTGTTGGACCAGTTCTTGCCACTCCATTGGGGCACCAATACTGCAGATTGTTGGACCAGTTCCTGCAACTCCATTGGGGCATCAATACTGCAGATTGTTGGACCAGTTCCTGCCACTCTATTGGGGCACTAATACTGCAGATTGTTGGACCAGTTCCCGCCACTCCAGGCCCTAATACTGCAGATTGTTGGACCAGTTCTTGCCACTATATTGGGGCACCAATACTGCAGATTGTTGGACCAGTTCTTGCCACTATATTGGGGCACCAATACTGCAGATTGTTGGACCAGTTCCCGCCACTCCAGGCACCAATACTACAGATTGTTGGACCAGTTCCCGCCACTCCAGGCACCAATACCTGAGATTGTTGGATCAGTTCCCGCCAATCCAGGCACCAATACTGCAGATTGTTGTACCAGTTCTCGCCACTCCAGGCCCTAATACTGCAGATTGTTGGACCAGTTCCCGCCACTCCAGGAACCAATACTGCAGATTGTTGGACCAGTTCCTGCAACTCCATTGGGGCATCAATACTGCAGATTGTTGGACCAGTTCCTGCCACTCTATTGGGGCACTAATTCTGCAGATTGTTGGACCAGTTCCCGCCAATCCAGGCACCAATACTGCAGATTGTTGGACCAGTTCTTGCCACTCCATTGGGGCACCAATACTGCAGATTATTGGACCAGTTCCTGCAACTCCATTGGGGCATCAATACTGCAGATTGTTGGACCAGTTCTTGCCACACTTTTGGGGCACTAATACTGCAGATTGTTGGACCAGTTCCCGCCAATCCAGGCACCAATACTGCAGATTGTTGGACCAGTTCTTGCAACTCCATTGGGGCAAAAATACTGCAGATTATTGGACCAGTTCCTGCAACTCCATTGGGGCATCAATACTGCAGATTGTTGGACCAGTTCCTGCCACTCTATTGGGGCACTAATACTGCAGATTGTTGGACCAGTTCCCGCCACTCCAGGCACCAATACTGCAGATTGTTGGACCAGTTCCCGCCAATCCAGGCACCAATACTGCAGATTGTTGGACCAGTTCTTGCAACTCCATTGGGGCAAAAATACTGCAGATTATTGGACCAGTTCCTGCAACTCCATTGGGGCATCAATACTGCAGATTGTTGGACCAGTTCCTGCCACTCTATTGGGGCACTAATACTGCAGATTGTTGGACCAGTTCCCGCCACTCCAGGCACCAATACTGCAGATTGTTGGACCAGTTCCCGCCACTCCAGGCACCAATACTGCAAATTGTTGGACCAGTTCCCGCCACTCCAGCCACCAATACTGCAGTTTGTTGGACCAGTTCCCGCCACTCCAGGCACCAATACTGCAGATTGTTGGACCAGTTTTTGCCACTCCATTGGGGCACCAATACTGCAGATTGTTGGACCAGTTCCTGCAACTCCATTGGGGCATCAATACTGCAGATTGTTGGACCAGTTCTCGCCACTCCAGGCCCTAATACTGCAGATTGTTGGACCAGTTCCCGCCACTCCAGGAAGCAATACTGCAGATTGTTGGACCAGTTCCTGCAACTCCATTGGGGCATCAATACTGCAGATTGTTTGACCAGTTCCTGCCACTCTATTGGGGCACTAATACTGCAGATTGTTGGACCAGTTCCCGCCACTCCAGGAAGCAATACTGCAGATTGTTGGACCAGTTCCTGCAACTCCATTGGGGCATCAATACTGCAGATTGTTGGACCAGTTCCTGCCACTCTATTGGGGCACTAATACTGCAGATTGTTGGACCAGTTCCCGCCACTCCAGGCACCAATACTGCAGATTGTTGAACCAGTTCCCGCCAATCCAGGCACCAATACTCCAGATTGTTGGACCAGTTCCCGCCAATCCAGGAAAAAATACTGCAGATTGTTGGACCAGTTCCTGCCACTCTATTGGGGCACTAATATTGCAGATTGTTGGACCAGTTCCCGCCACTCCAGGCACCAATACTGCAGATTGTTGGACCAGTTCCCGCCAATCCAGGCACCAATACTCCAGATTGTTGGACCAGTTCCCGCCAATCCAGGAACCAATACTGCAGATTGTTGGACCAGTTCCCGCCAATCCAGGAACCAATACTGCAGATTGTTGGACCAGTTCCCGCCACTCCAGGAACCAATACTGCAGATTGTTGGACCAGTTCTTGCCACTCCATTGGGGCACCAATACTGCAGATTGTTGGACCAGTTCCTGCAACTCCATTGGGGAATCAATACTGCAGATTGTTGGACCAGTTCCTGCCACTCTATTGGGGCACTAATACTGCAGATTGTTGGACCAGTTCCCGCCACTCCAGGCCCTAATACTGCAGATTGTTGGACCAGTTCTTGCCACTATATTGGGGCACCAATACTGCAGATTGTTGGACCAGTTCTTGCCACTATATTGGGGCACCAATACTGCAGATTGTTGGACCAGTTCCCGCCACTCCAGGCACCAATACTACAGATTGTTGGACCAGTTCCCGCCACTCCAGGCACCAATACCTGAGATTGTTGGATCAGTTCCCGCCAATCCAGGCACCAATACTGCAGATTGTTGGACCAGTTCTCGCCACTCCAGGCCCTAATACTGCAGATTGTTGGACCAGTTCCCGCCACTCCAGGAACCAATACTGCAGATTGTTGGACCAGTTCCTGCAACTCCATTGGGGCATCAATACTGCAGATTGTTGGACCAGTTCCTGCCACTCTATTGGGGCACTAATTCTGCAGATTGTTGGACCAGTTCCCGCCAATCCAGGCACCAATACTGCAGATTGTTGGACCAGTTCTTGCCACTCCATTGGGGCACCAATACTGCAGATTATTGGACCAGTTCCTGCAACTCCATTGGGGCATCAATACTGCAGATTGTTGGACCAGTTCCTGCCACACTTTTGGGGCACTAATACTGCAGATTGTTGGACCAGTTCCCGCCAATCCAGGCACCAATACTGCAGATTGTTGGACCAGTTCTTGCAACTCCATTGGGGCAAAAATACTGCAGATTATTGGACCAGTTCCTGCAACTCCATTGGGGCATCAATACTGCAGATTGTTGGACCAGTTCCTGCCACTCTATTGGGGCACTAATACTGCAGATTGTTGGACCAGTTCCCGCCACTCCAGGCACCAATACTGCAGATTGTTGGACCAGTTCCCGCCACTCCAGGCACCAATACTGCAAATTGTTGGACCAGTTCCCGCCACTCCAGCCACCAATACTGCAGTTTGTTGAACCAGTTCCCGCCACTCCAGGCACCAATACTGCAGATTGTTGGACCAGTTCCTGCCACTCTATTGGGGCACTAATACTGCAGATTGTTGGACCAGTTCCCGCCACTTTAGGCACCAATACTGCAGATTATTGGACCAGTTCCCGCCAATCCAGGCACCAATACTACAGATTGTTGGACCAGTTCTCGCCACTCCAGGCCCTAATACTGCAGATTGTTGGACCAGTTCCCGCCACTCCAGGAACAAATACTGCAGATTGTTGGACCAGTTCTTGCCACTCCATTGGGGCACCAATACTGCAGATTGTTGGACCAGTTCCTGCAACTCCATTGGGGCATCAATACTGCAGATTGTTGGACCAGTTCCAGCCACTCTATTGGGGCACTAATACTGCAGATTGTTAGACCAGTTCCCGCCACTCCAGGCACCAATACTGCAGATTGTTGGACCAGTTCCCGCCACTCCAGGAACCAATACTGCAGATTGTTGGACCAGTTCTTGCCACTCCATTGGGGCACCAATACTGCAGATTGTTGGACCAGTTCCTGCAACTCCATTGGGGCACAAATACTGCAGATTGTTGGACCAGTTCCTGCCACTCCATTGGGGCACTAATACTGAAGATTGTTGGACCAGTTCCTGCCACTCCATTGGGGCACCAATACTGCAGATTGTTGGACCAGTTCCTGCCACTCTATTGGGGCACTAATACTGCAGATTGTTGGACCAGTTCCCGCCACTCCAGGCACCAATACTGCAGATTATTGGACCAGTTCCCGCCAATCCAGGCACCAATACTACAGATTGTTGGACCAGTTCTCGCCACTCCAGGCCCTAATACTGCAGATTGTTGGACCAGTTCCCGCCACTCCAGGAACAAATACTGCAGATTGTTGGACCAGTTCTTGCCACTCCATTGGGGCACCAATACTGCAGATTGTTGGACCAGTTCCTGCAACTCCATTGGGGCATCAATACTGCAGATTGTTGGACCAGTTCCTGCCACTCTATTGGGGCACTAATACTGCAGATTGTTAGACCAGTTCCCGCCACTCCAGGCACCAATACTGCAGATTGTTGGACCAGTTCCCGTCACTCCAGGAACCAATACTGCAGATTGTTGGACCAGTTCTTGCCACTCCATTGGGGCACCAATACTGCAGATTGTTGGACCAGTTCCTGCAACTCCATTGGAGCATCAATACTGCAGATTGTTGGACCAGTTCCTGCCACTCTATTGGGGCACTAATATTGCAGATTGTTGGACCATTTCCCGCCACTCCAGGCACCAATACTGCAGATTGTTGGACCAGTTCCTGCAACTCCATTGGGGCATCAATACTGCAGATTGTTGGACCAGTTCCTGCCACTCTATTGGGGCACTAATACTGCAGATTGTTGGACCAGTTCCCGCCAATCCAGGCACCAATACTACAGATTCTTGGACCAGTTCCCGCCACTCCAGGCCCTAATACTGCAGATTGTTGGACCAGTTCCCGCCACTCCAGGAACCAATACTGCAGATTGTTGGACCAGTTCTTGCCACTATATTGGGGCACCAATACTGCAGATTGTTGGACCAGTTCCCGCCACTCCAGGCCCCAATACTACAGATTGTTGGACCAGTTCCCGCCACTCCAGGCACCAATACCTGAGATTGTTGGATCAGTTCCCGCCAATCCAGGCACCAATACTGCAGATTGTTGGACCAGTTCTCGCCACTCCAGGCCCTAATACTGCAGATTGTTGGACCAGTTCCCGCCACTCCAGGAACCAATACTGCAGATTGTTGGACCAGTTCCTGCAACTCCATTGGGGCATCAATACTGCAGATTGTTGGACCAGTTCCTGCCACTCTATTGGGGCACTAATTCTGCAGATTGTTGGACCAGTTCCCGCCAATCCAGGCACCAATACTGCAGATTGTTGGACCAGTTCTTGCCACTCCATTGGGGCACCAATACTGCAGATTATTGGACCAGTTCCTGCAACTCCATTGGGGCATCAATACTGCAGATTGTTGGACCAGTTCCTGCCACTCTATTGGGGCACTAATACTGCAGATTGTTGGACCAGTTCCCGCCAATCCAGGCACCAATACTGCAGATTGTTGGACCAGTTCTTGCCACTCCATTGGGGCAAAAATACTGCAGATTGTTGGACCAGTTCCTGCCACTCCATTGGGGCACCAATACTGCAGATTGTTGGACCAGTTCCTGCCACTCTATTGGGGCACTAATACTGCAGATTGTTGGACCAGTTCCCGCCACTCCAGGCACCAATACTGCAGATTATTGGACCAGCTCCCGCCAATCCAGGCACCAATACTACAGATTGTTGGACCAGTTCTCGCCACTCCAGGCCCTAATACTGCAGATTGTTAGACCAGTTCCCGCCACTCCAGGAACAAATACTGCAGATTGTTGGACCAGTTCTTGCCACTCCATTGGGGCACCAATACTGCAGATTGTTGGACCAGTTCCTGCAACTCCATTGGGGCATCAATACTGCAGATTGTTGGACCAGTTCCCGCCACTCCAGGAACCAATACTGCAGATTGTTGGACCAGATCCTGCAACTCCATTGGGGCATCAATACTGCAGATTGTTGGACCAGTTCCTGCCACTCTATTGGGGCACCAATACTGCAGATTGTTGGACCAGTTCCCGCCACTCCAGGAACCAATACTGCAGATTGTTGGACCAGTTCCTGCAACTCTATTGGGGCACTAATATTGCAGATTGTTGGACCAGTTCCCGCCACTCCAGGCACCAATACTGCAGATTGTTGGACCAGTTTTTGCCACTCCATTGGGGCACCAATACTGCAGATTGTTGGACCAGTTCCTGCAACTCCATTGGGGCATCAATACTGCAGATTGTTGGACCAGTTCTCGCCACTCCAGGCCCTAATACTGCAGATTGTTGGACCAGTTCCCGCCACTCCAGGAACCAATACTGCAGATTGTTGGACCAGTTCTTGCCACTCCATTGGGGCACCAATACTGCAGATTGTTGGACCAGTTCCTGCCACTCTATTGGGGCACTAATACTGCAGATTGTTGGACCAGTTCCCGCCACTCCAGGCACCAATACTGCAGATTATTGGACCAGTTCCCGCCAATCCAGGCACCAATACTACAGATTGTTGGACCAGTTCTCGCCACTCCAGGCCCTAATACTGCAGATTGTTGGACCAGTTCCCGCCACTCCAGGAACAAATACTGCAGATTGTTGGACCAGTTCTTGCCACTCCATTGGGGCACCAATACTGCAGATTGTTGGACCAGTTCCTGCAACTCCATTGGGGCATCAATACTGCAGATTGTTGGACCAGTTCCTGCCACTCTATTGGGGCACTAATAATGCAGATTGTTAGACCAGTTCCCGCCACTCCAGGCACCAATACTGCAGATTGTTGGACCAGTTCCCGTCACTCCAGGAACCAATACTGCAGATTGTTGGACCAGTTCTTGCCACTCCATTGGGGCACCAATACTGCAGATTGTTGGACCAGTTCCTGCAACTCCATTGGAGCATCAATACTGCAGATTGTTGGACCAGTTCCTGCCACTCTATTGGGGCACTAATATTGCAGATTGTTGGACCATTTCCCGCCACTCCAGGCACCAATACTGCAGATTGTTGGACCAGTTTTTGCCACTCCATTGGGGCACCAATACTGCAGATTGTTGGACCAGTTCCTGCAACTCCATTGGGGCATCAATACTGCAGATTGTTGGACCAGTTCCTGCCACTCTATTGGGGCACTAATACTGCAGATTGTTGGACCAGTTCCCGCCAATCCAGGCACCAATACTACAGATTCTTGGACCAGTTCCCGCCACTCCAGGCCCTAATACTGCAGATTGTTGGACCAGTTCCCGCCACTCCAGGAACCAATACTGCAGATTGTTGGACCAGTTCTTGCCACTATATTGGGGCACCAATACTGCAGATTGTTGGACCAGTTCCCGCCACTCCAGGCCCCAATACTACAGATTGTTGGACCAGTTCCCGCCACTCCAGGCACCAATACCTGAGATTGTTGGATCAGTTCCCGCCAATCCAGGCACCAATACTGCAGATTGTTGGACCAGTTCTCGCCACTCCAGGCCCTAATACTGCAGATTGTTGGACCAGTTCCCGCCACTCCAGGAACCAATACTGCAGATTGTTGGACCAGTTCCTGCAACTCCATTGGGGCATCAATACTGCAGATTGTTGGACCAGTTCCTGCCACTCTATTGGGGCACTAATTCTGCAGATTGTTGGACCAGTTCCCGCCAATCCAGGCACCAATACTGCAGATTGTTGGACCAGTTCTTGCCACTCCATTGGGGCACCAATACTGCAGATTATTGAACCAGTTCCTGCAACTCCATTGGGGCATCAATACTGCAGATTGTTGGACCAGTTCCTGCCACTCTATTGGGGCACTAATACTGCAGATTGTTGGACCAGTTCCCGCCAATCCAGGCACCAATACTGCAGATTGTTGGACCAGTTCTTGCCACTCCATTGGGGCAAAAATACTGCAGATTGTTGGACCAGTTCCTGCCACTCCATTGGGGCACCAATACTGCAGATTGTTGGACCAGTTCCTGCCACTCTATTGGGGCACTAATACTGCAGATTGTTGGACCAGTTCCCGCCACTCCAGGCACCAATACTGCAGATTATTGGACCAGCTCCCGCCAATCCAGGCACCAATACTACAGATTGTTGGACCAGTTCTCGCCACTCCAGGCCCTAATACTGCAGATTGTTAGACCAGTTCCCGCCACTCCAGGAACAAATACTGCAGATTGTTGGACCAGTTCTTGCCACTCCATTGGGGCACCAATACTGCAGATTGTTGGACCAGTTCCTGCAACTCCATTGGGGCATCAATACTGCAGATTGTTGGACCAGTTCCTGCCACTCTATTGGGGCACTAATACTGCAGATTGTTGGACCAGTTCCCGCCACTCCAGGCACCAATACTGCAGATTGTTGGACCAGTTCCTGCAACTCCATTGGGGCATCAATACTGCAGATTGTTGGACCAGTTCCTGCCACTCTATTGCGGCACCAATACTGCAGATTGTTGGACCAGTTCCCGCCACTCCAGGAACCAATACTGCAGATTGTTGGACCAGTTCCTGCAACTCTATTGGGGCACTAATATTGCAGATTGTTGGACCAGTTCCCGCCACTCCAGGCACCAATACTGCAGATTGTTGGACCAGTTTTTGCCACTCCATTGGGGCACCAATACTGCAGATTGTTGGACCAGTTCCTGCAACTCCATTGGGGCATCAATACTGCAGATTGTTGGACCAGTTCTCGCCACTCCAGGCCCTAATACTGCAGATTGTTGGACCAGTTCCCGCCACTCCAGGAAGCAAAACTGCAGATTGTTGGACCAGTTCCTGCAACTCCATTGGGGCATCAATACTGCAGATTGTTTGACCAGTTCCTGCCACTCTATTGGGGCACTAATACTGCAGATTGTTGGACCAGTTCCCGCCACTCCAGGAAGCAATACTGCAGATTGTTGGACCAGTTCCTGCAACTCCATTGGGGCATCAATACTGCAGATTGTTGGACCAGTTCCTGCCACTCTATTGGGGCACTAATACTGCAGATTGTTGGACCAGTTCCCGCCACTCCAGGCACCAATACTGCAGATTGTTGGACCAGTTCCCGCCAATCCAGGCACCAATACTCCAGATTGTTGGACCAGTTCCTGCCACTCTATTGGGGCACTAATATTGCAGATTGTTGGACCAGTTCCCGCCACTCCAGGCACCAATACTGCAGATTGTTGGACCAGTTCCCGCCAATCCAGGCACCAATACTCCAGATTGTTGGACCAGTTCCCGCCAATCCAGGAACCAATACTGCAGATTGTTGGACCAGTTCCCGCCAATCCAGGAACCAATACTGCAGATTGTTGGACCAGTTCCCGCCACTCCAGGAACCAATACTGCAGATTGTTGGACCAGTTCTTGCCACTCCATTGGGGCACCAATACTGCAGATTGTTGGACCAGTTCCTGCAACTCCATTGGGGCATCAATACTGCAGATTGTTGGACCAGTTCCTGCCACTCTATTGGGGCACTAATACTGCAGATTGTTGGACCAGTTCCCGCCACTCCAGGCCCTAATACTGCAGATTGTTGGACCAGTTCTTGCCACTATATTGGGGCACCAATACTGCAGATTGTTGGACCAGTTCTTGCCACTATATTGGGGCACCAATACTGCAGATTGTTTGACCAGTTCCCGCCACTCCAGGCACCAATACTACAGATTGTTGGACCAGTTCCCGCCACTCCAGGCACCAATACCTGAGATTGTTGGATCAGTTCCCGCCAATCCAGGCACCAATACTGCAGATTGTTGAACCAGTTCTCGCCACTCCAGGCCCTAATACTGCAGATTGTTGGACCAGTTCCCGCCACTCCAGGAACCAATACTGCAGATTGTTGGACCAGTTCCTGCAACTCCATTGGGGCATCAATACTGCAGATTGTTGGACCAGTTCCTGCCACTCTATTGGGGCACTAATTCTGCAGATTGTTGGACCAGTTCCCGCCAATCCAGGCACCAATACTGCAGATTGTTGGACCAGTTCTTGCCACTCCATTGGGGCACCAATACTGCAGATTATTGGACCAGTTCCTGCAACTCATTGGGGCATCAATACTGCAGATTGTTGGACCAGTTCCTGCCACTCTATTGGGGCACTAATACTGCAGATTGTTGGACCAGTTCCCGCCAATCCAGGCACCAATACTGCAGATTGTTGGACCAGTTCTTGCAACTCCATTGGGGCAAAAATACTGCAGATTATTGGACCAGTTCCTGCAACTCCATTGGGGCATCAATACTGCAGATTGTTGGACCAGTTCCTGCCACTCTATTGGGGCACTAATACTGCAGATTGTTGGACCAGTTCCCGCCACTCCAGGCACCAATACTGCAGATTGTTGGACCAGTTCCCGCCACTCCAGGCACCAATACTGCAAATTGTTGGACCAGTTCCCGCCACTCCAGCCACCAATACTGCAGTTTGTTGAACCAGTTCCCGCCACTCCAGGCACCAATACTGCAGATTGTTGGACCAGTTCCTGCCACTCTATTGGGGCACTAATACTGCAGATTGTTGGACCAGTTCCCGCCACTCCAGGCACCAATACTGCAGATTATTGGACCAGTTCCCGCCAATCCAGGCACCAATACTACAGATTGTTGGACCAGTTCTCGCCACTCCAGGCCCTAATACTGCAGATTGTTGGACCAGTTCCCGCCACTCCAGGAACAAATACTGCAGATTGTTGGACCAGTTCTTGCCACTCCATTGGGGCACCAATACTGCAGATTGTTGGACCAGTTCCTGCAACTCCATTGGGGCATCAATACTGCAGATTGTTGGACCAGTTCCTGCCACTCTATTGGGGCACTAATACTGCAGATTGTTAGACCAGTTCCCGCCACTCCAGGCACCAATACTGCAGATTTTTGGACCAGTTCCCGCCACTCCAGGAACCAATACTGCAGATTGTTGGACCAGTTCTTGCCACTCCATTGGGGCACCAATACTGCAGATTGTTGGACCAGTTCCTGCAACTCCATTGGGGCATCAATACTGCAGATTGTTGGACCAGTTCCTGCCACTCTATTGGGGCACTAATATTGCAGATTGTTGGACCAGTTCCCGCCACTCCAGGCACCAATACTGCAGATTGTTGGACCAGTTTTGCCACTCCATTGGGGCACCAATACTGCAGATTGTTGGACCAGTTCCTGCAACTCCATTGGGGCATCAATACTGCAGATTGTTGGACCAGTTCCTGCCACTCTATTGGGGCACTAATACTGCAGATTGTTGGACCAGTTCCCGCCAATCCAGGCACCAATACTACAGATTGTTGGACCAGTTCCCGCCACTCCAGGCCCTAATACTGCAGATTGTTGGACCAGTTCCCGCCACTCCAGGAACCAATACTGCAGATTGTTGGACCAGTTCTTGCCACTATATTGGGGCACCAATACTGCAGATTGTTGGACCAGTTCCCGCCACTCCAGGCACCAATACTACAGATTGTTGGACCAGTTCCCGCCACTCCAGGCACCAATACCTGAGATTGTTGGATCAGTTCCCGCCAATCCAGGCACCAATACTGCAGATTGTTGGACCAGTTCTCGCCACTCCAGGCCCTAATACTGCAGATTGTTGGACCAGTTCCCGCCACTCCAGGAACCAATACTGCAGATTGTTGGACCAGTTCCTGCAACTCCATTGGTGCATCAATACTGCAGATTGTTGGACCAGTTCCTGCCACTCTATTGGGGCACTAATTCTGCAGATTGTTGGACCAGTTCCCGCCAATCCAGGCACCAATACTGCAGATTGTTGACCAGTTCTTGCCACTCCATTGGGGCACCAATACTGCAGATTATTGGACCAGTTCCTGCAACTCCATTGGGGCATCAATACTGCAGATTGTTGGACCAGTTCCTGCCACTCTATTGGGGCACTAATACTGCAGATTGTTGGACCAGTTCCCGCCAATCCAGGCACCAATACTGCAGATTGTTGGACCAGTTCTTGCCACTCCATTGGGGCAAAAATACTGCAGATTGTTGGACCAGTTCCTGCCACTCCATTGGGGCACCAATACTGCAGATTGTTGGACCAGTTCCTGCCACTCTATTGGGGCACTAATACTGCAGATCTTTGGACCAGTTCCCGCCACTCCAGGCACCAATACTGCAGATTATTGGACCAGTTCCCGCCAATCCAGGCACCAATACTACAGATTGTTGGACCAGTTCTCGCCACTCCAGGCCCTAATACTGCAGATTGTTGGACCAGTTCCCGCCAATCCAGGCACCAATACTGCAGATTGTTGGACCAGTTTTTGCCACTCCATTGGGGCACCAATACTGCAGATTGTTGGACCAGTTCCTGCAACTCCATTGGGGCATCAATACTGCAGATTGTTGGACCAGTTCTCGCCACTCCAGGCCCTAATACTGCAGATTGTTGGACCAGTTCCCGCCACTCCAGGAAGCAATACTGCAGATTGTTGGACCAGTTCCTGCAACTCCATTGGGGCATCAATACTGCAGATTGTTTGACCAGTTCCTGCCACTCTATTGGGGCACTAATACTGCAGATTGTTGGACCAGTTCCCGCCACTCCAGGAAGCAATACTGCAGATTGTTGGACCAGTTCCTGCAACTCCATTGGGGCATCAATACTGCAGATTGTTGGACCAGTTCCTGCCACTCTATTGGGGCACTAATACTGCAGATTGTTGGACCAGGTCCCGCCACTCCAGGCACCAATACTGCAGATTGTTGGACCAGTTCCCGCCAATCCAGGCACCAATACTCCAGATTGTTGGACCAGTTCCCGCCAATCCAGGAAAAAATACTGCAGATTGTTGGACCAGTTCCTGCCACTCTATTGGGGCACTAATATTGCAGATTGTTGGACCAGTTCCCGCCACTCCAGGCACCAATACTGCAGATTGTTGGACCAGTTCCCGCCAATCCAGGCACCAATACTCCAGATTGTTGGACCAGTTCCCGCCAATCCAGGAACCAATACTGCAGATTGTTGGACCAGTTCCCGCCAATCCAGGAACCAATACTGCAGATTGTTGGACCAGTTCCCGCCACTCCAGGAACCAATACTGCAGATTGTTGGACCAGTTCTTGCCACTCCATTGGGGCACCAAAACTGCAGATTGTTGGACCAGTTCCTGCAACTCCATTGGGGCATCAATACTGCAGATTGTTGGACCAGTTCCTGCCACTCTATTGGGGCACTAATACTGCAGATTGTTGGACCAGTTCCCGCCACTCCAGGCCCTAATACTGCAGATTGTTGGACCAGTTCTTGCCACTATATTGGGGCACCAATACTGCAGATTGTTGGACCAGTTCTTGCCACTATATTGGGGCACCAATACTGCAGATTGTTGGACCAGTTCCCGCCACTCCAGGCACCAATACTACAGATTGTTGGACCAGTTCCCGCCAATCCAGGCACCAATACCTGAGATTGTTGGATCAGTTCCCGCCAATCCAGGCACCAATACTGCAGATTGTTGGACCAGTTCTTGCCACTCCAGGCCCTAATACTGCAGATTGTTGGACCAGTTCCTGCCACTCCAGGAACCAATACTGCAGATTGTTGGACCAGTTCCTGCAACTCCATTGGGGCATCAATACTGCAGATTGTTGGACCAGTTCCTGCCACTCTATTGCGGCACCAATACTGCAGATTGTTGGACCAGTTCCCGCCACTCCAGGAACCAATACTGCAGATTGTTGGACCAGTTCCTGCAACTCTATTGGGGCACTAATATTGCAGATTGTTGGACCAGTTCCCGCCACTCCAGGCACCAATACTGCAGATTGTTGGACCAGTTTTTGCCACTCCATTGGGGCACCAATACTGCAGATTGTTGGACCAGTTCCTGCAACTCCATTGGGGCATCAATACTGCAGATTGTTGGACCAGTTCTCGCCACTCCAGGCCCTAATACTGCAGATTGTTGGACCAGTTCCCGCCACTCCAGGAAGCAAAACTGCAGATTGTTGGACCAGTTCCTGCAACTCCATTGGGGCATC